>CM051273.1:12068010-12664510 GCA_027921565.1 Artemia sinica
ACACAAAAACACACAGAGTCAGAAACACAAACACACTAAGACAGACACAGAGACAGGCAAACACATATTCAGACACACAGGCACGGAGAGAGAGACAAAATACAAACACACAAACACATAATCCGACACACAAAGACACAAAGACAGACACACCGACAGGCAAACACACAGTCAGACACACAGGCACGGAGAGAGAGAAAAAAAACACACAAAAACACACAGAGTCAGAAACACAAACACACTAAGACAGACACAGAGACAGGCAAAGACACAGTCAGACACACAGGCACGGAGAGAGAGACAAAAAAACATAAACACACAGAGTCAGACATACAAACAGACAAAGACAGAAACAGAGACAGGCAAGCACACAGTCAGATACACAGGCACGGAGAGAGAGAGAGAGAGAAAAGCACATACAAACAAAAAGAGTCAGACACATAAACAAACAAACAGAGACAGAGAGACAGGCAAGCACATATTCAGACACAAAGACACGGAGGGAGAGAGAAAAAAACACACACACAAACACATAATCCGACACACAAAGACAGACACACCGAAAGGCAAACACACAGTCAGACACACAGGCACGGAGAGAGAGAAAAAAAACACACAAAAACACACAGAGTCAGAAACATAAACACACTAAGACAGACACAGAGACAGGCACAGACACAGTCAGACACACAGGCACGGAGAGAGAGACAAAAAACACAAACACACACTCAAACCCCTTCCGACTCACTAATCAAAAGCAGCGTAATAGCACTGCCTGAGTAAAGACCGACGGGAGCACAATGTATTATTATTTCATTTAAACCAGGGCACTTTGTATAGAAGTAGTGATCATAGAAACCTTAAAAGGGGATCATTCGATAGGAAACTATAAGTTCTGGAACCTTTTCAATAGTCAAAACGGATTAGAGGGCAAACGCCCCCCATGCCTATCATTTCCCTAATAAATCCAGTTCAAATTTCGAGATAGCGTTCTCCTCGGCGTGGAGTAAAGGTCCAGTAGATATGTTATTGAGGATGACAACCCTCCTCCTACAGCCCTCAGGGCAAGGGCTATAAGCTATAACAGTTCCTCAATATAAATATGTAAGGTTTTATGGATTGGGTGGTCATAAAAACTTCGGAAGGTTCATTGAATTGGAAACCATAAGGTCTTGTGCCCTTTTTAAGATCCAAAATGATCAAAGGGCATCTAGCCCCTTCTCCGACGCTATCTTTGCCCAAAACGTATCTGACTGAAATTGTGAGATGGCCATTATCTTAAAAATAGTCCAAAACGCAAATAACAATGCCTCCGGGGTTGACAAAACCCACCACAGCCCTAGGTTAAGTGTTGCCTAGTAAGTTATGCCTAGGGGCATGTAAAGTTCTTATCGAATTGGTGGTCATATAAATTTGGATGGGGCTCATCTGATTAGAAATTGGAAGTTATAGTGCACTTTTAAGAGTCAAAATTTACTTGAGGACAGCCAGCCCACCCCACAACCCCATCATTTCCCAAAAACACCATCCAATCAAATTTTGAGCCATCTATTTTCTACAGCATTGTTTAAATGTCCAGTTATTCTGTGTTTGGGGGTGTCAACCCCTCCCCTTCAGCTCCCAGGCTTAGGAGTGTAAGTTAGGCAGTTTGTCCATTGTTCACTCATACTATATATTATCGCGAAAGTTATGCAAGTTTGACCTCTACTTTCCAAAGCGACGAAGGGCATTCAGGTGAACCTTACGGAGGAGCCTTACTCTCACTGCTCTCTGGCATCTTGCAACAATAGTTATCATCATTTTAAGCGTCTTGTAGCGTTTGAACACCTTCAAATGATATATTTTCTATTACTCTTATTTTCTAACGATTCCCAGCCCTCTGCCACACTATTACTACTCTGCGGCGCCCTCTGACATCTTATTATTATTCCTAAGACATTATTCAGACCTTCCTTGTTAAAAAATATGCTTTCAATCCATTGTTTCGAGTTTTCAGCGACCCCGGACTTTCAAAACAACTTAAAGAAGACACCTTGCCACCGTGAAATTACAAGCCCGCCCCCTTACCATTCACATGGCATGGAACAGCAGAACTCGGCATTTCAATAGCAGAAAGTGATACACTGAGCAAAAACACGCCACAGTACCAGACTCTTACTGCTCTTCAGCACCTTGTGACACCCGTCATCAATATTTTAAGCGTCTTCTAGAGTTGGAACACCCTCAATGGATTTATTTTCTATTGCTATTATTTTCCAAGGATTCCCAGCCCTGTGCCACACTATTACTACTCTGCGGCACCCTCTGACATCTCATTATTATTCCTAAGACATTTTTCAGACATTCCTTGTTAAAAATATGCTTTCAATCCATTGATTTAATGTGTTTTTTCGCAAGCCTAGCCTTTCATAATAACCTTCAGAAGACACACCGCTACCATGACATTACATACCTGTCATGCATTTCATAACCAGAACGTGACACTCCAAGCAACTCCCTACACTCTGCCACACTGTCAGTACTCTGGGACACCCTTCTGACATCAGATCACTGTTCCTAAGATATTTTTCAAACATTTCTTGTTAAAAATTATACATTCAATAAATTGGTTCAAGTTTTTCACAAGGCAAGCCCATCATGATAACCCTCAAAATACTCCCGCACAACCCCGCTATTACATGCCAGCCATCCATACGACAAGCCCTCTCATCACCCTTAGGATATTTTCAACCTTTTCAATCCAAAAATAGGCTTATGGATCTAAATTAAACACTGTATTTTTTTAACAACGGGACTTGATTTCATTAGAAGCAACAGGTTTTTTCTTAAAACGAATAAAGGTTTTATTTAATACTATCAAATTTATATTGGAAGTAAAAAGCATTTTCTTAATAGTAACAAGTTTTTTCTAATAGCAGCAAATCTTCCGTCAAGAATAACAAATTTGTCTTAGAAGTAACAATTTTCTGTTCATGCTAACAAGTTATCTGTTACAAGTAGCAAATTTTTCTTAACCGTAACAGAATTTTCTTAGAAATAACAACTTTTTCCTTAATAATAACGCGGTTTTACTTAATACTATCAAATTTCTCTTGGAAGTAATAGGTTTTCTTAATAGTAACATATTTTTTCTAATAGCACCAACTTTGCCGTCAAAGATAACATATTTCTATTAGACGTAACAATTTGTTGTTTATGCTAACAAGTTTCTTGTTAGAAGTAGCAAGTTTCTCTTAACACTAACAAATTTTTCTTAGAAGTAACAGGATTTCCATAATACTAACAAAGTTTTACTTAATAGCATCAAATTTGTCTTGAAAGTAACAGGTTTTACTTAATAGTAATAAGTTTTTTCTAAAAGCAGCAAGTTTTCCGTCAAAGATAACAAATTTCTCTTAGAAGTAACAATTTTCTGTTCATGCTAACAAGTTTTCTATCAGAAGTAACAAGTTTTTCTTAACACTAAAATATTTTCCTTAGGAGTAACAACTTTTTCCCTAATACTAACAAAGTTTGACTTAATAATATTAAATTTCTCTTGGGAGTAACAGGTTTTTCTTAATAGTAAGAATATTTTCTAATAGCAGCAAGTTTTCAGTCAAAGATAACAAATTGTTCTTAGAAGTAAGAATTTTCTGTTTATGCTAACAAGTTTTCTATTAGAAGTAGCAAGTTTTAGTTAACACTATTAAATTTCTCTTGGAAGTAACAGGTTTTTCTTAATTGTAACATATTTTTTTCTATAGTGCCAAGTTTGCCGTCAAAGATAATAAATTTCTCTTAGAAGTAACAATTTTCTGTTTATGGTAACAAGTTTTCTATTAGAAGTAGCAAGTTTTACTTAACACTAATAAATTTTTCTTAGAAGTAACAAGTTTTCCATAACACTAACAAAGTTTTACTTAATAGTATCAAATTTTTCTTGAAAGTAACAGGTTTTACTTAATAGTAATAAGTTTTTTCTAAAATTAGCAAGTTTTCCGTCAAACATAACAAATTTCTCTTAGAAGTAACAATTTTCTGTTCGTGCTGACAAATTTTCTATCAGAAGTAGCAAGTTTTACTTAACACCAAAAGATTTTCCTTAGGAGTAACAACTTTTTCTCTACAAAATATAACTACTAAATCCTAACAAAGTTTGACTTAATAATATTAAATTTCTCTTGGGAGTAACAGTTTTTTTTAATAGTAACAATATTTTCTAATAGCAGCAAGTTTTCAGTCAAAGATAACAAATTACTCTTAGAAGTAACAATTTTCTGTTTATGGTAACAAGTTTTCTATTAGAAGTAGCAAGTTTTATTTAACACTATTAAATTTCTCTTGGAAGTAACAGGTTTTTTTTAATAGTAAAAATTTTTTATGGTAGCAGCAAGTTTTTTCGTCAAAGATAACAAGTTTCTCTTAGAAGTAAAACTTTTCTGTTTACGCTAACAAGTTTTCTCTTGAAAGTAGCAAGTTTTTCTTAACACTAACAAATTTGTTCTTAAAAGTAACAAGTTTGTTCCTTAATACTAACAAAGTGTTACTATCTAATTTCTCTTGAAAGTTAATATAAAGAATTTTTCATTAATAGCAGCAAGTTTTCCGTCAATGATGAAAAATTTGTCTTAAAAGTAAGAATTTTTGGTTTTCGCTAACAAGTTTTCTATTAGAAGTGGAAAGTTTTTCTTAACATTAAAAAAATTTTCTTACAAGTAACAAGTTTTTCCTTAATACTAGCAAATTTTTACTTAATACTAACACATTTTTTCTTAATAGTGACAAATTTATTCTAATAGCAACAAGTTTTCCGTCAAAGATAAAAATTTCTCTTAGAAGTAACAATTTTCTGTTTATGGTTACAAGTTTTCTACTAGATCTAGCTTGTTTTTCTTAAAACTAGCAAATGTTTTGTTAGAAGTAACAACTTTTTCCTTAATACTAACTAAGTTTTACTTAATACTATCAAATTTGTCTTGGAGGTAACATTTTTTTTAATAGTAAGAAATTTTTTTTATAGCAGCAAATTTTGCCGTCATTATAACAAATTTCTCTTAGAAGTAACAATTTTCTGTTTACGCTAACAAGTTTTCCCTTAGAAGTAGCAAGTTTTTCTTAATACCCACAAAGTTTGTCTTACAAGCAACAAGTTCTTTCCTTAATACTACCATAGTTTTATTTAATACTAACAAGTTTTTGTTAGAAGTAAAAACTTTTTTCTTAATAATAACAAAGTTTTACTTAATATTAATTAAAAAAAATTTCCAAAAAATAAGTTTTTCAAAGAAAAGTAAAGGCCATTTTAAACTTAAGCTAAACAGATACAAATACCTTTATAAAATTCAAACTCAAAACAACCAGAAATTACTATTAAAGAATAAATGAAACCCAAAACGAACAGAAATTAAACAAGCAATCCTAGCAAAAGTATACAACAAGTAATAATATAAATGAATAAATAGATCTTAAAGCGAGTAATCCTAAGATTGAATATGAAAATCAAGCTTAAAACGAAAAACAATATATTTTCCGATTGAAGTATAAACGAAACTTAAAACGAACAGAAATTAAATAAACAATCAATGCAAACAAACATACAATAGATATTAATGTAAATTAATAAATAAATTTTAAAACGAGTGAATGTTAAATTGAAAATGCAAATTAAGCTTGAAACGAACAAAAATCACTACAAACAAGAGTTTGGGTATGACCTCCTTCTGTCACTGTAAAAGTCTAAAACCTACTGCGTCATTGGCGCTTTGCTGAAAACCATTTATATGACAAATATTTTCTTTTGTACTAAATATTGAAAATAAACATTAAAATTATAGTAACATTTTGAACTGATGAGCTTTCAGCAATTAACATCATTATACATCAAATATTCATTTTAATTTATTAGCTCTTTTTAAAGTTGTTAAAGACGAATATAGTTTCACTACAAACAAGTGTTTGTATACTGCCTCCTTTCCTAACTGTACATAAAAACATAAAGCCTACTGCGTCATTGGTGCTTAACTGAAAACGAATTATATTACAAATATTTTCTTTTCCAGTTCTTACAGCATTGAAAACAAAAATACAATTACAGTGAGATAAATTCTTGAACTGATGGATATTTGAACAATTAATATCACTATACATCAAATATTCAGTTTGATGTTGTTTATACTTTCCAAGACTGTTTAAGACCTATATAGTTTTCAGTAAAGCGCGAATGACGCAGTAGGTTTTAGACTTTTACTATTAGAAAAGGAAGACATACCCAAACTCTTGTTAGTAGTGATTTTCGTTCGTTTCAAGCTTGATTTGAATATTCAATTTAAGTTTCACTCGTTTTAAGATTTATTTATTAATTTACATTAACATCTATTGTATGTTTGTTTGCATTGATTGTTTATTTAATTTCTGTCCGTTTTAAGTTTCATTTATACTTCAATAGAATAATATTTTTTTTCGTTTTAAGCTTGATTTTCATATTCAGTCTAAGCATTACTCGCTTTAAGATCTATTTATTCATTTATGTTATTACTTGTTGTATGTTTTTGCTATGTGATTGTTTATTAATTTCTGTTCGTTTTGGGTTTTATTTATTCTTTAATAGTAATTTCTGGTCGTTTTGAGTTTGAATTTTGAAAGGTATTTGTATCTGTTGAGCTTAAGTTTAAAATGGCCTTTACTTGTCTTTGGAAAACTTATTTATAGAAAAGTTTTTTTATTTATTTTTGGTCGTTTTTGATTGCAAAAAATTTCAAGTTTTTAAAAATTCCTTATTTCAAAATCAAACTTAAAACAAATCAAATATTCATCAAAGTATCCAAACTGGTATCAAAGTAACAATATAAAAGTGAAAAAAAGGGTTTGTGTCAACCTCGGAGTTCTTATTATCTGATGTTTGAACTATTTATAACATAATTCCTATCTCAAAATTTTTATCGGATGGGTTTGGGGAAAAAGGGGTGTGTGGGGACTAATTAAGCTTCGTTCTCTTTTGATCCTTTAAAAGTGAACTAGAAATTTCTGTTTTCAATCATAAGAGCCCTCTCTGAAGTTTATACGAGTATCCCTTCTATAAGAACCATATATATCCCCAGAGTGTAACTTACAATGCCTGTCTTTGGGCCCTGGAGCCTTGTGTCGACCCTGGAGGTTTAATTTGTGATGGTTGAACTATTTTTCACAAAATAGTCACCTCAAATTTTTATCGGATGGGTTTATCCATTCCTCTGAAACGAAATAAAGTTCGGCGTGAATGTTTTTCATTGATTTTTTTTTCAATATTTTCTGAACAGATTGTCGTAGGTCAATGCTCTTTATTTGTATTGATTTATTGATTTTAAATAACTTATTTTTTTCAAATGATTAATTAGCTATGAAACGAATTATATTACACATATTATGTTTGTGCAACATGTGTTGACCCCGGAGTTTTTGTTATATGACCCTTGATTTCTTTTTACAAAAAGGCTACCTCAAAAATTTTATCTGATGTATTTGGGGGGTATAGAATTGAGGGAGGGGCTAGTTGCCCTTTGATCACTTTTGACTCATAAAACTGAACTAGAACTTTCAATTTCCAATCAAATGAGCCGTCTCTGAGGTTTATACGAGAATTTCTTCCAAACAGCTATATATGCCCCCGGTATAACTTATGATTAATTATTATATATAATTATTATAACTAATGATTAATTAGTTATAAAACGAATTATATTACAAATACTATGTTTGTACAACATGTGTTGACCCCGGAGTTTCCGTTATCTGATCTTTGAACTTTTTTTTAACAAAATGGCTACCTCATAATTCCTATCTGATGTATTTTGTGGAAAAAGGCGTGGGGGAGGGGTTTTTTGCCCTTTAATTACTTTGGACTCTTAAAAACTGGACTAGAACTTCCAATTACCAATAAAATAATCCCTCTCTGAAGTTCATACGAGAATCCCTTCCTGCCCCGGGCCCTGGGGTGTTTTGTCAACACCAGATTTTTGTTATTTAATCTTTCAACTATTTTGAACAAAATGGTATTTTTAACCCTTGCATATAAGTCACCTCTAGGGTGAAAATAATAAAAAAGATATTGAAGCTAAAGAAGATTTATTCATTCACTTATGTTTGCACCGGTTATCTTTATGTTTGTAAGATAGTTAATTTTAATTTCTGTTCGTTCGGGGTTTCGTTTATTCTTTAACAGTAATTTCTGTTTTTTTTTCTAGTTTTAACTATTATAAAAATTAATTTATGTTGGTGCTGAATTCAATATGGCTCTTTACTTTTCTTAGAATACTTTTTTTTATGCAAGGTTTTTTATATTAACAATAATAAAATATTCAGGCCTTATGGCCTTTGCAATAGACAACTTAATTACATTCCTCTGATAAATCAAACGTGATTTTTTCACGCAACAATGAATGGATCGAAAATACAGCTTCAAAAGACAGTAGTTAGGCTATTTCATTTGTTGATGCATAAAGAACAGGATCGTTTTAATTAGACCATTTTTGCCATAATAATTTAGCATTTATCACAAAGTATGTATTTTAACCAAAATTTTAGGTATGGCTGTAATTTTAAGTATTTTAGCATTTTCAGTTTGAGAGAATTTCTGGGAGTAATTGGATAGAAAATTCTTTATATAGTTCTTATTAGTGTATTTTGATGTGTCTCAACGTCCCTTCGAATTTTCTTGAAACTTTTAGCTTTCTTCCCATACAAAACTTTACCTTATTAAAGTCTGCGGTGGGGACAGCATAGTTGGCATAAAGAACGTTGAACACTCAAAAAGTGAACTAGAACTTCAATTTCAAATCAAATGATCCCTATTTGAAGTTGATACGAGCATCCCTTCCATAAGAACCATATATGCCCCAAGGGTATAACTCACAAAACCTGCCCCCGGGTCCTTGTCAACACCGTCAACACCGGAATTTTTGTTATATGATCTTTGAACTATTTTTAACAAAACATCTATCTTAAAAATTTTTTTGGATGCATTTGGGAAAAAATGTTTGTTTTTTTTTGGGGGGGGGGCTGTTTACCCTCCAATATCTTTTGAAAATTAAAAAGTGAACTAGAACTTTCAATTTCCCATCAAATGAGCCCTCTCTGAAGTTTTTACGAGCATTCCTTCCATAAGAAGCATATATGCCCTAGGGCATAACTTATAACCCTTGATCCTGAAAACTGTGGGGGGATTGTCCAGTTCAAACACATTATTTCCAGAACATTCAAGTACGTTGAACAAAATGGCTATATCAACATTTTGATTGGATGTGTTTGGGGAAATGGTGGGCGTGGAAGGGGTGTTAGTTGCTTCCCAATCACTTTCGACTATTAAAAAGGGAACTAGTCATTTAAACTTCTAATCGAAAGAGCAATTTCTGAAGTTTCTGCAACAACGACCTTATATACCCCCTGGGCATTACTTACAACCCTTGCCCTGAGGGCTGTGGGGCAGTTGTCATCCTCAAAGACCTAATTTCCAGAACTTAAAACTAAGTTTAATAAAAAAGACTGTCGCTAAGTTTTGATTGGATGTGTTTGGGGAAAAGGTGGGCGTGAGAGGGGGATTAGTTGCCCTCAAATCACTTTTGACTATTAAAAAGGGCACTAGCCCTTTGAATTTCCAATCGATTGAGCCTTTTTGAAGTTTCTACGACAAAGCCTTCTATAAAAACCTCATATGCCCCTAGGGTATAACTTAAAACCCTTGCCTTGTGGTTTGTGAGGAAGTGTCCTACTCGAAAACATAATTTCTATCTGGAAATCAACTACGCTGAACAAAATGGCTATCTCAAAATTTTGATTGGATGTGCTTGGGGGAATGATGAGTGTGTGTGTGTGTGTGGGGGGGGGGGTAGTTGCCCTTCAATCACTTTCGACTATTAAAAAGGGCACTAGCCCTTTTAATTTCCTATCGAATGAGCCTTTTTTGAAGTTTTTAGGACAACACCTTCTATAAAAACCTTATATGGCCCCAGGGATAACTTAACTCTTGCTCTGAGGGTTGTGTGGAATGTCCTCATCAAAAATATATTTTCTATCTGGAAATCAACTACGCTGAACAAAATAGCTATCTCAAAATTTTGATTGGATGTGTTTGGGGAAATGATGGGCGTGGGGAGGGGGGGGGGTAGTTACCCTCCGATCACTTTTGACTATTAAAAAGGGCACTAGCCCTATTAATTTCCAATTGAATGAGCCTGTTTTGAAGTTGCTACGACAACACCTTCTTCAAAAACCTTATATGCCCCAATGGAATAACTAAAACCCTTGCCCTGAGGATTGTGGGGGAGTGTCCTCCTCAAAAATGTATTTTCTATCTGGAAATTAACTACGCTAAACAAAATGGCTATCTCAAAATTGTAATTGGATGTGTTTGGGGGAATGATGGGCGTGGGGGGGGGGGGGGGCTAGTTGACCTCCAATGACTTTCGACTATTAAAAAGGGCACCAGAACTCTCGATTTCCAATCGATTGAGCCATGAAGTTTCTACGACGACTCCTTCCATATTAAGTGCCTTCTTGAAAACAAATATTAATAATAATCATAAATAATAAAACATTGGAGCCGTATGTCCTTTACTATAGGCAACACTACAGCGTTGCCTCTGACTATCAAGTTTCTCTTGGAAGTAACAGGTTTTTCATAATATTAAGAAATTTCTTCTAATAACGGCAAGTTTTCCGTCAAAGATAAAAAAATTATCTTAGAAGTAACAATTTTCTGTTTACGCTAACACGTCTTCTGTTAGAAGTAGCAAGTTTTTCTTAACGCTAACAATTTTTTTCTTAGAAGTAAAAGCTTTTTCTTTAATACTAACAATGTTTTTCTTGACACTATCAAATTTCTCAAGGAAGTAATAGGTATTTTTAATAGCAAGAAATGTTTTCTAATAGCAGCATGTTTTCCGTCAAAGATAACAAATTTCTCTTAGAAGCAACAATTCTCTGTTGCTTTTCTGTTAGAAGTTTTTGTTAATACTAACAAATTTTTTCCTAGAAGTAACAAGTTTTTTCCTTAATACTAACAAAGTCTTACTTAATACTAATAAAAAAAATTGAAGTAACAAGTTCTTTCTTAATACTAACAAAGTTTTACTTAATACTATCTAATTTCTCTTGGAGGTAACAGGTTTTCTTAACAGTGAGTAAATTTTGTAATAGCAGTTGTTTTTCGTCAAAGATAAGAAATATCTCTTAGAAGTAAAAATTCTCTGTTTATACTAGCAAATTTTCTGTTAGAAGTGTCAATTTTTTTTAGCACTAAAAATTTTTTTCTTAGAAGTAACAACTTTTTTGCCTTGATACTAACAAACAAATTTCTTCTTAGAAGTAACAACTTTTTCCTTAATACTAACAAAGTTTTATTTTATACTATTAAATTTTTGTTTGAAGTAACAGGTTTTTCTTAATAGTAAGAATTTTTCCCTAATAGCAGCACGTTTTCCGTCAAAGATTACTAATTTCTCGTAGAAGTAGCAATTTTCTGTTTACGCTAACAGGTTTTCAGTTAGAAATAGCAAGTTTTTCTTAACACTAACAAATTTTTTCTTAGAAGTAACAAGTTTTTTCTTAATAATAACACAGTTTTACTTAATACTAACAATTTTTGTCTTAAAATTAACAACTTGTTCCTCAATAATAACAAAGTTTTCCTTAATACTATCAAAACTATCTTGGAAGTAACAGCATTTTCTTAATAGTAACACGTTTTTCTAATAACAGAAAGTTCTTCGTCAAAGATAACAAATTTTTCTTACAAAATACAATAAACAAATTTTTCTAAGAAGTAACAGCTTTTTCCCTAATACTAACAAAGTTTTACTTAATACTAAGAAATTAAAAAAAATGAAGCAAGAAAAAATAGGTTTTGATTTTAGTAAAGCAGTGAATTAATAAATAACGACAAATTAACACTTCATTAAAAAATACTCCGAATATGTCGGCCCCATGTCCGGGAGCTTTTCTCAAAGGAAAAAAGAAAAAACGAAAAATGTTCTTTTAAAAAATAAAACATATAGAAATAAAACAACTAAACATACAATGAGAGAAAAAATATTTAAATAAATAAGTAGGAAACAAACTCACATATTAACAAAACTTCCAGCACTGACGTATTTAACGCAATAAACAAAATCAAATGTCTATATTGATATCATGCGCCTCTCTCCTCTTGCAATCAATTTATAAATGTAAATCTATTAAAAAGTGAAGAAAATATTTACTTGAATAAGCAATAAAACTTACCTAACCCCCGTTCCATAACCTCTAATTAATCAGTGCGGTCTAAGATATTATTAACAAATTTGTTATTAGAAGTAACAACTTTTTCCTTAATACTAACAAAGTTTTACATGATAATATCAAATTTTTCTTGGAAGTAACAGGTTTATCTTAATAATAAGATATTTTTTCTAATAACAGAAATTTTTCTGTCATAAATAACAAATTTCTCCTAGAATTAACAATTTTCTGTTTACGCTAACAATTTTTCTGTCACAAAACTTATTAACTACATTAAGTTAACTACTTTTAAGTTAGGTTCATTTTACTTAGGTTAGCATGACCACTCACGCAAAAATTTCTTGCTATTAAGAACAACCTGTTACTTCCAAGAGAAAGTTGATAGTATTAAGTAAAACTTTGTTAGTATTAAGGATAAAGTTGCTACTTCCAGGAGAAATTTGATAGTATTAAGTAAAATCTTCGTTAGTATTAAGGAAGAAGTTGCTACTTCTAAGAAAAAAATTGCTAGTCTTGAGAAAAACTTGCTACATCTAACAGAAAACTTGTTAGCATAAACGGAAAATTTTTGCTTCTAAGAAACTTTTTTATCTTTGACGGAAAACTTGCTGCTATTAACAAAAAAATTGATACAATTAAGAAAAACCAGTTACTCCCAAGATAAATTTGCTAGTATTAAGTAATACTTTGTTAGGATTAGGGAAAAATATGTAACTTCTAACAAAAATATGTTATTGTTAAGGAAAACTTGCTACTTCTGACAGAAAACTTTTAAGCATGAACAGAAAATTTTTACTTCTAAGAAAAATTTGTTATCTTTGACGGAAAAATTGCTACTATTAGAAAAAATGTGTTATTATCAAGAAAAACCTGTTACTTCCAAGAGAAATTTGTCAGCATTAAGCAAAACTTTTTTAGTATATCACCGCTCATGCTAACCTAAATTAAATGAACCTAACTTAAACGTAGTTAACTTAATGTAGTTAAAAAGAATTCTAACAGAAAGCTTGTTAGCGCAGACAGAAAATTGTTACTTCTAGGAGCAATCTGTTATTTTTGCCGAAACACTTGACGCTATTAGAAAAATTTTATTACCATTAAGAAAAACCTGTTACTTCCAAGAGAAATTTGATAGTATTAAGTAAAATTTTTCTAATATCGGCAAGTTTTCCGTCAAAGATGACAATTTCTCCTAAAATTAACAATTTTCTGTTTACGCTAAAAAGTGTTGTGTTGGAAAACTTGTTAACTACATTAAATTAACTACGTTTAAGTTAGGTTCATTTAACTTAGGTTAGTATGACCACTAATGTAAAAGTTTCTTACTATAAAAAACCCCTGTTACTTCCAAGAGAAGTTTGATAGTACTAAGGAAAACTTTGTTAGTTTTAAGGAAAAAGTTGTTACTTCCAACAAAAATTTGATGGTATTAAGTAAAAACTTTGTTAGTATTAAGGAAAAAGTTGTTACTTCTAATAAAAAATTGTTAGTGTTAAGAAAAACTTGCTACTTCTAACTGCAAAATTGTTAGCGTAAACAGAAAATTGTTATTCCAAGAGAAATTTGTTATCATTGACGGAAACTTGCTGCTTTTAGTAAACAAAATTCTACTATTAGAGAAAACCTGTTACTCCAAAGAGAAATTTGATAGTGTTAAGTAAAACTTTGTTAGTATTAGGGAAATTGTTTTTATTTCTAAGAAAAATTTGTTAGTGTTAAAAAAATTTGCTACTTCTGACAGAAAACTTGTTACCATGAACAGAAAATTGTTACTTTTAAGAGAAATTTGTTATCTTTGACGGAAAAATTCCTGCTATTAGAACATTTTTATTACTATTAAGAGAAACCTCTTACTTCCAAGAGAAATTTAATGGCATTAAGTAAAACTTTGTTGTTATTAAGGAAAGACCTGCTACTTCTAAGAAAAAAATTTGTTAGTGTTAAAAAAAACTTGCTACTTCTAACAGAAAACATGTTAGCATAAACAGAAAATTGTTACTTCTAACAGAAATTTGTTATCTTTGACGAAAAACTTGCAGCTATTGGAAACAATTTGTTACTGTTAAGAAAAACCTTTTACTTTCAAGAGAAATTTGATAGTATTAAGTAAAACTGTGTTAGTTTAATGAACAAGTTAGTTTTAAGGAAAAAATTTGTTAGTTTTAAGAAAAAATTGCTACTTCTAACATAAAACTTATTAGAATTAACAGAAAATTGTTACCTCTAAGAGAAATTTTTATCTTTTACAGAAAACTTACCGATATTATAAAAAAGTCAGTTACTATTAAGAAAAAACCTGTTACTTCCAAGATAAATTTGATAGTATTAAGTAAAATCTTTGTTCGTAATATAGACAACTCAATAGCACTGTCTAAGTTAAGAACAATGTTGGCTTCTAAAAAATTTGTTGCTTCTAAGGAAATCAAGTCCCGTTGTTCAAAATAATATAGTGTTTAATTTAGATTCATAAGCTTATTTTTTGAATAAAAAGGTTGAAAATATTCTAGGGATGATGAGGGGGCTTGTCATATGGATGGCTGGCGTTTAATGGCGTTGTAGTGTGAAGTGTGTTGAAAATTATCATGATGGGCTTCCCTCATGAAAAACTTCAATCAATGGGCTAAATGTATACTTTTTAGCAAAGAAATGTTTGGAAAATGTCCCAGAAATAGTGAAGTGGTGTCAGAAGGGTGTCACAGAGTAGTAATAGTGTTTCACAGTGCCGAGAATCGCTTGGTGTGTCACGTTCTGGTAATGAAACGCATGACAGGTATGTAATGTCGTGGTGGCGGTGTGTCGTTTAGAGGTCCTTATGAAAGGGTAGGCTTGTGAAAAAACTTAAATAGATTGATTGAAAGCATAAATTTTAACAAGAAATGTATGAAAAATGTCTTAGGAATAATAATGAGATGTCTGAGGGTGCCGCAGAGAAGTAATAGTGTGCCACAGGGATGGGAATCCTTGGAAAATAATAGCAATAGAAAATATATCCATTGAGGGTGTTCAAACGCTAGAAGACACTTTAAATGTTGATGAAGGGTTTCACAAGGTGCCGCAGAGCAGTAAGAAAGTCTTATTTTGGCGTGAATTGCTTGGAGTACCACACTCTGATAGTGAAATACCGAATTCTGCTGTTCAATGCAACGCGGATGGTAAGGGGTGGACAGGCATGTAATGTCGCGGTGGCGGGGCTTCTTTTGTAGGTTATTATGGGTGGACAGGCAAGGTTGCGAAAAACTCGAATCAATGGATTGAAAGCATAATTTTTAAGAAGACATGTCTGAGAAATGTCTTAAAAATAATAATGAGATTTCAGACGGTGACGCAGAGTAGTAATAGTGTGCCCCAGGGCTGGAAATCGTTGGAAAATAAAAAGAACTGGAAATATTACTATTGAAGCTGTTCAAACGCTAAAAGACGCTTAAAATGATGATGACGAGTGTCGCAAGGTGCCACAGAGCAGTAAAAGTGTGGCGCTGTTGTGTGAATTACGTAGAGCCTCACGTTCTGACGATGAAATTCCAAGTTTCGTTCTTCAATGCCTCGCGGATGGTATGTCGCGGTGGTTGGGTGACTTTTGTAGTCTCTTATGAAAGTCCAGGCTCGCGAAAAACTCGAATCAATTGATTGAATACATATTTTTAACAGGAAAAAAACCTGAAAGGTGTCTTAGAAATGCTGAGGGAGCCAGATAGTGTCGTATTCAATCCATAATTTGCCACAGTGGTTTGAATTGCCACGGGGGCATCATGTTGAGGGGGGGGGTAGCTAAAACATAAATCAATGGATTTAAAAGCATATTTTTATAATAAAAATATCTGTAAATACCTTTGGAATAATGAGAGTGCCATAGGATGCCGTATGCCATCCATAGTTTCCCAGGGTGGCGTGAATTGCCGTGAGGGCATCATGTTGAGGGTGGATTTCCATAACATGAATCAATGGATTTAAAAGCATATTTTTATTATGAAAATATCTGTAAATGCCTTTGGAATAATGAGAGTGCCAGAGGGTACCGTATGCCATCCATAGTTTCCAAGGGTGGCATGTATTGCCTTGCAGTAATATGTTTTTATAACTAAGAATTAAGGTGGAGGTGTTAAAATAATTTTTTCGGCAGAAGGAGACTGAAATCTAACATCCAAGTCAAAGAAACGATGCATTTTCGTTAAAAAGCTCTTAATATGGCTTATATTTAGCTCTGATATCAACTCCACCATCTGCAACTAATTGCTAGGGGATGAGACGTTTTGCCACGATGGCGTGAAATATTCATAGTCTTGGCTGAAAGAAATGAAGCATTTGCAGTAAAAGCTCTTAATATGGCTTAAATTTATCGCTAATATCAATCCCCTCCCTGGAAATGCATGCTAGGACCCCCGACTGTCTATAATATACTGTGTTTTTTGTTATACTTTAGTCTTTGTAAGCTTATTCACGCTTTATTTTTGTTTGTCATGTTTTTTAACTGCCTTTTCTTTCTTTTAATATTTTTGTAATTTTTTTGTATTTACAAAGGCTGTTTTTTCAAGCTTTATTGCTTAGGACGCGTCTCTAATACCTAGGTATTTACACAATTTAAACACCCCTTTCCCCTTTATTTATATAAATACATTAAGAGCAATTGCGTCTGGAAATATATATTCTCCGAGTGCGCGCCAAATTTTGGCAGTAAGCACGCTGTTTTAGCATGCTTGAAAAATGAGGAAATCTCAGGTGTCGTGCAATAGGTTATTTTTAGAATTTAGTTCTCCATACAGAATACTGGGAATAGCTGTTTAGTCCTAATGCTTGGTGCGCTATTTCATTGGAAGGAAATGGACCTTTAGAGTCCGAGTGAGGACAAAGAACTAAAGAAAAAAAGATAGGAAAAGGCAAGAAAGAAAAAAAAACAAGTTTTACGTTTCGGCAAAACAATGTCAAAGAAGTATTATTTGACAGTGATGTCCGCGCTGCCATTACGCAACATGTGCACCGTCATTACGCAATGTGTGCTGACCTTACATAAAATATGCTCCGTCATTAAGTTAAAAGAAAGAAAAATGCCTTGAACATTTCGACGAAAAATAAAATGTCAGAAAATTATTTTGCGACAGTGATGTGTGAACTGCTATTGCGTAAGATATACGCCATTCTGACATAAGATATGTGAACTGTCATTGCGTAAGGTGTGTGCTGTCGTTGAGTTACAATCAGGGATTCCCCACGGGTCCTGTCACAATGTTACATAAAGTTCAGTCATCCATATTACACATGACCGTTTAAAATGGGGTAAGTCGTTTATCGTTATTGGAATCCTGCGGGGTGTGTCGTGTGAATGTCGCCATCTGAAATATGATTGCGTCAAGCATATTGCACCTTTAAACAGGAGCCGCACTGCACAAGTGCGATGGCTTGAGGGGCTAGTCGCTCCACTTACAGACTCCCTATCCGACCCTTTAAAATCCCATGCTTATATTCCTACCTGACCGGTTAAAAGGCGAGGGTGTGTTGTGGGAATCTTGCCAGCCGACCGGTAGAAACAGGTGACCGCTTTGCCCAGGTTCGAGGGACTAGCAGCTTCACTTATTGCTACTTATGTATTATACCCACCAAACTCTGATTAATCATATAAAAAAATAATGTGACACCTGGAAACCCGGGAACCTTGCCAGGACCTGCGCTCGGATTCTTACCAGGGCATGCTGTCGGAAACTTGCCAAGGGTGTCGTGACGTGAGAGGGCTGTCATTGGAATCTGAGGGAGGTTTTTCATCGAAAGCAGTGAGGGGATACTACTCACCACTACTGTTGCTACCACTACAACTACTACTACTAATACTAATGCTACCAAACTACTGCACTTACAATGCTGAGGAAAAATTTGAACTAAATCAAAATACACTGTGTGCATGCATTATGCCGAAAGAGCGTATCTCAAGAATGGATTTGGGTATTAAGTTGGAGCCTTCTGAGAAAACTTAAAGGGCAAGATCAATTGATCAAAAGGCAACATATGCACGCTACTACTAATAATGCTTCCACTACTGCTGCTACATTTACTTCTACTACAACTGCTACTACTACTACTACTACTACTAATGCTCCTTCAAGTAATACTTCTGTAACAACTACTTCTAAGGCTAAGAGCATTAAGATGAAAATTTTAAGAAGTATGCAAATATACAGGGTATCAAAAGGCCAAATCAGAAATATCATAGCAACGGCTAATAACATTAAGTTAAAACTTCCATGACTTGATGAGAGGGATGTTTTTACTGAACATAAGGCAATGCGTTAACACTACTGCTGCTTCTAGTGCTAGTGCTTTTACTGTTAATACTAATACTAGCAATACTAATACTACTACTATGGCTACTATTATAACCAGGGTTGTTACTAGCAGTAGGAGGGACCCAATAGATACAGAAGGGAGTGACGTCACAGTCAGATTAATGATCTGCGAAGGGGAAAGATTTCTGGGAAATTAATTAAGTAATCGACGGGAAATTCTAATGTATCATAAGGGGATAAAGAAACAATATGGCTTCTCTACTTTAGTGTCAGAGATAAATTAATATTATATTTTTTAAAATGGCGTCTCTGGTCTTTAGTGTCAGAGATAAATTAATATTCTTAACATTCATAATAAATTAACAAAGGAACACGCAGGAACTACTTTTAGGGGATTATTTGGGTGAAAACAAATTAATCAACATTTTAGGGATTATTTGGGCGAAACAGTTTAAGACATTTTAGAGGAGGATTTGGGGTGAAACTCTGTGGTCTTTATAATACACAAGTTCCATTTGAACAGTGTTGTCAGGTCCCCTACCCCAACCCCCAGGGTCCCCCTCCACACAACTTTTTGCCCCCCCCATTTTTTTAAATCCTTTTTTTGCGCGCTTGTGACACAGAAGGGCCCCCCTCCCCCCAACTTTTTTGACCCCCCTCGTTTTCTTATAATACTTTTTTTGCGCGCTTGAGACATAGAAGGGCCCATCCCCTCCCTCTATCTTTTTGGGCCCCCTCCCCCCATTTTCTTTATACTTTTTTAAGCTTTTTTGGACTGAATTTTTTTAGACTTAGAAATTATCCAAATTTTTTTTCCAGTTTTTTTCTTAGCCCAATTAGCTTAGAGTTTTAGTTAGAGTTATAGTTTAGTTTAGTTTTAGTAAGGAGTTTTTTTTAGCTTAAGTTTAGTTTTAGTTTAGAGTTATAGTTAAAGTTATAGTTTTAGTTTAGTTTTAGTTAAGAACTTTAGTTTAGAGTATAGAGTTTTAGTTTTGAGTCTTAGCTTAGAGTTATAGTTCGAATTTAGTTTAGTTTTAGTTAAGAGATTTAGTTTAGATTCTTAGCTTAGACTTTTAGCTAGAGTTATAGTTTAGTTTAGAGTATTATTTTAGAGTTGTAGTTTAGAGTTTTAACCTAAATTTATAGTTTAAAGTTGTAGTTTAGTTATAGTTAAGAGTTTTAGAGTTTAGAGTTTTAGCTTAGAGTCTTAGCTTAGAAATTTAGTTAGAGTTATAGTTTGGTTTATTTTTATGTAAGAGTTTTAGTTTAGAGTTATAGTTTAGTTATAGTTAAGAGTTTTAGAGTTTACAGTTTTAGCTTAGAGTCTTAACTTAGAGTTTTAGTTAGAGCTGTAGTTTAGTTTAGTTTAGTTAAAGTTAAGAATTTTAGAGTTTAGAGTTTTAGCTTAGAGTCTTAGCTTAGAGTTTTAGTTATAGTTGTAGTTTAGTTTAGTTATAGTTAAGAGTTTTAGAGTTTAGAGTTATAGTTTAGTTAAAGTTAAGAATTTTAGAGTTTAGAGTTTTAGCTTAGAGTCTTAGCTTAGAGTTTTAGTTATAGTTGTAGTTTAGTTTAATTTTAGTTAAGATTTTTAGTGTAGAGTTGCTGTTTAGTTTTAGATAAGAGTTTTAGTTTAGAGATTTAGTTTGGTATTAGCTTACAGTTTTAGTTAGAGTTATAGTTTAGTTTAGTTGTAGTTCAGAGTTTAGAGTTTCAAGTTAGAGTCTCAGCACTTAGAGTTTTAGTTAGAGTCATATTTCATTTTAGTTTTAGTGAAGTGTTTTTTTTGGACTAAAAGTTTAGTTTTAGCTAAGAGTTTTAGTTTAGAGTTTTACCCTAGAGTCTTAGATTAGAGTTTTTCGTTACACTTTTAGTTTAGTTTAGTATTAGTTAAGAGTTTTAGTTTAGAGTTCTAGTTTAGTTTTAGTTAAGAGTTTTAGTTTAGAGTTGTGGTTTAGTTTTAGTTAAGAGTTTTAGTTTAAAGTTTAGAGTTTTAGCTTAGAGTCTTAGCTTAGAGTTTTAGTTAGAGTTATAGTTTAGTTTAGTTTTAGTTAAGAGTTTTAGTTTAGAGTTGTAGTTTAGTTTTAGTTAAGAGTTTTAGTTTAGAGTTTTAGTTTAGGGTTTTAGCTTAGAGTTTTAGTTAGAGCTATAGTTTAGTTAATTTTAGTTTAGAGTTGAATTTTAGTTTTAGTTAAGAGTTTTAGTTTAGAGTTTTAGTTTAGAGTCTTAGCTTAGAGTTTTAGTTAGAGTTGTAGTTTAGTATAGTTTCAGTTAAGAGTTTTAGCTTAGAGTTATAGTTTAGTTTTAGTTAAGAGTTTTAGTTTAGAGTTTTAGCCTAAAGTCTTAGCTTAGAGTTTTAGTTAGAGTTATAGTTTAGTTTAGTTTTAGTTAAGAGTTTTAGTTTAGAGTTACAGTTTAGTTTTAGTTTAGAGTTATAGTTTAGTTTTAGGTCAGAGTTTTAGTTTAGAGGTTAGAGTTTTAGCTTAGAGTCGTATCTTCGAGTTTTAGTTAGAGTTATGGTTTAGTATAGTTTTAGTTTAGAGTTGTAGTTTAGTTTTAGTTAAGAGTTTTAGTTTAGAGTTTAGAGTTTTAGTTTAGGGTTTTAGCTTAGAATTGAAGTTAGAGCTATAGTTTAGTTAATTTTAGTTTAGAGTTATAGTTTAGTTTTAGTTAAGAGTTTTAGTTTAGAGTTTAGAGTTTTAGTTTAGGGTTTTAGCTTAGAGTTTTAGTTAGAGCTATAGTTTATTTAAGTTTAGTTTAGAATTGAAGTTTAGTTATAGCTAAGACTTATAGTTTAGAGTTAAGAGTTTTAGTTTAGAGTCTTAGCTTAGAGTTTTAGTTATAGTTTAGTTTAGTTTTATTTAAGAGTTTTTGTTTAGAGTTTTAGTTTAGAGTTTTAGTTTAGAGTCTTAGCTTAGAGTTTCAGTTAGTTATAGATTAGTTTAGTTTTATTTAAGAGTTTAGTTAGAGTTATAGTTTAGTTTAGTTTTAGTTAAGAGTTTTAGATTCGAGTTGTTGTTTAGTTTTAGATGTGAGTTTTAGTTTAGAGTTTAGAGTCTTAGTTTGGAGTTTTAGACTACAGTTTTTGTTATTGTTATAGTTTAGTTTAGTTTTAGTTTGGAGTCTAGAGTCTTATGTTAGAGTCTTAGCTTAGAGTTTTAGTTAGAGTTTAGAATTTTAGTTTAGAGTCTTAGCTTAGAGTTTTAGTTCTATTTATAGTTTAGTTTAGTTTTAGTTGAGAATTTAGAGTTTTAGTTTAGAGTCTTAGCTTAAAGTTTTCGTTAGAGTTATAGTTTAGTTTAGTTTTAGTAAGCAGCTTTAATTTAGATCTATAGTTTGTTTTACTTAAGAGTTATAGTTTAGAGTTTATACTTTTAGTTTAGTTTTACTTTAGAGTTTAAGTTAGAGCTATAGTTTTAGTTAAGAGTTTTAAATTTGAATCTTAGCTTAGAGTTTTAGTTAGAGTTATAGTTTAGTTTAGTTTTAACTCAGAGTTTTAGTTTAGAGTCTTAGCTTAGAGTTTTAGTTAGAGTTATAGTTTAGTATAGTTTTAGTTAAGAATTTTAGTTTAGAGGTGTTGTTTAGTTTTAGATAAGAGTTTTAGCTTAGAATTTAGAGTTTTAGTTAGAGTTATAGTTTAGTTTAGTTTTAGTTTAGAGTCTAGAGTTTAAATTTATTGTTAGCTCAAAGTTTTAGTTAGAGTTATAGTATACTTTAGTTTTAGTTCAGAGTTTTAGTTTATACTTATGGTTTAGTTTTAGTTAAAAGTTTTAGTTTAGAGTTGTAGTTTAGTTTTAGTTAAGAGTTTTAGTTTAGAGTTTAGAGTATTAGCTTAAAATCTTAGCTTATAGTTTTAGTTAGAGTTATAGTTTATTTTAGTTTCAATTAAGAGCTTTAGTTTATACTTGTAGTTTAGTTTTAGTTAAGAGTTTTAGTTTAGAGTTTAGTGTTTTAGTTTAGGGTTTTAGCTTAGAGTTTTAGTTAGAGTTATATTTTAGTTTTAGTTTAGAGTTGTAGTTTAGTTAAGAGTTTTAGTTTAGAGTTTTAATTAGAGCTATGGTTTAGTTTAGTTTTAGTTAAGAGTTTTAGTTTAGAGTTTTAGTTTAGTTTTAGTTAAGAGTTTTAGTTAAGAGTCTTAGCATAGAGATGTAGCTTAGTTTTAGTTAAGAGTTTTAGTTTAGAGTTTAAGTTTGGTGTTAGCTTACAGTTTCATTTAGAGTTATAGTTTAGTTTAGTTTTAGTTAAGAGTTATGGTTTAGAGTTATAGTTTAGTTTTAGTTTGGAGTTGTAGTTTAAATTTAGGTAAGAGTTTTAGTTTAGAGGTTAGCGTTTTCGCTTAGAGTCTTATCATAGAGTTTTAGTTAGAGTTTTAGTTTAGTTTACTTTTAGTTAGTTATAGATTAGTTTAGTTTTAGTTAAGAGTGTAGTTAGAGTTATAGTTAGTTTAGTTTTAGGTAAGAGTTTTAGTTTTGAGTTGTTGCTTAGTTTTAGATAAGAATTCTAGCTTAGAGTTTAGAGTTTTAGTTTAGAGTCTTAGCCTACAGTTTTTGTTAGAGTTATAGTTTAGTTTAGTTTTGTAGCGGTAAAAAGAACTGACCGAGACAATTGCGGTAATTAAGATTGACCGCGTCGAATGTGATATTGTACCTTAAGGCTGCGAACTTACACCTTATAAGTTCTTCAATAGTGCCGCTTATAGCGCTAAATATCGTGCCGTTTGTGGCGTTAAAGGTCGCGCCGTTTCCGCCGGGTGAATTTTTGTTAGGTCAAGTGATAGGCTAAGCAAACTATGAAAATGATAAGAAAATCAAAGGTTCCACCGGGGAATTTTACAATCGCATTGTCCGAGCCGTTATTGCTTGTCTCGTGCCGTCGAGGGATGCACCGGCTGCGAAAGGGGGGGGGGATAGATAAATTGGTGACCACGCCACTCGCTGAACGCGAGAAAATAAAATATATAACTATATTAATGTAACCTCCTTTCCTTGGGTTATCTCGAAATCAATTACCTCTAATGTTATGTAGAAATCAGATCCCTGGGAGCGCTACCTTCGATGCATACGAACTAATTACCTGTCGTTTGACTAGATACAGACATATAAAATAAACACAAATAGAAAAACAATAGATTTATTGTGACTTACATTTGAGGTGTACAACAGGGCTCACTTCAATTGACGGCAAATAATAACCAAGTCTCTACAATGTCTGCATAATAATTTGAATCGCAATGCCTGAATGCCAATATAATTCTGCTCTTAATCATCTTCCAAAAAGCACTTTTTACCACACTATCAAACATAGTCCTCGTCCTGCGCTCTAAGAGCCGACCCACAATTGGCCTAAGTCCTGAGGCGGGCCAAACCCTCTGTCCAATAATCTGTCTTAAATATTTTTGATGATTTAAACGTTCACACACTCTTATAACTTAGACTTTCTGCAAGATAATTATATTTTGTAGTTTTTTTTATTACCAATCTTCTCGGCGAAATTCAAAACTGGATAGCGCCGTTCTTTGTCTGAGGCTAAAATGCAATTCTTGTTCTTGCCTATTAAGAACTTTTCTTTTTTTGAAACTAGATTTAAACTTAATTAGAGGAAGTCGGAATTATCTTTAGAAAGAAGGAACTTTGTTTTTGTATTTTGAATATATCACATTTTACTCACGGTACATATTACCCTTCCCATTATTTGATGACGTCCCGTCATTAGGACTTGCTTGCCTTTGGGATTTTGACATATTCGCAATTTATTAACTATTTATTCTACATAATTTTGATTGAAATTGTATTATCTCATATTTATATTTTGGCTTAATCAGGAGTGCTAAAAATTTTCTCTATTACTTTTCTTATTTTATTCTACATCCCTATCTAAAATTCATCTACCGGACTAAGATTATTCATGGTTCTAGCCTAGCTACTACATTAAAGATTTTTTTGTCTATATCTAACACTGATTACTTTTATATTTCCAACAAGGTTGGGGCTATTCTACCTTTACATAAGATTTTTTAGAATACCCCTTTTACAAGTTTTTTTATTTTGCTGTCTATAGGGCACACTGCTTTCTATATACGCTACATAAATGAATAGCTCAACAACGCTACACATAACTCTTTCTGAACATCTAACACTACATATAAGAATGATTTAAAACACACAATATTGGGTATACCATGTTCACTGGTAACATTAAAACACTTTCACTGGGGATGTTTGCTACGCAACGTTAATGATAGGATATTGGAATTTTTGAGTTATCAAAGTTATTAAGAAGTAATATATGTAAATTCACACCTATTTCATCACCTTCGAGTCTTTTTAGCGTACTCAATCCTTCTGTTGTAAATTATGGTCCTTCACTCTTTTCGTCTTGGCAAAATTTTTAAAGCACTTACGATATAGTTTCTTCATGGAATAGTTCGAGCATGATTGTGTTCACACGACAAGCTTTCTCTAATTGTCAACTGGGAAATGATGCTTCCAACTACAGTTGTGTGAATATGCTATCAGAGTTCATTCTCAACTGCTTTTTGACGGTTCATAGGGTGCCTTATCATTAAGGGGTCGAACACTGAGAGTGCGTTTATTTTCTTCTCAGCATATCATTTTTGGGATATTTTGAGGCACATAGAGAATGTATTCTCGTATAAAATTGTTCATTCGTGTCTCGTTTAAAATTGTTAGTTCATGGCTTGCGTCTATTAACCTTTGCGGTGATTCCTAGGTTAATCACGGGGGAATTGAAGTTTGGATTTGGAACAGGTCAACACCAAACTATAGTGACTCCTTCAACATATTGTCTTTAACTTGTGGGAGGGGTATATTGTCACTGAGGGGTTGGTCACTGGGGTTAATTTTGGTTTCCAGGTGCAATTCAATGGCTGGTTTCCAGGTCAATTTTCAGAAATTATCTCGTAACGTTTATGGGATAACAGAGATATGAACTTTCCACACAGAGGGGGTAGAATGGATTCCGAGAGATTGTCGAAAGGAATTCGACGCGTGAGTCTGTGACACATAAATAATTTTTGGGGTCATCAAATATCATAACTATACGGTCATATGGTATATGGGTTCATAATGATTATCAAAGGCGATATTTATGTGCTTATATCTTGTACTGGTCGATGCGGTTCTCAGAATTTATGTGATTATGTAGTTCGATAATGCACTGGATACTGAGATTCAAATATAATATTACCTGATACGTAACATGGTTCGTGGTCGAGGAAACAACGATCAAAGGTAACTATTGTTTTCGTAGACGAGGCTGGGATGAAAATTGCCTGGAGTGTATGGTGAGTACTCTTCGTAGGTTGAGGTATGATGAAAATAGATGCTACTAGGTTGTATCTGCACTGGACTAGGCATTGTAATGATCGATTTCCAATATGTCGATCCACTTCCTGTAATAAAAATAACGAGGCAGAATCACACGTTCTTTAAAACAAATAGTCATAATATATAATAAACAATACAATTAGGTGCATTTTAGGGTGAAAATTACCCTACAAGACAATATAAAAAGATACACTGATATTACTACATAAAACGACATTATTATCATGTTGGTTTCATATACCTACAATTCCCATTGGGAAATCTAAAACAGAGATGTCTTCAAATTTGTTTTGAGAAAGGAAACAACTATTAGGGCTTATTTAATTCTCCAATACATATTTAATTCTCCCTTAGATTTAAAACAATCCTTTAAACAAAACTTACTCTACATTATTAAGTTTGAGGTCTAATTTTACAACATATTTCATGCCTGCATTGTTCACGCACATCCGTGCTGTCTAAGAAACGCATGTTGCAGCGTCATAGCCACACGGTTTTACGTAAACAACCTTACAATGAGGGAACAAGACATAGCAAGGACGAGTGGAGACCTCTATACCCACTCGTTTTCTAATGTCTTCCCTTTTTTTGGCTTAGACGTTCTCATGGGGTTCCGGGTTTAACCTCTGCATTTCGGCTGTTTCCCCATGTTCTTCTCTTGGTTTTCGCCTTCTTAGTCTCAGGATTTTTCCATAATTAAACGTCAATAGGGTTCTTATGGTCAGGGAAGTCGCGAATACGAAACTCACGGCCAGTAGTATGTTCCACCAGAAATTGGTTGAGAATAATCCGTATCTATTAGCCACATACGTTAATCTCTGGTCTTCATTTGTAAATAGGAGGACCTGGGAGTCTAATGCTTCTCTTATTTTTGTAAGCTTTACTTTCCCTTTATTTTTTTCTATTTTGGACCATATTGAGGTTTTCATTTCCTCATTTTCTACATTGGGAATAGTGTACGACAGGTTAATTGCCTTGAAATTGATTATTTTGGGACTTATTATCTTTGTGCTCGTGGTAATTAACGGCGTTCGAACAGTTGACTCTTTAGTTACAAGTCGACATCCTTGTTTTATGGTTATCGTACCCAGGTTTTGTAACAGTAATTCTGTTTTGTAACTTGGGTCTATTCTTTCTGTATTATTGTAACAAGACAAAGTTCCAACAGTTTCTCTTGGAACAGAAATCATGATAGTGTTCATAATTATGAACAGGATCCCAGGGAACGAAATTCATGATCCTTATGCTCCTGTTCATATATACGAACATGATCAGCTCATAATTAGACGCTTCTGTACTGGTAGTTTTTTTTTTGTTTTTGAAGACATCAATTTTTGTTAGGACCTGGGTCGATTTTTCATAGAAAATCCGATGGCGAGCACGCCCACAACAAACCAAACGCTGCCTGAGGACGAGCTCCCCCCAGACTTCCCACAAAACGTGGTCCAACCCCACTTGTCGTCCTCAGTTGACCGCGAGCTTCCTATATCGGACATTTCTTGTTAGCCACTTATATCTTGAATTAAACTATAATTGTAAGCAGTGTTACTTTTTAATTAGAACTTGATTTCGGGGATTGATATATATTGAACATAATTTTTCTACAGCATTTTTATAATTGTAAGATTTTTATTCGTAAATCAAAAGTTTTCAAATTATTATTCCTTTATGACGCCTGTCCGTTAAAATCCTTTTTTGTATTTTTATGGGTATTTTAATCTGTCCGGTTTCTTAACCGTTCTACCTGACTGTGTTGTTACTTTTTTTCTGTTTCTTGCGGTTTTTCTTTTTAGTTTTTGCTAGCGAAATGAGATCAAATTTTTTGTATTGTTTTTTCAAAAATTCTTGCCCTTTTAATACTGTTTCTTTTGCGTGCGCAGCTGCTGAAGTCGGTTTTAATTTCCCTATTTCTTTAACTACTATATGGTCTGATTCGCCGTCAGACTCTTCGGAACTGGTTTCCGATGATTCCGCATTAGAACTTTTAGAGGTTGCACCTCGCATTTTTGAGGTATCCCCTCCCCTTCCCTCGTAAATTTCTCTCCTCTGGAAGTAGAAGGTTTATTCTCTAAGTCTTCGCTTTGAGTTTTCAACTCGGGAGATTTAAAAGATTCTTGAGAGCTATGAGAGGAATCAAGAGTTTTTGCGGGGTTCCTCCACTGTTTGAATGCCATGTCCTCAGGGGGAGGGGGTATTTTTTGCACTAGGGTTTCCCTCCATGAAGTTCACTGCTTAGGCTTGACCTTGGACACAATTATATCATGATATTGTCCTTGCTGGTCATCCTTGGGAGTTTTATTCTTGGGCAATGTACTTTGACTCGTTTTTATTGGGTAATTTATTAAATCCATAGCTTCTCGCAGATTTGTTTTAGTTGAATTTCTGAGAGGAGTTTTCTTTACGGTAATAGCCGGAGTTTTTAGAGCTCTGTTCAATTCTTCCTGCAATGACAGGGGCCATTCTATTGGTGTTGCAGGAGAAACCATATCGTCTGGAAATCTTTTGGGGGGACAAGGGGTCGAAATTCCATCGGGGAAAAATTGGGTTTTTGGCGATATAGTATAATCTAATTCTCCCGCGCTCTCTGATGATGAACTTTTTGAATCTTTTGGCGTTTTTAATCCCTCTTGTAGTAGAGATTTTCCTTTAGGAATTACTTAATTTTTCATAGCTAAAAATTCTTCAAAGTTTTTCTCATCGCTCTCATCCTCGAAATAGTCTTGCTTGAAATTAAAGGGTTTTAGCTCTGCCAATCTTGATTTAGGGGGCTCATTTTCTGCATCTGACGAACCAGTAGATGAGGGACGCGGTACCCATCTTTCCGGAAATTTTGCTCTTTTTATTCAGCTAACATGTGCTTTTTATGTTCTTCCACTATCGGGGTTCACCATTTTAAATGTGTAATCGTTATCGTACTTTTTGACTATTCTGTACGGTCCAGAATATTTGTTGGAAAGTTTCTTGCCTTCCGCTTTTACCTCGTTCTTTAGGTAAACGCAATCTCCTATTTTAAAATCTATGCTCCCCTTGACTTTGGGTTGGTTTCCTAGTTCGTGGTTTATTTTACATTTTTCCAACTCTTGCGTAACTATTTTATAATTTTTCTTCATCCTATTTATGAATTCTTGTTTGTAATCCTCCGAGTTATTGTAATATTACCGGGATTCAATAATCTCATCATACGGGATTCTAAAATCACGACCAAAAAGTAAATAAAATGGATTGTCTTTGGTTGTTTCTGAATAAGCAGTGTTGATTACGTTAGTTAAATAAGGTAAGAATTGGTCCCAATCGTTCCTGTTGTCTTTTGTATAAATGCTTAACACATTCGAAAATATTTTATGCCTATTTTCTATTTTACCATTAGCTTGTGGGTGATATGGGGATGTCACCATTTTCTCTATGTTAAGAAAACTCATGAGGTCTTTTGTTACTTTTAAAACAAAATTGCTTCCGTTGTCGCTTAAAACCTTATTTGGAATGCCAAATTTTAAAAATAATTTCGCCATCGCCTTACTTGTGGTCTAAGCGCTTTGATTTTTTAATGCTTTTTCAAAAGTAAATCCGGAAAAATGGTCTATAACTGAAAGAATACAAGTATGGCCTCTGTTGGAAACAGGCAAGCCTCCGCTGGTTCGATATAAGTCAAATGAGACAATATCGAAGGGGTACTTTGCTACCAAGACCCTTCCCATTGGAGGATTAGGATAAGCTTGGGGTTTTTTCTTAAGTTACACGCTTCGCAGGTACTTACAAATTCTTTAAGTTTTGTTATTCCCAACGGCACGTAAAAATATCGTTTTAATTTATAGAAAGTTTTCATTACTCCTAAGTGTCTACCTGTATCTGAATGAAAATATTCGAACGCAGGTATTATTAAGTTTTGTGGTAACACAGGTATTATTGAGGTTTGGTTTTTATTTGTCTCAACAGTCACGATTCTACATAGTATTTCTTCATCAAGATCATAGTAAAAATTATCTATCTCTTTTCTAAGAGTTTTGAATTTATCCGGTAACGCATCATCATTCACAAAATAATCAATTAGTGCTACACACATTTCGTCCTTTTTTTGCTTTCTTTTTATATTTTATAAGGACAGGGGACAATGGTTAACCTTATTTTCTACTTTGTTTTTCTTACATTCATGTTTTCTCTTAGCATTGATAGCTTTAACTTTATTTTCCTCAGCTTCCGACGGAATATTTTCTGGGTATCTACTCAAAAAGTCACAAGCTGCGTTTTGTTTACCTTTTAAATGTTCAAATTCGTAATCTAGGTCTTGGATTTTCATAATCCATCTTCCCGTGGGGTTTTTAAATGTGCGCAGGTACTGCAAGCTTTTATGGTCTGATCGTAGTATAAATTTTCTACCAATTAAATAGTGTCTAAATTTGTCCAAGTGGTAGATTATAGATAATAATTCTAAGTTTGTGGCGGAATAACTACTTTCGCCTTTTGATAAAGTTCTACTCGAATAGCATACAGCTTTTTCTTTTTTTTTGATTAGAAGGTCCTTGTAAAGGATCAGGGTTTCCTCTGGGAATTATTTGCGAAAGAATAGCCCCAATGCCTTTTGAACTAGCATCGGTTGTGACCAGAAATTGTCCGTTTTCGAAATTAGGTAGCGATAATATCGGTTCAGAATTGAGTGCCTTTTTGAGACGGTCTAGGGAAGTTTGAGCTTCCTGGGACCACGTAACATTTTGGGAGTTCCCTTTAGTTAATTCCGTGAGGGGTTTCGCAATTTGGGCGTAATTGCGCACAAATTTTCTAAAGTAGCCAGTAAGACCTAAAATTCCTCTTAATTCTTTCATAGTTCTTGGGGGTTTGAGGCTTTCAACACATTTGATTTTATCAGAGTCTGGGGATATCTCTCCTTGTGTTACTACTACTCCTAAAAATTTAATTTTCGGTTGAAATAAATTTACTTTTTCGGGGCGGCATTTTAAATTGCCCTGTCTGAACTTCTCGAGCACCTTAGCTAATGTTGCTAAGTTTTGTTCAGCATTTTTTCCCACGCATATGACGTCATCAACAAAATGAATGATATTCTTTAATCCTCTTAACAGGTGTAATAGGGGTCTACATAGCGCGCTTGAACTTGTTTTAAGTCCAAAAGGTACTCTTAAGTATTCATATGAACCACATTCAGCTGCTGAAAATGCCGTTTTATGGACATCTTTTTCGGCTATTTTCACTTGGTGGTAGCCTTGGGTGAGGTCCAAAGAAGTAAAAATTTTGTTTTGCTTGAAATTGAGTCAAGAATTTCATCTTTTCTTGGTAAAGGAAACTTATCGCTAACTACTTGTTTGTTAAGGGCTCTATAATCTACTACAAGTCTAAGATCACCATTCTTTTTTGGTACCAAGATCACTGGTGCAGAATACGGACTTAACACAGGGGCGTATAATTTCATTTTTTTCTAATTCATGGATTTTATTTTTTAACCATTCTTTGTTCTTATACGGCACACGATATGGCTGTTTTGCTACAGGATTACCAGTCGTTAAAACTGAGCGTTCATAAAATAGTATCAGTCCGATGTCATCTTCAGATGCGGAAAATACATCTTTAAAATTCCATAATAATTCGCATAATTTTTTCTTAAGTTCGAAATCCGTAATATGATCCATATTAAATTTGTTTAAAAATTGCGATTTAGTTAGAGGGTATTTGTTAATTGAGGTTTTAATGCCGTTAACAAGGTTTCTTTTGGAATTCTCCCGTCTATTTAAATCATTCTCCGATAAAACTTGGATTTGAACTAAACACGTCCCCTTTTTTATTGTAATTGTGTCATTTTCGTGGTTATTAGTTACCCAAATAAAACCTTCTCCTTTGTCGCAAGATATAATCTGTTCTTCGCATAGCAGATTTTCGGGAATTTCATTTGATGGGGTCGCAAACCCTATTTCGGATTTGCTAACCACTGGTTCAATCATCTGTTATATTTGAATTTTTTGCATCGTTTTGGGGGGGGGACTTTTCTTCTCCTTATCGCGAATCAATAATATTTCTCTTTATTTCCATTGTCTATTAGATTCATACTGGCGCTATGTTGCGCCATTGCGGTATCTTGCGGCGTCACGTTGGGTTTTACTATGTTTTTCCATAATTCCGCTATTTTCTTTATTTCGTTTGACCTATACTGTCGCATATCTCCTATTTTTATCCTTGCATATTCAATCCACTTATTATTTAAATTTACTTCATCTCTGCAATGTTTCTCAGAATAATTGAACAAATTTCTGGTTATGCTATGTCCTCCTTGCGAGACATGAGGTTCAAAAGATTGTGACATTATACCTCCAGAAATTTTATTTACTGTTACGTTGTCTTCGTAACCTCTGTTGCAGTTTCTTAGTGTAGAAATTCCTTCCCCTACCTTAGCCGGGTAGACAAGCCTTTCGTTCGCTACGTCTAATAATACTCTATTAGACCTTAAAAAATTTGCGCCGATAATGACTTCATACGGAAAGTTGTTGCATATTATAAAATTTGTCGGAAACATTCTATTATCCCTTTTTATGTCTAGGCGAATTGAACCTCTTGTATCCAATTTGTGTCCTGTCACGCTAGTTAAATTGGGATTATTAAAATTTCTTTGTTGCCTAATATGGGGAGGCAACATATTGAATACGCATGAGTATATGATGCTCGCGGTAGCACAAGAGTCAATTAAAGCCTTAAAGTAAATATTTGCCACACAAAAATCATTAAATATAGGTAACTTAACATTACTATCCCTACAAGACGGTACTACTATTGTTTTGGACCTATAAAATATTCTGGGCACCCTCTGGGTCCAATTTATATTTCTGAGGGGCCTGAAAGGTTTCCCTGTGGATTTGTTTCATACGTCGGTGTCTGCAGTAGAGATTCAAACATGTGACATTCCGTAGGCATATTTAATTGATGTACATTTGTTTGTCGATTTTGCCAGGTATTATTACGATAGTTTGGATTTCTTGCGTCAGTGGCGGCAGCTGGCGCTGACTGCCAATGTCGTTGGTTTGAAAAATTTTCATTTCCCGTCGGCCAATTAACGATTTGCCGTCTGCTTGAAAAATTTGTATTTCCCATCGGCCGATAATTATTTTGTCTATTGGGGGGAGGGTTATACAAATTTGGTTAGTACCCTTTTTAAGGTACTGATTGGCGCAATCTTCCCTGGCTATAACCTAGTGCACCACCGGCGCTAAAATTTGTTCTTCCGAACAAATGGTTGCCATAATTTTGCGTACTACCGACAGCAATTCTTGGTGTGCAATTGGGGACATAACGGCACTCTCTCGTGATGTGCCCAGGTCGATTACAAATATAGCATCTTATTATTGTATGGTTATTTTCATAATTAGATTGTTTGACAGGCTGAAAACGTGCTGTTTTCTGCCTAGCGGGTTCTTGCGTTTTATTTCTTTGTGGCACTGGGGAGTTATCCCTTGAAAAGAAATTGGGAGACGCCTGATCGCCCTTGAAGGTCATGTTTGCGTTTGATTCGCCTAGGCTCTTTATTTTTGCTTTACCGTGATTAGCTACCATCGTATCAACTTCGATCAATCGCTCTACCTCCTGAACTGCAAGATCCAACGTCTGAATATTTTTGGAGATTACCATTCTATATAGTTTTGGGGGTAGCCCTTGCAACAAGGTATGTAATATGACCTTTTCATATAGCTCTCCCGAACCTTCTCCGTATTTTGCTTCTACTGAAATACGTATATTATCAAGATATTCCCTTATATTATGTGAATGGTCAAAGCATACCATTCCGTGTTTAGATTTATTTATACAACTGGTTTCGATAAATCTGTCTTTAAAGGCCGTTAACAATTTGTCCACCGTATTTATTGGCACGTTGGCGTCATCACCTATAGTACGTTCAATCTGTTTTAGAAAGGTTAAGACCTGGCCTTTTAATCTTAATAGAAGCATGCCAACTAACGTTTCTAGCTCTGTTTTTTGTTAATTCTACAAACTTGGCCAATTGGATATTAAATTCGTCAATATCCGATTGTCCATTGTACTGTGGAATAGACTTTGCTATTTCTACATTTTTCGCGACCAACTTTTGCGCCTTTAATTGTTCGTCTAAATCTTCTGACATTTTTTTTTCGTTTGAATAACTCGAAATAAATTTATTTTTTCACTTAACCTATTTTGGGGGAGGCTATTATCTCCTATGGGTTATTTTAAGGGTTTTCCTGTAATAGCTTAGCGGTTATAGGCCTAATCACTTTACTTATATGTCTGTATCTCTCCAATAATTAAATTTAAATTACAAAGTTTATAGCCTAATTAGTTCGCATGATTTTCTCCAATTTCCGACCGTGCCATTTTTAGCGGTAAAAAGAAATGACTGAGACAATTGCGGTAATGAAGATTGACCGCGTCGAATGTGATATTGTACCTTAAGGCTGCGAACTTACACCTTATAAGTTCTTCAATAGTGCTGCTTATAGCGCTTAAGATTGTGCCATTTGTGGCGTTAAAGGTCGCGCCGTTTCCGCCGGGTGAATTTTTCTTAGGTCAAGTGATAGGCTAAGCAAACTATAAAAATGATAATAAAATAAAAGGTTCCGCCGGGGAATTTTACGATCGCATCGTCCGAGCCGTTATAGCTTGCCTCGTGCCGTCGAGGGCTGCACCGGCAGCAAAAAGGGGGAGGGGGATAGATAAATGGGTGACCACGCCACTTGCTGAACGCGAGAAAATAAAATATGTAATTACATAAATGTAACCTCCTTTCCTTGGGTTATCTCGAAATCAATTACCTCTAATGTTATGTAGAAATCAGATCCCTGGGAGCGCTACCTTGGAGGCATACGAACTTATTACCTGTCGTGTGACTAGATACAGACATATAAAATAAAATAAACACAAATAGAAAAACAATAGATTTATTGTGACTTACATTTGAGGTGTACAACAGGGCTCACTTCAATTGACGGCAAATAATAACCAAGTCTCTATAATGACTGCATAATACTTTGAATCACAATGCCTGAATGCCAATATAATTCTGCTCTTAATCATCTTCCAAAAAGCACTTTTTACCACACTATCAAACATAGTCCTCGTCCTGCGCTCTAAGAGCCGACCCACAATTGGCCTAAGTCCTGAGGCGGGCCAAACCCTCCGTCCAAGAAATCTGTCTTAAATATTTTTGATAATTTAAACGTTTACACACTCTTATAACTTAGACTTCCTGCGAAAACATTGTATTTTGTGTTTTTTTTTATTACCTCTCTTCTCGGCGAAATTCAAAACTGGATAGCGCCGTTCTTTCTCTGAGGCTAAAATGTAATTCTTCTTCTTGCTGATTAAGAACTTTTCTTTTTTTGAAACTAGATTTAAACTTAATTGGAGGAAGTCGGAATTATCTTTAGAAAGAAGGAACTTTATTTTTGTATTTTAAATATATCACATTTTACTCACGGTACAGTTTTAGTTTGGAGTCTAGAGTTTTAAGTTAGAGTCTTAGCTTAGAGTTTTAGTTAGAGCTTAGAGTTTTAGTTTAGAGTCTTAGCTTAGGGTTTTAGTTATATTTATAGTTTAGTTTAGTTTTAGTTGAGAATTTAGAGTTTTAGTTTAGAGTCTTAGCTTAGAGTTTTAGTCAGGGTTATAGTTTAGTTTAGTTTTAGCTAGGAGATTTAATTTAGATCTCTAGTTTAGTTTTACTTAAGAGTTTTAGTTTAGAGTTTATAGTTTTAGTTTTCAGTTCTACTCTAGAGTTTTAGCTAGAGTTACAGTTTCAGTTTAGTTTTAGCTAAGAGTTTTAGTTTAGATATTGGAGTTATAGTTTTGAGTCTTAGTTTAGAGTTTTAGTTAGAGTTATAGTTTAGTTTAGTTTTAGTTAACAATTTTAGTTTAGAGGTATTGTTTAGTATTAGATAATAGTTTTAGTTTAGAATTTAGAGTTTTAGTCAGAGTTATAGTTTAGTTTAGTTTTAGTTTAGAGTCTAGAGATTTAATTATAGTGTTAGCTTAGAGTTTTAGTTAGAGTTATAGTTTAGTTTAGTTTTAGTTATGAGTTTTAGTTTAGAGTTGTTGTTTAGTTTTAATTAAGAGTTTTAGTTTAGAGTTGTAGTTTAGTTTTAGTTAAGAGTTTAGAGTATTAGCTTGGAGTCAGAGCTTAGAGTTTCAGTTAGAGTTATAGTTTAGTTTAGTTTCAGTTAAGAGTTTTAGTTTAGACTTGTAGTTTAGTTTTAGTTGAGAGTTTTAGTTTAGAGTTTTAGTTTAGGGTTTTAGCTTAGAGTTTTAGTTAGAGTTATAGTTTAGTTTAGTTTTATTTAGGAGTTTTAGTTTAGACTTGTAGTTTAGTTTTAGTTAAGAGTTTTAGTTTAGAGTTTAGTATATTAGCTTGGAGTCAGAGCTTAGAGTTTTAGTTAGAGTTATAGTTTAGTTTAGTTTTAGTTATGAGTTTTAGTTTAGAGTTGTTGTTTAGTTTTAATTAAGAGTTTTAGTTTAGAGTTTTAGTTTAGGGTTTTAGCTTAGAATTTAGAGTCCTAGTTTAGAGTCTTAGGTTAGAGTTTTAGTTAGAGTTATAGTTTTAGTTTAGTTTTAGTTAAGAATTTTAGTTTAGAGTTATGTTTTATTTCAGAGTTTTAGTTTAGAATTTAGAGTTTTAGTTTAGCGTCTTAACTTAGAGTTTTAGTTAGAAATATAGTTTAGTTTAATTTTAGTTAAGAGTTTTAGTTTAGAGTCTTAGCTTAGAGTTTTAATTAGAGTTATAGTTTAGTTTAGTTTTAATTCAGAGTTATAGTTTAGTTTAGTTTTCCTTAAGAGATTTAATTTTGACTTGTAGGTTTAGTTTTAGTTATGAGTTTTAGTTTAGAGTTGTAGTTTAGTTTTAGTTAAGATTTTTAGTTTAGGGTTTTAGCTTACAATTTTAGTTAGAGTTATAGTTTTGGTTTAGTTTTAGTTAGGAATTTTAGTTTAGAATTATAGTTTAGTTAAGAGGTTTAGTTTAGAGTTTTAGTTTCGCATCTTAACTTAGAGTGGGTTTTATTCATTTTTAAGGTTAGTTTAGGCTAGGTTGCACACGCATATTAAAGTACAAACTCTAAACTATAACTCGTAAGTAAAACTAAACTATAGATCTAAACTAAAGCTCCTAACTAAAACTAAACTAAACTATAACTCTAACAAAAACTCTAAGCTAAGACTCTAAACTAAAACTCTAAATTCTCAACTAAAACTAAACTAAACTATCAATAGAACTAAAACCCTAAGCTAAGACTCTAAACTAAAACTTTAAACTCTAACTAAAACTCTAAACTAAGACTCTAACATAAAACTCTAGACTCCAAACTAAAACTAAACTAAACTATACACTAACAAAAACTGTAGTCTAAGACTCTAAACTAAAACTCTAAACTCTAAACTAAAACTCTAAACTCTAAATAAAAACTTTTAACTAAAACTAAACTAAACTGTAACTCTAACTAAAACTCTAAGCTAAGACTCTAAACTAAAATTCTAAACTATAACTCTTAACTAAAACTAAACTACAACTCTAAACTAAAATTAACTAAACTCTAGCTCTAAGTAAAACTCTAAGCTAAAACCCTAAACTAAAACTCTAAACTCTAAACTAAAACTCTTAACTAAAACTAAACTACAACTCTTAACTAAAACTCTTAACTAAAACTAAACTATAACTCAAAACTAAAATTAACTAATCTATAGCTCTAACTAAAACTCTAAGCTAAACCCTAAACTAAAACTAAACTCTAAACTAAAACTCTTATCTAAAACTAAACTACAACTCTAAACTAAAACTCTGAACTAAAACTATACTAAACTATAACTCTAATCTAACCTCTAAACTAATACTCTTACCTACAACTAAACTATAGCTCTAAACTAAAACTAAACTGTAACTCTAAACTAAAACTCTTAACTAAAACTAAACTAAACTATATCTCTAACTAAAACTCTAGGCTAAGACTCTAGGCTAAAACTCTAAACTAAAACTCTTAACTAAAGCTAAACTATAACTTTAAGCTAAAAGTCTTAACTTAACCTAAACTAAACTATAACTATAACTAAAACTCTAAGCTAAGACTCTAAACTAAAACTCTAAACTATATCTCTTAACTAAAACTAAACTACAACTCTAAACTAAAATTAACTAATCTATAGCTCTAACTAAAACTCTAAGCTATCACCCTAAACTAAAACTCTAAACTAAAACTCTTAACTAAAACTAAACTACAACTCTAGACTAAAACTATTAGCTAAAACTAAACTAAACTATAACTAACTAAAACTCTAAGCTATGACTCAAAGCTAAGACTCTAAACTTTAAACTAAAACTCTTAACTATAACTAAACTACAGCTCTAAACTAAAACTCTTAACTAAAACTAAACTAGAATTCTAAACTGAAACTCTTAACTAATACTAAACTAAAAGTTTAACGAAAAACTCTAAGCTAAGACTCTAGGGTAAAACTCTAAACTAAAACTCTTAGCTAAAACTAATCTAGAAGTCCAAAAAAAAACACTTAACTAAAACTAAAATGAAATATGACTAAAGCTCTAAGTGCTGAGACTCTAACTTGAAACTCTAGACTCTGAACTACAACTAAACTAAACTATAACTCCAACTAAAACTGTAAGTTAATACCAAACTAAAACTCTAAACTAAAAATCTTATCTAAAACTAAACAGCAACCCTAAACTAATACTCTTAACTAAAACTAAACTAAACTACAACTCTAACTAAAACTCTAGGCTAAGACTCTAAGCTAAAACTCTAAACTCTAAAGCTCTTAACTATAACTAAACTGTAACTCTAAACTAAAACTCCTAAATAAAACTAAACTAAACTACAACTCTAACTAAAACTCTAAGCTAAGACTCTAAGCTATAACTCTAAACTCCAAAACTCTTAACTATAACTAAACTAAACTACAACCCTAACTAAAACTCTAAGCTAAGACTCTAAGCTAAAACTCTAAATCTAAAACTCTTAACTATAACTAAACTGTAACTCTAAATTAAGACTCTTGTACTTTGGCGTGAATCGCTTGCGAAAACCCGAATGAATGACTTGAAATAAAATTTTTAACAAAAAATGCCTGAAAAAATGTTTTTTGGGGGGATTGGGTGATGACAGAGGGGTGTTTTAGAGTAGTTATAGTGCGGTACTGTGGGACCGAACTGCTTGCAAAAACAAGAAGGAATGAGTTGAAAATAAAATTTTTAACAAGAAATGTCTGAAAAGTGTTTTGTGGGGAGATGGGTTGATGTCAGAGGAGTGTCTTAGAGTAGTTAAAAAGTTAAAGTGTGGTACTGGGGGATCCAATTGCTTGCGAAAACACAAATAAATGACTTGAAATAAAATTTTTAACAAGAAATGTCTGAAAAAATGTTTTTTGGGGGGATGGGACGATGACAGAGGGGTGTCTTACAGTAGATACAGTGCGGTAGTGTGGGACCGAATTGCTTGCGAAAACCCAAACGAATGAGTTAAAAAAAATTTAAAAAGAAATGTCTGAAAAGTGTTTTGCGGGGAAATGGGGGGCGATGACAGAGTGACGTCTTAGAGTAGTTATTATGTGGTACTGTAGGCTGAATTGCTTGTTGAAACCCAAATGAATGGGGTGAAGTAGAATTTTTAACCAAAAGTGTCTGAAAAGTGTTTTAGGGGTGATGGGAGCGATGATGAGGGGTGTTTTAGAGTAGTTATAGTGTGGTACTATGGTGTGAATTACTTGTGAACCCCGAATGAATGAGTTGAAAATAAAATTTTATAACAAGAAATGTCTGAAAAGTGTTTTTGGGGAGGTGGGGCAATGACAGAGGGGTGCCTTAGAGTAGTTATAATGTGGTACTGTAGGCTGAATTGCTTGTGGAAACCCAAATGAATGAGATGAAGTAGAATTTTTAACAAGAAATGTCTGAAAGTGTTTTAGGGGTGATGGGGGCGATGATGAGGGATGTCTTAGAGTAGTTATAGTTTGGCACTATGGTGTCAATTGCTTGCGAAACCCCAAATGAATGCCTTTAAAATGAAATTTTTAACAAGAAATGTCTAAAAAGTGTTTTGTGGGGAGATGGGCGATGACAGATATATGTCTTAGAGTAGCTATAGTGTGGTACTGTAGGCTGAATTGCTTGCAAAAGCCGAAATAAATGACTTGAAGTAAAATTTTTAACAAGAAATGTCTGAAAACGTTTATTGGGGAGATGGGGCGATGACAGAGGGGTGTCTTAGAGTAGTTATAGTGTGGTACTGTAGGCTGAATTGCTTGCGAAAACCCAAAAAAATGACTTGAAGTAAAATTTTTAACAAGAAATGTCTGAAAAATGTTTATTGGGGAGATGGGGCGATGACAGAGGGGTGTCTTAGAGTAGTTATAGTGTGGTATTCTAGGCTGAATTGCTTGTGGAAACCCAAATGAATGAGGTGAAGTAGAATTTTTAACTAAAAATGTCTGAAAAGTGTTTTAGGGATGATGGGGGCGATGATGAGGGGTGTTTTAGAGTAGTTATAGTGTGGTAATATGGTGTGAATTACTTGTGAAACCCGAATGAATGAGCTGAAAATAAAATTTTATAACAAGAAATGTCTGAAAAGTGTTTTTGGGGAGATGGGGCGATAACAAAGGGGTGTCTTAGAGTAGTTATAAGGTGGTACTGTAGGCTGAATTGCTTGTGGAAACCCAAATGAATGAGATGAAGTAGAATTTTTAACAAGAAATGTCTTAAAAGTGTTTTAGGGGTGATGGGGGCGATGATTAGGGATGTCTTAGAGTAGCTATAGTTGGGTACTATGGTGTGAATTGCTTTCGAAACCCCAAATGAATGCCTTTAAATGAAATTTTTGGTCTAAAAAGTGTTTTGTGGGGAGATGGGGCGATGACAGATGTATGTCTTAGAGTAGTTATAGTGCGGTACTGTAGGCTGAATTGCTTGCAAAAACCCAAATGAATGACTTGAAGTAAAATTTTTAACAAGAAATGTCTGAAAAATGTTTTGTGGGGAGATGGGGCGATGACAGAGGGGTGTCTTAGAGTAGTTATAGTTTGGTACTGTAGGCTGAATTGCTTGCGAAAACCCAAATGAATGACTTGAAATAAAATTTTTAACAAGAACTGTCTGAAAAAATGTTTTTAGAGGGGATGGGGCGATGACAGAGGGGTGTCTCAGAGTAGTTATAGTGTGGTACTGTGGGATCGAATTGCTTGCAAAACCCCGAATGAATGAGTTGAAAATAAAATTTTTAAGAAAAAATGTCTGAAAAGTGTTTTGTGGGGAGATGGGGTGATGGCAGAGGGGTGTCTTAGAGTAGTTATAGTTTGGTACTGTAGGCTGAATTGCTTAAGAAAACCCGAATGAACGAGTTGAAAATAAAATTTTAGTGTGGTACTGTAGGTTGAATTGCTTGCGAAAACCCAAATGAATGACTTGATGTAAAATTTTTCACAAGAAATGTTTGAAAAATGTTTTGTGGGGAGATGGGGCGATGACAGAGGGGTGTCTTAGAGTGGTTATAGTGTGGTACTGTGGGCTGAATTGCTTGCGAAAACCCTAACAAATGACTTGAAATAAAATTTTCAACAAGAAATGTCTGAAAAAAATGTTTCTAGGGGGGATGGGGCGATGACAGAGGGGTGTCTTAGAGTAGTTATGGTGTGGTACTGTGGGACCGAATCGCTTGCAAAACCCCGAATGAATGAGTTTAAAATAAAACTTTTAAGAAGAAATGTCTGAAAAGTGTTTTTAGGGGAGATGGGGTGATGGCAGAGGGGTGTCTTAGAGTAGTTATAGTTTGGTACTGTAGGCTGAATTGCTTAAGAAAACCCGAATGAACGAGTTGAAAATAAAATTTTTAACAAAAAGTGTCAGAAGTATTTTGGGGGAGATGGGGTGATGGCAGAGAGGCGTCTTAGAGTAGTTATAGTTTGGTACTATGGTGAGAATTGCTTGCGAAAACCCAAATGAATGAGTTGAAAATAAAATTTTTAACAAGAAATGTCTGAAAACCGTTTTTGGGGAGATGGGACGATGATAGGGGATTTCTTAGAGTAGTTATAGTGGGGCATTGTGGGCTGAATTGCTTGCGAAAACGCGAATGAATGATTTGAAAATAAAATTTTGAACGAGAAATGTCTGAAAAGTGGTTTGGGTAGATGGGGTGATAAGAGGGGTGTCTTAGAGTAGTTACAGTGTGGTATTGCAGGCTGAATTGCTTGCGAAAACCCAAGTGAATGACTTGAAGTAAAATTTCTAACACGAAATGTCTGAAAAAATGTTTTTGGGGAGATTTGGTGATGACAGAGGGGTGTCTTAGAGTAGTTATAGTGTGGTACTGTAGGCTGAATTGCTTGCGAAAACCCAAATGAATTATTTGAAATAAAAATTTTTAACGAGAAATGTTTGAAAAATGTTTTTGGGGAGGTGGGGTGTTGGCAGGGGGGTGTCTTCGAATAGTTATAGTGCTGTATTATGGGGTGAAGTGCTTGTGAGAACCCAAATGAATTACTTGAAAATAAAATTTTTAACAAGAAATGTCTGAAAAAAAAAATGTTTTTGGGGGGATGGGGTGATGGCAGAGGGGTGTAACAGGGGCAGTAATAGTGTAATATTGTGAGATTAAATGCTTAGAGTATCAAACACTAGTATAGAAAAAAGGGGTGCGTCTCTGTTTTCAAAGGGGGGGGGTGCCATGTGAAGAGCTGGTGCTAGTGTGAAAACAGTGTCGTAGCACCATTCCGCTCTGAACAATAAGTAGACTTTTTATCGATTTGGACATCTACCCTTCTCCCAAGATTATCTTCCAAGCTCTCAAATTCGGTATCTTTGCTTAAGATATACATCGCCGTTAATACGCAATACGAATGTGTGTGTGCCGTGCTGGAGCTTTATGGGGTCTTTATAGTCTAGTTTGTGAGATACGCTTGCGTCTTTCATATTAGACCTGATCACGGGAAATCCAGGGGTCTTCTAGAAAAACAATGTATCAATAGCTGGAATTTTGCCAGAGCGGGAATCTTGCCAGTGCGCGAATCTTGCTATCTGAGCGCTAAGAACAGGGGTGCTCTGACGTTAGAGGGTTATCGTAGAAACTCAACGATAATTTCTCTATTATTACTACCTTTAAATTATCTCGAGCAAGACCGGTTTTTAGTCTCTTTTATTGCCTAGCCGAAGCCAAATTCCGTCCTAGGAATGAATAGATATAGACCAACCCCCCCCCCCCCACTGCGCGTAGGATGGCCGGATTCCGTCCCCCAAAAAGAGTAGACACAGACCAAACTCCCCCAGAGCACACGGGATGGGCGGCAACTAGAATTTCCACCCTTTGCGCATTTTGATATTTTGGTGAAAAATGTACCCTGGGCTAATCGAAATCGTTCAGGGGGACTGGACACTTCCCCGGAGGCTACCAGCGAGCAGGTCGGTAACTTAGTGGAGAGAGGCAGAATAATTATAAATAAACACTTGAATCTCCTCCCCCACAGACGGTTCCCCCTCCCCTGGAGCCCTCCCCCTCGTCTTTCCTTAAATTACGCATGTTATTGCTTATATTTTACAAGCTTCAATAATGCCTAAGAACTACATCTATTATCAAAGCGCCCTATGAAAACGAATGCTACTAGGTGGAAGCTGGAAAATATTGTTAGGATATTGCGAAATATCCATGAGTTTATCCTAATGAAAACGGAGTATTTCCTTAAAAGGTATTAATAGGTCTTAAATTGCATGTAATATCACTGCTCCTCCCCTATCCTCCTGGGTTGCAGTCTAGAAGCCCCGGTTTTCTATATTAGATTGTTCTTTTTGGGTATTTTAACGATACGGCTTTTTCAACTTTTATTTTTTTCGCACTTTTTAGCTGTCTTTCTTTATGTTTTGTAGCTTGCCCATTTGTTTTTATTTACAATATCTGTGTTTTTAAGATGCAATCTTTAGCACGAGTAAGACACGCATTTCCCCTTTATTAATATCTTGAGAAAAATGTCCCCTGGAAATAGATGTTTTTCCAAATGCGTGCAAAATTTGGCACTAAACACGTCGTTCTAACGAAAGCCAAAGATGGGGAATCTCAGGTGTCATGCTATAGTTTATTTTTAGAATATACTTCAAGATACAAAATATTGGCAAAGGTTTCATGGACGAATTGCTTTGGGCGCTGTACCATTGGAAGGGAACGACCTTTCGAGTCCTGGCGGGGTCAAGAACTCTAAAAAAATGAAAGGTGTTTTGACTCCAAAATGAAACACCGAAAAAGAAAGGTTTTTGGGCAAAAAATGTCAAAATGGTAATATCTGGCAGTGATGGATGCGCAATCGTTCCATAAAGTGTGTGCCGCCATTAAGAATGAAGAAAAACGCTTTGTGGGGTTTCGAGTGTCGTTACGTTACAAGATGGGATTCCACCATGGGTTCCTGTGCTAGGGCTACGCAAAATTGCGTCAAGCATCTTAGAACTGTCTGTTTGAAATGGGGTAAGTTGTATGACCTCATTGGAGTCCAGAGGGGTGTGTCATAGAGTCTTGCCAAGTGTGTTCCCTTTAATGGCGAGGGTGTGTCGCGTGGTGTAACATATACTTGAAATGGGGGTGTGTACCGAGACGTCAGAGGAGTGTCACAGAAATTCACCTGACCTAACCTTTGAACTCTGGCTGAGGGCTGTCATGGAAAAACAAAAAGGGGGTGTGTACCGTGACGACACATGCGCTAGAAATCTCGCCTAGTTACATCATTTATTTCAAATATGTCCTGCAAACATAACAAACAAACATCAACAAAACCATGAAACATCAAACAACATAACATAACCAACAAAAATCAAGCAACATAACCAAGAAATAACATCAACATAACATAACAACATAACCATGAAATGACATCAACACAACCAACAAACATCAAACCACATAACCATCAACATAACAACATAACCATCAAACAACATAACCAACATAACATAACCATCATAATCATGAAACAACATCAACATAACACTCATACCCAACAAACAACATCAACAAAACATTACAACATAACCCAAAAACAACATCAACATAACATTACCATCAAACAGCATCAACATAACATAACCAACAAACAAATATCAAACAACATAACCATCAACAAAACATAACCAACAAACAACATCAACATAACATAATACTCATAACATTAACATTACATAACAACATGACCATTAACATAACATAACACTCATAACCAACAAACAACATAACCATCAACATAATATAGCAACATAGCCAAGAAACAACATCAACATAACATAACCATCAATAACCAAGAAACAACACCAGCATAACATAACATCAACATAACATAACATAACATCAAACCACATAACCACCATAACTATCAAACAACATCAACAACATAACCAACAAACATAACATAACCATAAAACATGACATAACATCAAACCACATAACATCAACATAACATAACCATGAAACATAGCATAACATCAAACCACATATCATCAACATAATATAACCAAGAAACAACATAACACAACATAACCAACAAACAGCATAACATAACCAACAACATGACATAAAATAACCAAGAAGCAACATCAACATAACCAAGAATCATATGTTGATTTCCCTGTGTTAATTTCCCTATGGCTGCAGTGACGTCAGAGGGCATGTCATAATAACTCAATGGGAAAAGGGATAGAGGCGTGCTTGAACCTTCTGGTATGGGCGTGCTTGAATTATCGGGGTATGGGGTTGCTTGAACCTGAAATGGCCCCACTACTCACAGCACCGTTATTCAGGATTAGCTTAAATAAAGGGGGATGAGATATTAATTCTAACCCTCTCCCCTTCGATACGCCTTTGTCTTAAGAGGTTTTATTTACCTGAACAATCATGAAGATTTAGACAACTATGGCACTGAAATACGCTCTCTTAGGGATTTGCCCCATACAGACTACACAGTGACCAAACGGCCCTCCTAAATAATAGCTGATGCCCACGATAGTTATTTCTTCATTAATTTTATTTATCTCAATCTCCCTTCGGCTGCTCGATATTGAATTTGGGAAGGTTTCCCCAGGGAAATTGTCTTGGGGAGGATTTTCCAGGGGGAATACGCTGGACCCTTGATATTGAATATTGAAATTGTAGAATAATGCACACAAGCATTCAAAAATACGGGAACGGTTCTAGCTTACCCATCCTATTCTCGTCAAGAAATTAGTGGAATAATAAAAGGAAGTAGAAAGCTAAATTAAAGACAGGGGCACTTCTTCCCTTGCAAAAAAGAGTGAAGTATTCAACAGAGGTAAGTGAAGGTGGATCAAGAAGTACGTTTTGTCAGCCTAGGTCATTAAACTGCTGCGATGCTCAATTTGCAGTAACAGTTGCTAAGGCTCGAATATTGGTTTGTGGCTGACCACCGAATTTGAAATCAGCACCATATCCGGTCCCCTCATATTTATTATATATATAGTAATTATATATGTAACATGATAATTATATAATATTATACAAAACGCAGTATAATAGTAAAACGCCATAAAAGTAAAAATACTTTTACCTAAAAGTGTCTCAGAAACTGGCTTACCATAATTCTATGACAAATAGTAAAACCACAATTCAGATAGTGGCAAACAAAAATTTCCCATTTCTAGAAAAAAAAGATAAATCTTAAAAATAAATTATCATGCCAAACCATCGTGCAATAAATGGGTTACATGACTCTTTGGAAACGTGAATTATTATTTATCAGTTTTCTTTCAGGGAGCAGATGATTTTCTGTTAATGTCCAAACAGACATGTCTGAGTTCAGTAAAGGCTTTTTTGCTCTATTTCTATGTGTGCTAACTTTTGTTAAGGGTGACACAACACTTTCAAGTGTTGATTGTGTTGGTAAAAATGGGACAATTCATGAATTTTCAGAATTGGATTTACTTGAACAAAACAGAATCGAGTTGTCAGACTTCAGTGGAAAGGTAAATATTGTTTGAATAACGTGTCACTGACAGTTTAATAAATAAATTAATTAATTAGTAAATTATTAATCAATTAGTTCCTTAATAAGTTAATACAGATATGCCAGTATAAGCTTTACACTAAGCAAGAACACTAGGCCTTTTACAACAGATAGCGGAGTGACTACGTTACTTGCGTGCATTTACTAGATCTTTAAGCCTTAAGATTTAGTAAAAAGTAGATATACTCACTAAACCTAGTAAAATAAGAGTCAAGTCGAGCAAAACTTATAAAACCTAGTAAAAATTTTATGAAAATCTCTTAAATTTATTGAACTCAAAGTTTTTTTTTCTGAGTTTGTAGAGATGGATCTGATCGCCTATTCAACATTTTTTTCGATTCTTTAACTAATTAATTTAAGAAAAAATTTTCCACCAAACAAGTTTTTCAAAGAAAATTAAGATTTCAATTAAGCCAAAAAGAGCAGAAATAAAGTCAAATAATCTTCTAAGCGTAAAACTACCACAAATCACTATCAACAAATAAACGAAACCCAAAACGAACAGAAACTACAATAAATAGCCGAATCAAACTCAAAATGAGCAAAACATGAGTAGGGCTGACAATCCCCCTACCTTATCAAACCCAGAATATAATTTGCGCTATACCGAAAAAAAATGACCTCGGATTGTCAGTTTAATTTGCATATGCTGACATGTATTCCTTAAATTTTTAATGTTTTCCTATTTATTAAATTAAAAAAAATGATGCCTATATAAACTTTTGAAAACCCGGATGTTTATGGTTTTTTCGTATAAATGAAACTCCCCTAAACGTTCCCTAAAAGTTTCACCTTAATACCCATAGCGTCATTAGTTACAGCAACTGTACTAAGGGCCATCACTTATGGGGTGAAAGGGGGGAAGCCCCCCCCCCAATATTTTGGTCACTCTGTAAAAAAAAACAAGTCGGTAAAATCGTGAAGCGAAGCGCCAGGATTTTGCCGACACCGCTAAAATTCTTTGTTCGGTTAAATAAAGACTAAGAAAATACTGGCATGTCATCTACAGAAAATTTTAACTTGGTCGGTAAACGCAGCAGTTTTATCGACTTCTGAGTCCTGCCGGTGTTACACACGGTGCCACAATTTGCCATTTAGTTAAAAAAAAAAAGAGCATTAAAATAGCGACATGATATGAACCAAAATCTGAATCTCGGTAGGTAAATGCAGCGGTTTTACCGACTCATTCAGTTATTTTACGTATTGTTTTCGAAACGGACATTATTCTAATTATTGCCAAAAAACAGTCGGTAAAAATGACCAGCCAGTCGGTAAAATCCCTTGCTCCCCCCTAAACATTTTGACTAGTAACGACCCTGACTGTGGTGTTTGTATCAAAAGTATAAACATAGTGCCTTCTGGCCAGTTCAAAATCCCCCACATCTTACCCTTAAAAGTCTAGCTTAATAAAATAAGTTACTTACTTACTTAGAACTTAGGTCCTCCTGAGCCATATGGGGCGCATAGGGTATCGACGAAGCCTCGGTAAACGTTACGTATTGGCGCTGCGGCAAGTACATCCTCCCACTGTACATAAAATAAGTACAACTTATTTTATTTAATGAAATAATTTGTTATTGAGATATTACTTTGTCACCTTTTTGAAAGTCCACATGCTCATAATTTGTTTTGATTTAGTTCATCATCCACCTAAATATTCCTTCAAAGCTTCACCTTAGTACCCTTAGTAGTACCCGTAGTAGCAATTAGCAGGAATAGTCCCTGAAAATTTCGCCTTCATACCCTTAGGTATAAATGTAAAAGTAGTCAAGGTAGTAGTATTTGTATTACTAGTAATAGTATTAATAGTAAAAGTGGGAGTACTAGTAGCAGCAGCAGTGTTAATATATTGCGTTTTGATCACTAGAACATCGCTCTCATCAAACCCTGGAAGTTTCAACCTAATACATTTAACCATTGCTATGAAATTGCTGATATGTCCTATTGATAACATCTACTTCTTGAAATTATCATGTCAATGCTCTTAGCCATGCAAGTAGTTACAATAGAAGTAGTAGTAGTAGTAGTAACAGTAGCAGTAGTAGTAGTAGTAGTAGTAGTAGTAGTGGTACTAAATGTAGCAGTAGCAGTGGTATTAGCAGCAGTGTGCACGTATTGCCTTTTGGTTAGATGATCTTCTTTTTAAGTATTCTCTGAAAGTTCTGACTTAATACCAAAATCAATTCTTGAGCTATGCTTTTTTGACAGTGTGCATGCACATAGCGTCTTTTGATTTAGTTCAAATTTCTCAAAAATATTGTAAATGGAATAGTGTGGATATGGTAGTGGTGGTAGTTGTAGTGGTATTGGCAGTATGCAATTATTACCTTTTCGATCATCTCCCTTCTCATTTCCTGAATTCTCCAAATTAATATACTCAGTTATTCCTGAATTATACCCTTTTGACAATCCGTATACACATAGCGTGTTTTAGTTTTTTTCAAAACTCCTCATTCATGAGGAGTTTTGATGATCGAAAAGGTAATAATTGCATACTGCATTCTCTGTCTGCATTCTCTGCATTCTCTCTGTCTGCATTCTCTGCATTCTCTTCAGAGAATGCAGACATTCTCTGAAAGGCTCACCTGAATGCCTTTCATCTTCTTCGAAATTAAAATTGAAACATGCATACCTTTCTCAATAACAAATACTATACGTAAACAATGAACGAATTGTCTCACTTACAGCTCTTGCCCTGAGGACGGTGGGGAGGTTGACATCCCCAAAGACATAATTACTGGACCTTTCAAAAAATACTAAACAAAATAGCTCCCTCAAAATTTCGATCAGATGTGTTTGGGGAATGATAGGCTTGGGGGGGGGGGGGGCTGATTGCTCTCTATTCACTTTTGACTCTTAAAAAGGGCACTGAATCTTTCCAATCAAATCACTTCCGATCAAATGAGCTCCATCCGATCCAAGGATTATGTGACCACTCATTCCATAAAAACCGTATATGTCCCGGGGTATAACTTACAACCCTTGCCCATGGGCTCTGGAGGGTTGCGCTAAATCATAATGGCATTGTTATAGGATTTTTGGACTATTGGTAACAAAATGGCTGTCTTACAATTTCAATTGAGTGTGTTTCGCGAAAAGAGGCTGTCAAGAAGGGGGAGGCTGGTTGCTCTCCATCATGTTTGACTCTTAGAAAATAACCTAGAACTATATATTTTCAATCAAATGAGCCTCTTCTAAAGTTCAAACGATACCACCCTATACATAAAAACCTTACATGCCCTGGGGCATAATTTCCAACCCTTACCCCCAGACAGTGGGTGATTGTGTCAACCCCAAAGGCTTTGTTATATTATCTTTGGGCTATTTTTGAACAAATGGCTATCTCAAAATTTCTATTAGATACATATGGGGATAATACAACGTGGGGGTGGCTGACCTCCGATCACTTTGAGTCTTAAAAAGGGCACCAGAACTTCTGATTTCTAATCTAATGAGGCCCCTCCAAAGTTTATATAACCACCTTTTCCATAAAAACCTTATATGCCCTCGGGGCATAACTTATAACCATTGCGCTGAGGACTAGGGGGGTTGCCATCCTCAAAGACACAATTTCCAGAACTTTCAACTATGCTGAACAAAATGGCTATTTCGAAATTTCGATTGAATGTGTATTGGGAAATGACGGGCCTGCGGGGGGGGGGGGGGGCTTGTTGCCCTCCAATCACTTTTGACTATTGAAAAGGGAACACACCCTTTCAATTTCCAATCGAATTAGCCATTTTCGAAGTTTCTACGACATCAAATGACCATCTCAAAATTTCTATCAGATGTATATAGGAAAATACAATGTGTGGGGAAGGCAGATATCTGCCCTCCGATCACTTTCAATCTGAAAAAGGGCAGTAGAACTTTTGATTGCCAATCCAATAAGCTCCCTCCGAAGTTTTTACGATCACCCTTTCTATAAGAACCTTATATGCCCCTCGGACATAACTTGCAACCCTTGCCCTGAGGGCTGTGAGGGGTTGTCATCCTCAAAGTCATAACTTCCAGACCTTTCAACTACGCCAAAAAATTGCTATCTCAAAATTTTAACTGGATGTGTTTGGTCAAATGATGGGAGTAGAGGGAGGTTAGTTGCCCTCCAATCAGTTTCGATTAGCCTATTAAAAATAGCACTAGCCCTTTCAATTTCCAATTGAATGAGCCTTTTTTGACGTTTCTACTGCAACATTTTCTATAAGAAACGTTATAGCCCCCAGGGCATAGCATCCAATCACTTTCGACAATTAAAAAGGGTACTCCTTTCAATTTCCAATCTAATGAGCCCTTTTTGAAGTATCTAAGACAACTCCTTCAACGCAAAGTGCCCTGGTCTAAAAAAAAAAAACGAAAAGAACAAAGCAAAAGAAAATAATACATTGTGCCCACATAGCTCTTTACTTAGTCAGCACTATTGTGCTGCCTATGATACAGCAGGCCTACACAGCAAATAGCAGATCGATTTCCTTACTCGTGAGCGTTTACTAGATCTTTAACTATTAAAATTTAAATAGATTAGAGGCAGCGCAATAGTGCTGCCTAAGAACAATTTTGGCACAATGTATTATCGAAAGAGTTCTCCGTATCAAAGGAGTTGTCGTAGAACCTTCAAAAAGGGCTAGTTAACCATCACTTATATCCCTGGAGGCATATAAGGTTTTTATAGAAACCGTCGTCGTAGAAACTTCAAAAAGGGCTCATTCGGTTGGAAATTGAAAGGGATAGTGCCTTTTTAATAGCTGAAAGTGGTTGGAGGGCACCTAGCCCCCTTCTAACGCCTACCGTTTCCCCAAACACATCCAATCAAAATTTTGAGATACGTATTTTGTTCAACGGAGTTGAAAGGTCTAGAAATTATGTCTTTGAGGAGGACACTCCCCAAAAAGCCCTCAGGGCAAGTTGTAAATTATGTCCTTTGGTCATATAAGGTGTTTATAGAAGGCATTGTCCGAAAAACTTTAAAAAGGGCTCGTTGGATTGGAAATTGAAAGGGCGAATGGCCTTTCTAATATTCAAAAGTGATTAGAGGACAACTGACCCCCCTCTCACGCCCATCATTTCCCCAAACACATCCAGTCATAATTTTGAGATAGGCATTTTATTCAACGTAGTTGAAAGGTCCGGATATTATGTCTTTGAGGATGACACTTCCCCCAAAGACCTCAGGGCAAGGGTTATAAGTTATTCCTGGAGGCATATAAAGTTATTTTAGAAAGCGTTGTCGTAAAAACTTCAAAAAGATCTCATTGGATTGGGAATTGAAAGAGATATTTCCTTTTTTAATAGTCGAAAGTTATTGGAGGGCAACTAACCCCCTCTCACGTCCACCATTTCCCCAAACACATCCAATCAAAATTTTTGAGATAGCCATTTTGTTCAACGTAGTTGAAAGTTCTGGAAATTAGGTCTTTGAGGATGACAACCCCCCACGGCCCTCAAGGTAAAGATTGTAAGTTATGCCCTGGGGGCATATAAGGTTTTTGTAGAAAGTGGTCGTAGAAACGTCAAAAAGGGGTCATTCGATTAGAAATTGAAAGGGCTAATGCCCTTTTTGATAGTTGAAAGTGATTTGAGGGCAACTAGCCCCCTTCTGACGCCCACCATTTCCCCGAACACATCCAATCAAAACTTTGAGATAGTCATTTTGTTCAACATAGTTGAAAGGCTCGGAAATTATGTCTTTGAGGATGACAAACCTCCCTCAGCCCCCAGGGCAAAGGTTGTAAGTTATGCCTTGGGGGCATATAAGGTTCTTATGGAAAGTTTTGTTGTAGAAACTTCAAAAAGGGCTCATTCAAATGGGAATTGAGAGGGCTAGTGCCCTTATTAATAGTCAAAAGTTATTGGAGGGCACAAGCCCCCCCCCCACGCCCATCATTTCCCCAAACACTTCTGATCAAGATTCAACAACTTTACTAAAAATGATCCATGCCGGCTTGACGACCGGTTACAAATAAAGCACATATATGCTTGAAAAACGCAACCAGTACACATTTACTAAATTATAAAACTAACCAAATCATCACTGAAATAAACACAAATACAATAAAAAAAAGAGATAATAATAATAATTACTGAATAATAAATTATGAAAAAAATAATAATCAAAAGAAAAGAAAAATAAATAAATAATAAAAAAAATAATATAATAAAACGAATATATTAATAACAGAACAAAAAACATAATTACTTAATTTGTTCTCTCTCGTCTTCCAGTCCCACACTCACCAACCGCCCGCAAGGAGATGCTTCTTTAACCGGTTTTTAAATCACGGGACACTTTCCGCTTCCCGAATTGAGTCTGGAAAAGTACTCCAGACCATCGGACCCGAGTGCCTTGCCACATGGCTAGAACGAACCGTACTTCTTGGCTCACTTACCAGGTCTCCGGCATTTCTCGTAGCATATCCATGATAAAATGAGTTAAAACGAAAAAAATTACTAAGAAAATCAGGCGCTAAGCCATTCAAACTCTGAAACACAAAAATACCAATCTGAAAATCTGTAATCTGACCTACATTCAAAATCCTAAGTTTATTAAAAATCGACTCTGTACTTAAAACTCCCGTATCATACTTACCAATTAATCTCACTGCTTTATTTTTCTGAATCTGCACTCGTTTAAAATTGCACGTAAAATTACTAGCCCAAATCATACATCCATAATTTATATACGGCGCAATCATAGAATGGTATAAAAGAACTAAAATATGAGAAGGTAAAAAATGTTGAAAACGTCTTAAAATCCCAAGGCCACGGGCTACCTTTCACGGCACCACATCACCGTGTCTTCTCCATCTGAGGTGCTGATCGAGAAGGAATCCTAGGTAACGCACTTCCTCAACCCGCTTTAGTACATCACCATTTATTGATATTTCACTGGAAGATATGAAGATACACCAGTCCGACTAAACAGAATATAGTTACTCTTTGCCACGTTAATGCTAAGTAAGCTAATGCCTACAAAGTCACTCAACCCTTGCAGAGCTCTGTTAACTTTCTGGACCAATTCTTCAAGAGCGTTCGCTGCCACAACAAGTGCTGTATCGTCGGCGAAAGATGTCATAGACGCACCAGGAATATAAAACCGCATACTGTCAACATACACTAAATACAGCAGGGGTCCTAAGACGGAACCCTGGGGAACTCCACAAGAAACAGGGAAAAACTTAGAAAACTTCTCCCCTAGATTTACCCTAACTCTACCTACAATTTAAATACAACTCAACCAATCCAATCATCTCCCATTTACACCCAAATCCCTTAATCTATCCAATAAAATGCTAAAATCAACGGTATCAAACGCTTTTTTAAAATCTACAAAAATACTAATACAATATTCACCCTTTTCCAAAGCTAAATTAGCATTTTCTAATAGATGTTGTACAGCATGCGAAGTCGAATGGCCCTTCCGGAATCCAAACTGGCCATCATATAATGCATACAGGCTCGTGAGGTAATCATAAAGTCTTCCATGGATAACTTTTCATAAACTTTCGAAAACACTGGCAAAATAGAAATAGGCCTCCAGTTTGATATATCCATTTGAGTGCCCCTTTTGTAGAGAGGGAGAATATTTGCTGTTTTCAACAATTTTGGAAATACTCCCTTCTCCATTGATAAATTTATTAGGTGCACTAACACAGGAAGAATGTACACCAGAATTAATCGAACAGTCTTCAGGTTAACACCATCTAACCCGGCACTGTTGAATCCAATCGAGTTGACAATCTTTGTTAATTCATATGAATCACGGGGACGAAATTCCATTTACATTCCCTCGCCCCTCCCATCAGCACACGAGTTGCCATCAACAAGAACTTGGGAATTTCTAGTTTCCGCTTGTATCTTCGTTCCAATGTTAGTAAAATAATCACCAAACTTGTCACACAACTCTTGTCTATCCTCTACAACCACTCCTTCGATTTCAATTTGAGGGTCTTGAGTTCTCCGAGGTCCGCTAACCAGTTCATTAATAACTTTCCAAGTTCTTTTCAGATCTGCTTTATTTTCCTCAAAAAGTGCCGAGTAATATTGTTTCTTTTTTTTCCTTTTCAGTGAGTTCGCCCTATTCTGAAGCTGTTTAAAATGAGCATTATCTTCCTCCTTTGAAGATCTCAGATAATCCTGAAACGCACTGTCACGCTGTTTAAATAAGTTAACTAGCTCTTCATCGGCCCATGGTTTTCTCGGCATATTTGGTCTCTGTCTGAGTGTCTTCAGCGGACAAGTTTTGTCATATGCAGTAGTTAAGATGCTACTAAATTGCTCAAAAGCTTCACAGGGATCATTCTGGTTCAATACAGATTCAAAACATGTTGCACTTATTTCTTCTCTAAACTTCCGAATGTTTTTAGGCTTAAGCTCTCGAACAATTTTTTTTGCTTTTTCTGGCGTGACACTTGTAAATCTAAACTAAATACCACTGGAAAATGATCAGATGCCGAATTCACTACAATATTAGAAAACGCCTTTCGGATATACTTCGAAGAGACAAACACATTGTCAATCAGGGTAGCAAAGTGGTCCGTGATTCTAGTAGGAATTTTTACAGTGGGAAAAAGATCATTAGAAACCATAAAATTTAAAAAATCTAAATTAAAACTACTTGTAGATAAAAGATCATAATTAAAATCACCCATACGTATTAACTCTTGCTGTGACTTCTGAACTATCACAAGAAGATTTTGGAAACCTTCTGTGAATTCCTCATACGACGCACTTGGAGGTTTATAAACTACTGATAGGATAATTTTTCTCACACCAAGCCTCATACCAATCTCAATTTCAATAGAAAGTGTTTCTACCTTACCTTCTCTCCACACATCACGATCCTCCCTGGGCTTCCATTTAAGTGAATCACTTACTATCAAACCGAGTCCGCCGCGGTTCATTGAAGCTCTACTCCTCGTGGTAAGCTGATAGTCCGGAAAATTAAAAGACAAGAGAGGACTATTCTGACTCAAAAATGTTTCACGAAGGGCCATAACATGGAGATTCCTACATTTCAAAAGAAAATCAAATATCTCACCATACGAAGAAGTAAGGTGGCAGTTCCACGAACACGCATTAAAACCAGCATTTTGCATAATTCCAAGATAAGAAGAATCACAATATTAACTAAACTGCAAAGGTCTATAACTCACTGTAGACTCTTCATTCGCCAAATCCGAAAGTAAATAACTATCAATATCCAACGGGCAACTTTCCAACTGGCTCAGCCTCGATGTGGTACCGATTGGTACATCACACATATTTATATCTAAGAAAAATTTTCATAACTTTCATTGTGAAAAAAAAAAACAAAACAAACAAATAAAAAATAATAATAATAAAAGACAAAAAAGGCGCAGCTGAGCTCTCGGAACAGATAAAGAATAATAAATGAAAAGAGAACAAAACATTGACAAACAATAAACCAAAACTACAAAAGAACCACAAGCAACTAAAAGCAATCCGCCAGTGACCAAATCCGGCGAGCAATGGTGTCTGCTGGGAGTTTTGCAAGAATTAGTCCACGATCAGACCAGACATTTCGCACTCCAAAACTATCCTTTGCCGTATTCAGAATGACCCGATAGCGTTTCGTTAGGACCTCAGAGACGGAAATACCAGACTTAGCAAGTTTAGTTTTGCTCTTGAAAACTTTCTTTGCCATTTCGCTGCTTCTCAATTTCACAAACACCGGTGTAACATCTCTTTGGCCTTGTGCAATAGAAATATTTAAACGGTAGCGTTTAAATCAAAATTGACATTTTGATATAGCCGTTTGGTTGAACGTAGTTGAAGGGTCAGAAAATTATATCTTTTAGTATGACAACTCCCCCCCCCCCACATCCCTTAGGGCTAAGGTTTTACGTTGTGCCCTCGGGGCATATTAGGTTTTTATAGAAAGCGTTGTCGTAAAAACTTCAAATAGGGCTCATTCGATTTAAAATTTAGAGGACTGTTGCCTCTTTTAATAGTCGAAGGTAATCAGATGGAGAATCAACCCCCAGGCTCAAATTATTGAAAGGTTCAGTAATTATGCGTAGCAATAGTCATAGTACCAGTAGTAGTATTAGTAGCAGTATTCAAATAGCACCTTTTTTCCACATCCCCTTCAACACACGATGAAATTTTTAACTTGATATCATCAACCGGTCCTGAACCATTGCTGATACGTCCTCTTGACAACCTATATGGGCATAGTGTGTTTCGATTTATTTCAATACAGTTACAATATTGCCCAAAATTTTCGCCTTAATACCAGTAGTAACACATTTAAATATAGTAGTAGCAGTAGGAGTACAGTTAATAGTAGTAGTCTTAGCTTTAGTAGAAGTAGAAGTAGTAGCAGTAATAGTAATAATAGCAGTAGTTGTAGGAGTAGAAGCATTACTATTATGATGCAAATATTTTCTTTTGGATAGTTCAACATCCCCACAAAAAGCGTTGTATGTTTTAATTTCACACAAGAAACTGTTCCTGAGAAATTGCTGATATGGCCTTTTGACAACCTGCATACGGATGGCAGATTGTCATCCACACAACAGAAATATTCTCTGAAAATTTCGGCTTCATACTGTAGAAAATCTCGATGTTTATTTATTTGATATAGAAACCCAGGTCACCTAGAACAGAAAGGTAAGAATATTACATCCTTCCTCCTTTCCAAACTAGCGAGCTGGTACAAAACATAATAAACAAATTCCACTTTTAAATACTAAACACACTGCCATAATACATTACTATATCTCTTTATGAGGAGGCGCTAGGCTCACTCCCTTTTTTTTTTTTTTTTTTTTTTTTTTTTTTTTTTTTTTTTTTTTTTTTTACAATGTTCACTTCACTTTTGAAACAGGGGGGTGGTGGTATTCCTTTAATTCACGGATTACCATTTCACAGATTAAGCCTCTGCACTGGATTCACAGTGCGACCGGTACGGGTTATGTAGGGGGTATCATGGAATTCTGTATGGGTCACGTGACTGATGCTTGGTACAGGTGTGGGCCTGTTGAGTGTTGGGTTATGAACGCGAGTGAAGGGTTTCAGACGGTTTTCATCTGGTGTTCTAGGGACGGGGGTAGGCATTGTTTCTGATAGACTCAGTGGTGTGGTTGGAGTATCTGTATGGGAAATCTCTTCAGTTGTGGTGGCGTCTGGGGACTGAGGTTGCTGACAGACTATCTTTATGTGGCGCCTATTCCTTCTGTAGGTTGCTCCGTCGTTTGTCTCGACTATGTAGGATCTGGGATTCACATCTGCTCTTTTGACAATGCCCGCCTGCCAGAGTTTGCCGTGGATTTGGGCCTGTACAGGTTGTCCAATTTGTAGGGGTTTCAGTTTCTTTGACTGCCGATCATAGTACTTGCTCTGGCGTGACTGTTGCTTCATTCGATTCTGTCGAAATTGCTTGTGGTGAATGGTCTTTGGTGCAAGCAATTCTTTGGTGCATGGGACTATTGATCTGAGATTTCTGCTCATTAGCAATTGTGATGGGGAGGCCAGACCATCAACTGGGGTGTTCCTGTACTCTAGCAACGCCAGCTCAAAATCATTTCCAGCAATATCGGTTTTACTCAGGATATCTTTGGCCGTCTGTACGGACCTTTCTGCCAATCCGTTTTATTGGGGGAAATGTGGTGAGGATGTGGTGTGGGATATTTCCCAATCCGATATGAATTTTTGGAAGACGGATGATGTAAATTGTGGGCCGTTGTCGGTAATGAGCATACGAGGAATTCCATAACGAGCAAAGTGCTTTTTCAGGTACGGAATTATTTGGTGAGCATATGTACTGCTTCCCAATCTATCGACTTCGAAAAATCGACTGTAATAGTCGACCGTAATGAGGAAGTATTCTCCGTTTTTGTAAAAGAGGTCGCAACCGATTTTTTCCCATGGTAAGTCAGGGATGTCATGTGGCCTCAAGGGCTCTTTCTGGTTTGAGTTCTGGAGTCTGGTGCATGCATAGCAGTGTTTGATATATTCCTCAATATCTTTTGTCATCCTTGGCCAAAAAATGACTGAGCGAGCACGCTGTTTAGTTTTTTCGATACCCAGATGTGATGCGTGTAAGCAGTTGAGGATATCTTTGCGGGAGATTTTGGGTATGACCAGGCGATCTCCTTTTAGTATAATTTGGTCTATGACCGTTAGGTCATGCCGGACATTCCAGAATGGGGTGAGAATTGCTGGGAGGTTTCTTCTGGATGCTGGCCAACCACTTTTGATTGTCTTAGCCAGCTCAACCAATTGAGTGTCAGCTGTTGTCTCTTGTTTGAGCTTTTTAAGTCTGTCATTGCTGATTGGTTGGATTGACATAACAGAATGCACATATGATTCGATATCTTTTTGCATCTCTCCATCCTCTTCAGGGAGATGCATGCGTGACAGGGCATCGGCAACTGGAATCTCTTTACCTGGGCGGAATGTTATGGTGAAGTCGTATGGTTGGATTCTCAGTAACATCCGCTGGAGTCTCGGTGACGACTTTGATATTGGGCGATTCAGGATCACTTGGAGAGGCTTGTGATCCGATATGATTATGAACTTCTGGCCATAGAGGTATTGGTGGTAGTGCATGCAGCCGAAGAGAATAGCGTATAGTTCTTTTTCTATCTGCGAGTAGTTCTGTTCGGTGGTGTTCAAAGAGCGTGATGCAAAGGAGATTGACTTCCCATTTTGAATAAGGGTGGCTCCTAGGCCAAACTTCGAAGCGTCAACTTGTAGTTCGATGTTCCCTGCTTTTGGATCGAAAAATGTCAATGAGCTGCAAATGGATTCTTTGATGTTGTTCAATGCTATATCGTGTTGTGGCTCCCACTTGAGCTGTCGCTGTTTTGCCAGGTTACGTAGGGGCTGATTTAGTGATGCTAGATTGGGAATGTACCTTGCTAGGTAGTTCATCATTCCCAGTATGGTCTGTAGTTCATCCTTGGTAGATGGGGGTCTCATTTCTTTCAGTGCACGGACCTTTCGTGGGTCTGGGTGGATACCACCTTTTGATATTATGTGTCCAAAGTATGGTATGCTGTCGCACCCGAACACACATTTTTTTAGGTTGAATTTCACAGTCCTTTCGCGTGCTCTGATTAGTGCACTGCGAACATTTGCGTCGTGCTCCTCTATGGTTTCCCCAGATATAATGATGTCATCGACTATGACGGAAAAACCTTTAATGCCTTCAAATGCCTCTTCCATACGGCGTTGAAATTCATCCTGCGCTGAAATCAACCCAAACGGCATGCGTTTGAACATGTATCGGCCGTATGGAGTGTTAAATGTTGTTACATGAGATGATTCGTTGTCAAGGACGAGAGACCAATATCCGTGACGGGCGTCCAGCTTGGTGAAAAATTTAGCACCGGAGTGTTTTAGTATTGCTTCGTCAAATGTGGGCATTGGGTGGTGGGGTCTTTTGATGGCCTTGTTCAGGTCCTGTGGGTCAATGCAGACCCGGAGGCTTTTGTCAGGCTTTTCGACCACAACTGCAGCATTTACCCAATCTGTGGGGTAAGTAACCTTTTTGATGACCCCAAGTGCCTCCATCCTGTCTAGTTCCTTCTTGAACCTGTTTTGGAGAGATATTGGGATGCGTCTGGCTGGTACAGCCTTAGGTTCGGTTCCTTCTTTGAGCGTTATGTGACACTCACCTTCGAGCTGTCCTATACCTTGAAATACGTCTTTGAATTCCTCGATGAATGGGTTTGGTTTTGTCACAGTAAGTATCAGCTTAATTAATTTTAGTTTCTTGCTGGTTTCGAAGCCTAGGATTGGGACGGGGGCGTCTTTCACTATGAAGAAGGGCTGTGTCTCAGTGCATCCGTTGGTATATGCGCAGTTAAGGCTGCAAACGCCAAGCGTTGGGATCTTCTGTCCTCCGAAATTAGTAAGAATTTGTAGTGTCTTATTGACTTTGGGCCTTGGTTTAAGGGTATTAAAAAATGTTTCAGGTATGATGTTGGCCTGTGCACCCGTGTCAATTTTGAAAGTGATACTGATGTGTTCGTTGATTATGAGCTTCACATATGGTTGATCATCCCCTTTGTTCATGTTTATGGTGTCAATGAAGAGCTCATCATTGCTGTCTGGTTGATGCTCGTTTGTTTGATGTCGTTGATTTATTACGTTCACCACCTTTTTGCTACTTTTGCAAACCTTTGCAAAATGGTTTGGTTTTTCACAGTTACTGCATATTTTTCCTTTAGCGGGGCATTTATGGGAAGGTGAATAATCCCCTCCACAGAAATAGCATTGTCTTACAGATGGGGCATGGTTTGATTTCTTTGCCCTCCTGACAAAATCCACTTCATGCTTTATGCATGTTTCTTGATAAGCTTGGCTGCCACAAGTATCAGGCTGTGACATTGTCCTGAGCTGCACCTGGGTTTCTATATGTGTTCGCACTATAGTAATTGCTTGTGACAGAGTTAGATTGGAACCTGCTTGGAGGAGTTTCTCTCTGACTTTTGCTGAAGAGATGCCACATACAAGTCGGTCTCTTACCATTTCATCTCTCATGGCTGTTGTGGAATATGCACATTCACGAGCCAAAAGATTCAGATCAGTTATGTATTGATCCACTGGTTCACCATCTCGTTGATCACGTTTATGAAAGAGATATCTTTGAAACACTGTATTGCACTGAGGGAGGAAATATTCACTGAACTTGTCCATGTACGGTTGAATTTTGTCCTGTTCATCAGCTGTAATTGTAAAGGTACTAAAAATGTCTCGCCCTTTATCTCCAAGCCAGATCAGCAGGAAGGCGCATTGCACTTTTTCTGTCTTTTCGCTAAGGGGTCCTTGGAACATCAGCTTTGCATGGTTGTTAAATCTTGTCCACGCCTCTTTGAGGTTATCACTTGTCCAATCCATTGCAGGGTAGGGGACTTTGGTTTCCATGTTGTTTTTAGAGGATCTGACACCATGTAGAAAATCTCGATGTTTATTTATTTGATATAGAAACCCAGGTCACCTAGAACAGAAAGGTAAGAATATTACAATACCTTCATAGGTTGTGGATTTTGAGCTAGGCAGAAGACACTGTATGCATTCATGTAATGTTGCTTCTACAGTTACTGTAATTAACGATACTAATGGCATTAAGTTGAAACTTTTAGGGAACGTTTAGGAGTTGCAATTAAACCAAAAACCTTTATGCATGCAGGTATTAAAAGAACATATAAGTACATAGGCAGCGATGCTCTATCATAGCTAGTAATATCATTGATATTATTTTCAAAGGAGCTAATTTGATTGAAAATTAAAAGTTATAGTGCCCTCTTAAGAGTCAAAAATGATTGGAGGGCAATCAGCCCTCCTCTTTAGCTCATAATTTTGCAGACACTTCCAATCAAAATCAAAATGTTTGTTCAGCATAGCTGAATGGTCTAGCCAATATATCTCTAAGGTTATTGGGCAGGTTAACCCCCCCCCCCCACAGTTATGTAATTTGCCCATTATAGTTAAAAACTAGATGTTACTTTAAAATTAAATCAAAACACACTGCTTGTATGCTAGTTGCCAATAAGACATCTCAGCAATATACCAAACCTGACTGAGGGTATTAAGTTCAAATTTATTCAGGGCTACTTTTATTACTACTTCCACTCTTAAAATTTAGTGTAATTTTATCCAGGCTGTGAAAGAGCATAGATATAATTTCTTGGGAATGGTATTAACTTTTATTTATCAGGTCAACTAGAGGATGTATACAGCTAAATTAAACACTAGGCTACTATTTGTGTCATGATTTCAAAAGAGTTTAGGTTGTTAAAAATTAAATAATCAAAAATTAATTAAGATTTAAATGAATAAATATAAGCATATGTATGTTAAACTGACAGTGCACATTCATTTTAATTTTTTCAGTAAAGCACAAATTATATTCTGTTTTTTAGAAAGTATAGGGGGTTTTGTACCCTACTCGTATTAATTTCTGCACGTTTTGAGTTTGACTCTGCTATTTATTTTAGGTTCTGTTCGTTTTGGGTTTTATTTATTTATTGATACTGATTTGTGGTAGTGGTATGCTTGGTAGATTATTTGAGTCTTTCTTTTGTTCATTTTTGGTTCAGTGTAATTCTTTCCTTTTTTTGAAAAAATTATTTTGTGGATTTTTTTTTAAGAAATTAATTTAGTAAAAAGCAGATCAACTTACTATAACTACTAAAATAGGATTTATATCTAGCAAAACTTATCAAACTTAGTAAAATTTTGTGAAAATCTAGTAAATTAATTTTTCAGAAGAAAGTCAAAGATTTTTTTCAGAATTTGTAGAGATGAAACTGATTATAGTGGCGTATCCAGGATTTTTTTTTTTGGGGGGGGGAGGCACAAAATAGTTTGATCCGATAAACTTGCGTTAGGAGCAAGTTTAATTAGCCCAAACGCGCTAATTAATTAAATTACACTACTTTAGACTATATTGTGGGGAGGGGGGCGTGCCCCCTCGTCCCCCTTGGATTCGCCACTGTCTGATCACCTTTTCAACCTTTCTTCGATTCTTTAACTAAGAGCTATCTTGAGTGACATGTGTTTTTCCACGATCCACTTCACAGAAGATTTAAAATTATAAAAGAATAACTATGACCCTAAGCCTTGCTTTAAAAAGAAAAAAAAACATCATTTAAAATTTTCTTTTTATTATTCCTTTGTTCAAAATTTAAACCAAGTTTAGACGAAGCACAATCGGTATTGAAAAAAGAGCCATTTTCAAAAAAATTAAAACTGCAAACAAAAGCCTTGTCTTGGCAAGAAAAAAAAATCTTTGTGCCCTGCTTGATTTCCTATAAAATTTCACTTGATCCTCAGCCTTGTCTTTGTTTTGACTTTTTTTTTAGAAAATTTCCTTAGGACGAATGGACAATTATGCTCCATACCCTCCCCTGCTGTCCTTTGTGTTAGTTAACGTTCAAATATTACATCAAAATGTCATATTTCTTTTGTACTCCAGAAAAGTGAAAGAAGTGAAGAAGAAAGTTAACTGGTGCCTAGTCTAGTAAAATTTTTCACCAAATCAAGTAAGTAGTAAACTTTTGGACTGGTAACCCCGAGTATAAGCAAATTGTACCACCAAAAAGCATAGAAGAGAGTGAATAGCATAGAATAGCAAAAAGCATAGAAAAGAGCATAGAAAAGAATAGAATGTTTTTCTACAGATAGTCTCTCAGATACGTTCTTAGAACCAAAAGCAGAATTACTAGCCTCATAAACAGAATAATTTATGTCTATTTTAATTTAAATGTCACTTTATGCTTTAATTTTATAGATCTGTTTTTTTGGATCTTTACAAAGTTAAAGGGTGGGCTATGCTAATCTGAGTTATTGTTCTAAAATTGAAAGTGAAGATAACATTAATTCTGGGTTTCATTAACTAAAATTTGCTTGAAATTGGCAACTAACGGGGCATTGAATAATTGTTAAACTGTGAAGTCTGATTTTCAATCGTAAGATTTTACAAAAATCGTGAAATCTCACAAGAAAGTAATAAGTATAGAATCACTACTGGCAGAAGTCCTATTACGAGATTTAATTACCCCATCCATCACTAGAGACATCAAACTGGGTCTCGAATTCCAAGAATGAAAAAGTAGATACTAATTTACCTTTATATTTTGGTTTTATATTTTGGTTTTATTACAAGAATTTTGACCGTAGAGTCTGGGCTCACAAACACGAGTGCATTCAGCCTTTCTTACAATCAAGTTTGACTGAGATCCATCAGACCATTCAGGTAGATTTTGCAGGGATGAATATTGAAGGAACACTAACAAATGTGAGATTAACCACTAATAGTACTACTGCTGCTTCAAAATCATCGTCTCACCAATCCACCTGAGGATGTCACACCTGTGCAAACTCTTCCACCCGGCTCCATTCAAAGCCTAGCTCTTTAACCACTCCCGTCATATTCCCAATCGGTTCGGTCCCGTTTGGAGCAGCCATCCGTTTAATTCATTTCTTATCACCTCTTTCCAACGTTGGTTGGGAGTATTATCAAGAGATGCAGGCCAATAGTCCAGGAAGTGTGTGAAAAAAAAGGGCCTAACCCGGAACAAATTGCAATAGAAATGATTCTTTGACTACCCGACTCAGAAAAATGTGCTGATTCCGAATATGCAAAGTTTGCTCATCTAGCTGTTTCACAAATACGTTTTTTTGGGGTTGAGGTAAATAACGAGGAGGAGAAATATGTCTTTTGCAGAAATGCGTAGAACCACGAAAAACAATATGCATTTAGGGGTAATAAAGTACGCTGAATCTGAAAATGATCTCTAACTGCAAGGATAAACAACGGTTATCAATATTTAAAGGGGAAGTATAAGGGAGGAGGGTGAATTTTCTCATCTAGTGTTAAACCACGCTGAATCTGAAAGAAACCGGTCTTAAAATGTAGAATGACAACTATCACCCATTTTGATGGTTTAATTAACGATTAAAGCATTCTCAACTTTTTCAGTTATATAATATACAAATGTGATAAAAAAACGAAATATCAATATTCATAGATCTTCGTTATCTTCGAGATCAGCAACTCCGAGAAACTCAGTTGTAACACAGTTCACACAACTTGTTCCCTTGCAAGCTCCACAGGCCCAGGTGCATTTCATGCCATTTCTTTTGCAAGTGCATCGCATATTTGAGCAGTCGGTTTTGCAGTTACAGTAAAAACTGCAAGGAGAGAGTTGGGGGCAGCGGGGAGTTCACCAAAAATAGGGCGATATAATCCATTCTGAATTACCCAACCGAACTGGCCAGGGTCGAGATTACATCCCAGGGTTTTCCACGATTCAACTTGCAAATAAACTCGAAATGAGTGGAAGCTGCAAGCATCACTGGTGGGAGGGAGAACTTTAGACTCAACATACTAAGCAGTTGCTGTAACCTTCTCGGTGAATTTGAGATGACGCAACTGATTGAGGGTTGAAATTGAGCCTGGACACTTAAACAAAAGCATCATTGCTTTCTTCCCAGCTGCTGAAATGTCGTGCTTGGTGGATAGTGGGTCCATAAAAACTTTAGCGGATTCGTAAAACTCGTTGTTTTTTATCAGAAGCTGTAGTCACGCTGACTTCCCAATGCCATAGACACGAGAAGTTGAATCGCACCCAAGGAAGGCGTGGACATACAGGATTGTGCTGCATATACGAGATCCAAGTTTGAGTTTCGTTGCATTTATATCCCAAATTCTATTCTTTGATATTTCAGCTCGAGGTTCAGAGTAAAAGTAGATCGCTTGGCTATCTGTCTGTGCGTGATAACAGAGGAGTATAAGCAGATCTGTGTCGTCTCCAACCAGGACAGTAGGCATAAGAGAAGCAGATCGAACTGCGGTTAGGACAATGAGAATATCAGCGTCCCCTTCTGCTTGTTATACCTGACACCCGGCTTTGGTCAGGTACTCACTGGTCATGGCTATGATTGCTTGCTTATTCTTGAAGTTGCTTAGGAACACTTCTTTCTTTGTAGAACAGACCATATTCCTGCTAAAATTGATCTGTGGGCACGATCGTTTCCCTTTCCATCTCAAATGGGTGATGTCTTTGATTGAAGGTGCTTGGTCGTATCAGTCGAAAACCACCGACGTCCTTTGCGCCCCGTATTTCCGTGCAATGTAGTCATCGTACTTCTGGCAGATACTATCATAAGTTGAGTTTTTTCCCAAGGAATTCGCTAAAGCAGTGCCCCACCATCGAGAACTATATGCTTGTCACTGAAATCTTTGACGAAGTCTTCAGTTTTCGGCTGCTGCTCTGCAACTAGACGCCACATCCCATCGGCGAGGGCAAGCTTATCGGCTGTTCGTGGAAGTCCGTTTGCTTCAAAAAGTGACGGAGGCGGTGAACACAATTCATACTTAAAGTATGACTCCAAATCATGTTCGCTATTTCCAGCAACTGTCACCAGCCGCTGAAACATGAATGCTGGATCAACGGCAACTGACTGTCCGTCAGTAACTGGTGCAGCTTTATTAGCAAGCGTTACGGCCACAGACTTTTTCTTGAATGTGTACGTGTTGACGTTTTCCCCTGTCATGCTATCCATGATTTCTCGTCCAACGGATCTAGCTGTGTCGACGTTGATTTTTTCATCAGCCGTAACTCCAGAGGTAACGTTTCGCAACCTCGGGTCTTCTGCGAAAGGGGTATTCTCAGAAAGAAAGCAAAGGAACTTGCTAGTGTCATAGTTGTCGCGTTCAATCCTCGACTCTCTAACTTCTTTGTGCTGTTCGCTCGTCTCGTATTGGACCTTAGCAAAAGTTTGCATCGACGAATTAATTGCACTACAAGTTGGTGCTGAGAGTAACCAAGTCAGCCTCTGCAACTCACTCATGCCGCTTCCCCTTGTAAGACCACCGTTAGTTTTCAACGAGCGCATGAGGACCTGCTCAATGACCAGATCTGACGACAGGCCCGCCCAAAATTTTTCGGATCTGCGGATAACATGGCTCCCGTTCTGAAAATTGTCAAACATGTCGGGATTGGTAGTTTCCAGCTGTTTCATATTTTGCAGGTACACCCTGGCAGACTTCGCATATAGGAAGTGGTTGGACGCTGCGAAATACGGCAACATAGCTTCAACTGCCTGAAGGTGAAGATCCCAGTTCCCCGTACGCTCTGCTTGGATGAACTTCTTCAGTATGTCTATCATTTCCATATATTGTATCCACAGTTTCGCCGTACGCGACTTTTCCGAAAGTGACTGTTTAAGAGAACAAAATTTCTTGGCGACTTCTGCCAGGGACAGATTTTCCTCTATACTTCGCATGTCTGTGTGACCTTCCAATGCACCAAGATAAACAGTGAAGAACTCCATAAGCTCGTCGGAGGCACTGAATATTTTTTCCGTGTCTGCTGAATCAGCGCCATCTTCAGTGCCGTAAAGTTCAGTGAAGAGAAGTGTGTTCAGTGCCCAGTCAGTGAGTATGTGTCCTCGTATATCTCTGGAATAAGCTTTCTCAGAAATGATTTGTAGAATAGTATTTGGCGCATATATTATTTCCAACGTGTCTTGAAGTCCAGAGCCTTCCATAATCTGTCCAACAGCCTCAATGTAACTCATGAGTGTGTGGAAGCCACCCAGCCACACGATGATCTAGTACCCTATTTTAGACATTAATTTCGTTGTTGTACACCTTTATATGAAAACATGAATTTTACATCCTCAAAATCAACATCAACCTCAAAAACATAATTTTTAGTAGTTTGCTATATATTCATCGTCCAACCTAAAAAGATAAATGAAAGTTTTAATTTTACGTTCAAATAAAGGTGATTTTCATACTCACCGGGATCTAGTACCCTATTCTAGACATCAATTCTGTTGTTGTACGCCTTTATATGGAAACACGAATTTCACTTCAGTCAATTTCACAAATCAGAATTTCACAAATCAGTAAAACTAGCACAAATAGAACACCTAATTATGTTTCCCTATGTTACTAAGATTATAGAAAACTAGCGCTTTACTGAAAACACAAACCCCAAGCACAAAAAACAGGAATATTGGTTTGGGAGTCAAAAGCGAGTATGTAGCATGACAACAATCATAGTCTCACACCGGTTGTGAGATCAGTAACTTTCAGTATACAATTAAATTTATCTTTAAAAAAAAAACAAGCAAAAAATTAAAATAGTTTTCAATAACCGGAAAGTCATTGAAAACCATACAGAAATATTGGATTGATTTATCAGTAAGCATTTTGGTCTCACCAGCTATAATACCAATAGAGAGTAATATACAGTCTTAAATTGTAAGAAATATGCTTTAGTATTACTTGGAATGAAGATCAAATAAAACATAATATGAACTCTAGAAATCCAGTTATTTTTCTCTATACAACAGTGAATTTCAAGCTATGATACAAATTCTAGAATCCTAACACTATCAAGATGGCTTTACTTCGAAGATGTCTACAAACTAATCATGACATGTCTTTCTCAGAAGCAAAACGAGATGAAATGGCCAGAAAAAGGTGTTTTTCGAAACCTAGGCAGGAGCAAAAAACTAAGGGGGCAAGGACGTTCGTTCACCTCAGCTACAGCGGTTAGAACTAGCACACGGGCTTCATCGAAGAGGGAAGTTTAAAGGTTCAATTCAAAACTGTTGATCATTCAAGCTTAATTTTATGTATATTTTTAGTTGGAAAGTTTTTAGTTTTTTAGTTAATTTGTTTTCACAATCATGTTTTACTTTTAAGATGAGTAGGCGATTTATGAAACTTAGTAAGTGGGTTTGGAGGCAGGTATACCTGAGGGGTTCTTATAAACCTCCAGTTAGGGGCTTTGGATCATAATTATTGCACTGGCAAGTTTTATGCTTCCAAACTCTTCTACTTAACAAGTGGCACCAAAATTGCCATTTTAGTGCTATATGGCACTTGTAGATGATAAAATTGATACAAAGCACGTAGATATGAGTAATAGCTTTAAAATGGGCTATCCCGTGATATGTTTAATAAAATGAGTGCATCACATTTGCAAAAACAGTGGATTATCTGAAAAGTAATCACAAGGAGGGAAACCATGATTGAAAAAAAAAATCCAAGCAGGAATCGAACGCATGATAATCTAATTTGAAGTCCAACACTGTCCTAACAGAACCACGCCTCTAATCATCTAATTGAATACATTGGTGGTTGAAGGTATTTAATTGCGTAGCTTGTTAAATTCTCCAACAATTTCTTTCAACAAGTATTCGATTTGTTAGAGAAATCCTCTAACAATGTTAACTAATAATTTTTAGTTGGACGGCAGAAAAACGATTGTTGGGAAAAATGATAGCTAACAGGTTTTTGTTGGACGGCGGAAAAACCCCTTTAGTTACTATGGGCAGTGGTTCGCTCTTTACTAGATGGCAGCCGCTGCTTCAACCATAACAAAGAGTTCATTGTAAATTCTCCCAAGAAAATAATTAACATTGAAAAATATGGAATATAATAGATGGTAGAATTTGTGAAAACCTAGTAAATATAAGCATAGCTTTTAATTGAGCCATTAAACATTTATCTACGATGGTGTGGTAGCCTGCTTATGTTGCAGTAGCTTACTAGTGAGCAGACTATTTATGAAACTTACTAACGGGACTGGGAGGGGGGTGTACGGGAGGTCCTGGAACATATCTGTTACAATAGTACCTGTTTTGTACTTCAGAGCTTTTCCAGTCAAGAAGCGGCACCAAAAGTGTACACTTTTCTGATTTCACTTCTGATTCCAATGGTATACTTTTCTGTTGATCTGACGCCATTTTCGAGGGGTTTTAGTTTTTTTTCGAAATCACAATAAATGTCTTTCTGCAATAAATTTTTAACGAAAACAATAAGAATTCCAAACAGGGATAGGTCCTTTTATTAGACAGTGAAACGAATATATAAAACAAAGACTCTAAATATTTCGATGACACAGTCGGTCATCATCATCAGTAGAGTTACTAACTTATCAAAAATTAAAACAAACTGCTTTTATACTAAACAAAATAATCACTTCCGGGTCAAAGCAAGTTACCGGTCCATTGACTTAAAAAGTTCACTAACTGTTCTTGAATTTTTTAATGCTGCGTTGAGTAAAGGTGGTACGAGTTTCTTCGAAATTGGTACGAGTTTCCCCATACATACGACGTTACTATTAAAAATAGTAACGTCGTATGTATGGGGATGACAGACCAACTTCAGAATCAGCAACGTTTCATTTGCCATTAGAAGAATAAAATGATAAATTTAGCACCTGTAAATTCAGCATTATTTCATTTTTAATTAGAAGAATATTCAACGCAGTATTACAAGACTCAAGAACAGTTAGTGAACTTTCTAAGTCAATGGGCCGGTAACCTGCTTTGACCTGCAATTTCGAAGAAACTTGCACCACCTTTACTCAACGCAGTATAAGAAATTCAAGAACAGTTAGTGAACTTTTTAAGTCAATGGACCGGTAACTTGCTTTGACCCAGAAGTGATTATTTTGTTTAGTATAAAAGCAGTTTGTTTTAATTTTGATAAGTTAGTAATTCTACTGATGATAATGACCGACGGTGTCATCAAAATATTTAGAGTCTTTGTTTTATATATTCGTATCACTGTCTAATAAAAGGACCTATCCCTGTTTGGAATTCTTATTGTTTTGTCATAGAAAAGGCAGTGTGGCCATGGAGAATAATAGTAATAAATTTTTACTTTTAAGACGAACTGAAATAATAGCTACCACTCCTGAATCAGTCTCAGATGGCAATTTTTTCACTAGGCAGTTTTTTCAAAACGCGGTTTTTAACTTTTAGTTACTATTGGCTGTGGTTCACTCTTTACTAAGTTGCAGCTACTGCTCCAACCATGATTGTCGATGGTAACAAGCACCCTTGACTTTTGGACAATACTGTAAATGAACCAATTAAGATAATGTCATAAAAATGATAATGATAATTATGATATAAAATCATGAAAAATAATTATCCAAAATAGCATAAAAGTAAATTGAATTGTCAAATTGCATCGTTAGCAAAAACACTTTTTATAGATTTTGATGCACAACACACATTAGCTCCTGTTATGACTGGAGTAATGGCTTATCTTAATCGTCTAATAACGATAATAAGGGCCCATGGCTTTCGGACAATGCTCTAAATAAAGCAGGTAGCAACAATAATGGTAAATTAGAACACCATTGTGTTTTCTTATTCATTTTAGTTTTGAACCAGTATCTGAGTAAAGCTTCTTAATCTTCAGAATCCTTATGACTTCTATTGCACCAGTTAAGACGGGGTTGTCGTCAAAAAATTTTACAGCTAAAATCGATTGCTGCTATAGGTAGTTTCTCATTTTTTCAAAATTTATTTTCAGTACGTTTTGGTTGTAAACGTTGCTACCTACTGAGGTCTTACCCACAACTATATTGATTTGAATGCAATGAAAGACACTTTCAATGGCACCCTTGAAATCCTTGGATTTCCTTGCAACTTGTTTGGCCAGGTAATTCTCTTTTAATTTTATTTGTTACCTAAATAATATAGATTTTCGTTATTAAGATATGCTTTAGATCTATAATAAGCCTGAGGAATTCCTTTGTCTCCAAAGAACTCAAAACATCACAAAGAAGTCTCCGGTCTTCTCAGTATCCTGCTTCTGCCAGGACATCTTCTCACTTGGAATGCAGGGACATGTTAAGATAGATAGGTAAATATATATTCGGGTAAAAGAACATTTCTCAAAAATAAAAACAAATGCATCATAATCCTCCCGCAATGCTCTTTAGCTGGGAATGCAAGTAGAAAAAAAAAAGAAAACACTTACACACTAAAAACGAAAATGATAAATAGTCGCCCGCTATTTATTCCCATCGTAAGCCAGGCTAGAGCAAAGCATCATCCACAACGAACAATACAAACAAACATTTCTAACTTGGCCCAGGGACATGGGCAAACCCAGAATTTAAAATATGTTACAATCTTTCCGAAGACACGAAACAAGTGGCAACTTTTGGCTGACTCTAGCAGGGTATTCTTGACTCGCAGAGAGAAAGAAAGAGAGAGACAGAGAGAATGAGAGGGAGAGAGAGAGAGAAAGAGAGAACGAAAGAGGAAGACGTTGACAGAGAGATAGATAGAGAGAGAGAAAGAGAGATAGATAGAGTGGAAAAAGTACTAAGAGATTGTAGGGTTCCAACAAGATATCCGTATCTAGCAGATCTTAGACTACGGAAAAACGGATCTTCCTGGCCTCTTTTCGAGGTTTCCGTATCTGGCTAATCAACCGTATGCTTGATATTTTATACTAGGTTAACTACCTTTAATTCCAGCACATTGAGTCTCAATATTGAATTGTGCAGGGTCAACTTGTCGCTTTATGGTTGTGCTTGGCGTAAAATGTCTACGGTGCATTAATTTCCTTTTATTTTTGTGTTTTTAGTTGTCTATACGGAGTTTCGCATGTTTGAATTGTTTGCGTGTGTTGTGTATTGTTGGAATATCACTCGTTTTCTTTGGTGGAGTTGAGTAGAATTTGGTTTATATGCTGAGTTTCTTAGGTTTTGAAATCTGTTTAAAGGTGCCTGAGTTGAGTTATCTGATTTTTTTTTGTTTGGCACGCAGAAGTTCTTGTGTTGAGTCGACTATGATGAAAGTTTGGATTTGGAGATAAGTGGTTTGACCTCTCGGTGCCTCAACTATCTTTCTTTAATTTTATTTCTAATTGCCTTCCTTTGATTGTGTTTCTTCCTTTAATGGTGTGATAAGTCAACCAGACCAGGAAAAAAACCCTGAAACGATTTATCTGATAAAGTGTTTGGTCTTTTATATGTGGAAATCTCATAAAACGGCTGGAATGGTCTGTTTTTTTTTGTGGCCGAAATATCTGCAAGACAAGGATCCAACCCTTCCTTACTGCTGGCAAAAGAAAGAGCAGTCCCTATCATGAAAAATAGGAGCTGAGTACAGCCTTTGGTCAATGTTTCATTATCAATAAGACCCTATTTTAAAGAATTCCCAACTATGAAAAGCTTATTTTTGTTATTATTCCTTTTCTTAGAGATCACAAGGGTTTTCTTCGACCTTAATTGAACCTCTGTTTGTATATAATAGCAACTAGTCAGGAGTCTTCAAATGCTCGCTACAAGTTATTAATTAAATAAAAAAAACAAGTTTTTTTAACTGAAAGTAAGGAACGACGTTAAACTTAAAACAAACAGAAATTATTCCGTATATGAAAGGGGCTGTCCCCTCCTCAACGCCTCGCTCTTTACGCTAAAGTTTTTCATTGTTTAAAAAAAAACTAGAGTTGTGAGAAAGTCAAACTTTAGCGTAAAGAGCGAGGCGTTGAGGAGGGGACAGCCCCTTTCATATACGGACTAATTTCTGTTCGTTTTAAGTTTTAACGTCGTTCCTTACTTTCAGTTAAAAAAAACTTGTTTTTTTTATTTAATTTTTGAATGTTTTTGAATTAATGCAGGTTTTGATTTTGGCTCACCGTACATGAATAATAATAAAAAAAAATTGAATATTAATTTTACTTTTATTTGGTTAAATGGCTTTCTCGAAACCTGTTTAATTTTATTTAGGAACGTTTTTATTAGTAATAAATATACGTAACTTACGAATTAACTTACGTAACGAATCTCTATATTCTTATATTTTTAATACGTATATTAGAGGATTCGCCCCCTAGTCAATACCTTGCTCTTTAAGCTAAAGTTCGAATTTTGTTCCAATTCTTTAAAAATGACCCCTTAATCACAAATGCCGTTAATTAGAATAAATAGCTCTTATGAAAGTACTAAATAATCTTTGGCTTAAAGAGCGAGGTATTGACTAGGGGATGAACCCAATCATATACGTATTGTTTTCTGTCGTTTTAAGTTTTGATGTTGCTCCTTACTTTCAGTTAAAAAACTTGTTTTTTTTATATATAATTTCTGATCTTTATTTAAAAAATGCTGGGAAATCCGGCGCCCCCTTCATAGCAATGTCTCTTCTCCCATGAAAACTTCCTTCATGGTAAGATCCTCCCACATAATCCCCGATCCACTCCCCCCCTCCCCACTACCATAAAAAATCCCCTCTGAAAACGTATGTATACTTCCCAATAACCAATACTATATGTTAACATTGGGTAAAGTTCATAGCTTTCAGCCATCCCCCTGGGGACTTCGGGGGATTAAGTCATCCTAAAAGACATATTTATCCTATTTTCAACCATGCTGAACTAAATGGCTATCTCAAAATTTTGATCGGGAGACTTTGGAAAAAAATGAGCGTGGGAGGGGGCGTAGTTGCCTTCTATTTTTTTTGGTCACTTAAAAAGGGCACTAAAACTTTTAATTTCCGTTCGAATGAGCCCTCCCACGATATTCTAGGACCACTGGGTCAATACGATCACCCCTGGGGAAAAAAAACAAAAAAACAAACAAACAAATAAACACGCATCCGTGATCTTTCTTCTGGCAAAAAATACAAAATTCCACATTTTTGTAGATAGGAGCTTGAAACCTCCGCATTAGGGTTCTCTGATACGCTGAATATGATGGTGTGATTTTCATTAGGGTTCTATAAATTTTAGGGGGTCTTTTCCCCTTTTTTTGAAAATCAGCCAAATTTTCTCAGGCGCGTAACTTTTGATAGGTAGGATTAAACTTGATGAAACTTATATATTTGAAATCAGTATTAAAATTTGATTCTTTTGATGTATCTATTGGTATCAAAATTCCGTTTTCTAGAGTTTCGGTTACCATTGAGCCGGGTCCCTCCTTACTTACAGTTCGTTACCACGAACTGCTTGAACATGATTTACGTGATGAAATACATAACCAAAGAATAATCGATTTAAAAAAATAACCATATAAAAAATAACTTAGCCAGTCCATCCGAATAAAGTATCAACTACAACAGGATGGAATATGAAAGAAAGAAATCTCACAGTCAATGGATCGTTGAATTGGTGTCACTTGTTTACTTTTGATTAGATTAATAAAACATATTGTTTATTATTATAGCAAGAACCGGGTGGAAATGGGACGGAAATCATGAATGGTATCAAATATGTCCGACCAGGAAGCGGTTTTGAGCCCAACTTTCCCATGTTCAGGAAGATTGAAGTTAATGGAAGGAACGAGCATCCTCTATTCACTTTTTTGAAGGTTCGTATACGGAAAAACCGAGGGACTACGTATAGAAAATGTTGTGGCTAGAAAACTTTTATTCTTTTTATTGGCGTAGATTTTCACACAAAAGAACCAATGTGATTGAATATAACACTGAGATGTATTTACTTGCTTAAAATTTCAGACAGACATCTTTAAAATAGATCAAGTTATTCACAAAAGTCAGGAATAATGTGATTCGCTTACGAATATACGTCAGGGGTGTAAACCAATGAAATTTAAGCACATTTTTTACCCTGGTACTGCAACGAAGGATTTTCTCGTGTTCTCTTGATTTTGCTTACTTTTACTTGTACTTGGGTGAGGACACAAGCTATGTAGCTCTTCCTGGCTATAGGGGTCTAAAAGACTTTATATTTTTACAAATTGCGCTCTTGGGTTCATGGGCCAGCGGTATCGAGCCATGAAGGGTCCCACCAGCGACCATTTCTTCTTTGTTGGTGAATTTTTCTATTCATATTCAGTTCTTTTATAATCTTCCGTATAAATTTTAACATCAGTCAATGTTCTAAGTGTCTTTTATCGATTAGCAAGAGGATTTTTTAACATATTAGTTAAAAAAAAAACTTTTTCCACAAAATAAGTTCTTCAAAGAAAAGTAAAGAACTCCATTAAACTCCATCATCAGGTTTTTCCTCGATTTCCTGTGGAGCACCTCAAGGGACTAAGTTAGGTCCTTTAGCATTTTTAATAGTTTTTAATAATGTTTTACCAAGTTTTGACAACTCTTTTAAATTTGCGGATGATTTGACATTACTGAACCTTTGTCAAACATCTAATACTTTGAATGTTACACTCGATTCACTAATTAACAATTTAAAGAATGATCTTGACAATGTCAAACTCAACTTAAGCATACCCAAAAGTAGTTTCATGTTATTTTCTTTTTTAAAAAATATACCCCCTATCAATAATTACCTTTGCATACCAAATTCAAATACGGTTTAACTCCTTTGTGTGCAGTTGGACAACGACCTTAAATGGAACTCCCACATTTCCCACTTATTTAAGTCAGGTTGTTTTCTCCTTAAATCTTTCTCCCTTCTCAAACGGTTCTCCACATCAATCCAAAACCTTAAAATAATTTATTGTTCTTATATTAGACCCTGTCTGGAATATGCTTGTCCTGTCTGGCACCCTGGGTTGACCAAAGACCAATATTCTAAAATTGAAAGTATTCAAAAAAGAGCAATAAAATTATTCTGGGGACGGCCTATACTACATACGATGAAGGTTTGGCTAGACTTGAACTTATTACATTGGAATCACGACGTCACTTCCTTACCATGAACTTTGGTCACAAGTGCCCTAGTTCTGACTATCATCGACGTTTTCTCCCTCCCTTTAAAGGAAATCCCCCAACCCTTCCTAATACAAGACTCAATGCTCGTAGAGCTCCAAATACCCAACTGGACCTGTATCCCCAAATGATGACCATGAGGTACAAAAACTCTTTTGTCCCCTATGTTGTTTCCCATTTTAATAATTGATTTAAATTTTGTTTTATGTTTATCCCCTAACATCTGTTTTATTATTGATTCAATTTTTGTTTTATGTTTATCCCATAGCATTTGTTTTGTTATGGTAATTCTGACATGCTTATGCTAGCTTTTGTGCTATTTTAGCCAATAAATCATATTCTATTCTATTCTATTCTAAACAAAAATGAGCAAAACTAAAATCAAATAATCTTCCAAGCGTGAAACTACCACAAATCAGGATTGATAAATAAATGAAACCCAAAACGAACAGAAATTACAATAATTAACCGAGTCAAACTCAAAACGAGCAGAAATTAACATAAGTTGGGCGCAAAACCCCTATGCCTTCCGAAGGCCAGAACAAAATTTGCACTTTACTGAAAAAATACAAATGAATGTGTATTGTCAGTTCAATATACATATACTGATATTTAGTAATCAAAATTTTAACATTATTTGATTTATTAAAGTTATAAAAGTAAAAACATTTATATTTTTTGGAAAAAGTTTTTTTAATTAATTTCTGTTCGTTTTATATTGACGTAGTATTTTCAGGGAAAAAGAAAATAATACTTTAAATCTTTTCGTTTTTTAAGACTTTATAGTTCGGCCTGCTATTTGTATTCCGGAGAAAAATTTTCAGCAATTTTTAACAGCATACACCCTTTTAAAAATGTGGACACAAATAGTACCGTTTAATTTAGTCTCATAACTCCTCTAGTTGACCTGTAATGGAAAACTTGATACCATTCGCAACGCTATTTGGATTTGGTTAAATTTTAAGAGCAGAAGCAGCCCCTAACGTTTGAACATAATACCCTCAGTCGTTCTTGGGATACTGCTGAGATGCCTTATTGGGAATTAGCATTATCACAGTGCATTTTGATTTAATCTTAAGTCAACATTTAGTTTTTAAACAAATAAAAATTGGATTTGAGGAAGACTAAAATCTATTCTATAAATCATATACAAAACTTTCTATATAAACCTTATATGCCCCCAGGGCATAACTTACAACCCTCGCACTGAGGGCTCTGATGGGGTTATCATCCTAAAAGACCTAATTTTCAGAACTTTCAACTACGTTGAACAAAATGGATATCTCAAAACGTTTGGGAAAATGGTGGGCGTGAGAGGGGCTTTAGACGCTATCCAACCACTTTCAACTATTAAAAAGGCACTAGCCCTTTCAATTTCCAACTGAATGAGCCCTTTTGAAGTTTCTACGACAATGCTTTCAATAAAAACTTTATATGCCCCCAGGGCATAACTTACAACCCCTGCCCTGAGGGCTGTGGGGGGAGGGGCTGTCAACCTTAAAGACCTAATTTCCAAAACTTTTAACTACGTTGAATAAAAAGGCTATCTAAAAATTTTGATTGGATGTGTTTTGGGAAAAGGTGGGCGAGAGAGGGGGGTTAGTTGCCCTCAAATCACTTTTGACTATTAAAAATGGTACTAGTCCTTTGAATTTCAAATCGAATGAGCCCTTTTTCAAGATTTCAATAAAAACCTTATATGCCCCCAGGGCATAACTTATAATCCTTGCCCTGAGAGTTGTGGGTGAGTGTCCTCCTTAAAAATATGTTTTCTATCTGGAAATCAACTACCCTGAACTAAATGGTCATCTCAAAATTTTATTGGATGTGTTTGGGGAAATGATGGGTGTGGGGGGGGGGCTAGTTGCCCTCCAGTCACTTTCGACTATTAAAAAGGACACTAGCCCTTTGAATTTCCAGTCGAATGAGCTTTTATTGAAGTTTCTACGACATCGCCTTCTTTAAAAACCTTGTATACCGCAGGGCATAACTTAAAATCCTTGCCCTGAGGGATGTGGGGGAGTGTCCTCATCAAAAACATATTTTCTATCTGGAAATCAACTACGCTGAACAAAATGGCTATCTCCAAATTTCGATTGGATGTGTTAGGGGGAGTGAAGGGCGCGAGGGGGGGGGGGCTAATTGCACTCAGATCACTTTCGACTATTAAAAGGGTAATAGCCCTTTGAATTTCCAATCGAATGAGCCTGTTTTGAAGTTTCTACGACAACGCATTGTATAAAAACCTTATATGCCCCCAGGGCATAACTTAAAGCCCTTTCCCTGAGGGTTGTGGGAAGTTTCCTCCTCAAAAACAAATTTTCTATCTGGAAATCAACTACGCTGAACAAAATGGCTATCTCAAAATTTTGATTGGATGTGTTTGGGGGAATGGTGGGCGTGGGGGAGGGGCTAGTTGCCCTCCAATCACTCCCGACTATTAAAAAGGGTACTAGCACTTTGAATTTCCAATCGAATGAGCCTGTTTTGAAGTTTCTACGACAACGCCTTCAATAAAAACCTCATATGCCCCCAGGGCATAACTTAAAACCCTTGCCCTGAGGGTTGTGGGGTAGTGTCCTCCTCAAAAAAATATTTTCTATCTGGAAATCAACTACGCTGAACGAAATGGCTATCTAAAAACTTTGAATGGATGTGTTTGGGGGAATGATGGGCGTGGGGCTAGTTGCCCTCCAATCACTTTCGACTATTAAAAAGGGCACCAGCCCTTTGAATTTCCAATCAAATGAGCCTTTTTTGAAGTTTCTACTACAACGCCTTCTGTAAAAACCTTATATGCCCTCAGGGCATAACTTAAAACCCTTGCCCCGTGGGTTGTGGGGGACTGTCCTCCTCAAAAAGATATTTTATATCTGGAAATCAACTACGCTGAACAAAATCGCTATCTCAAAATTTTGATTGGACACATTTGGGGGAATGATAGGCGTGGGGGGGGGGCTAGTTGCCCTCCAATCACTTTCGACTATTAAAAAGGGCACTAGCCACTCCAATTTCCAATCGAATGAGCCCTTTTCGAAGTTTCTACGACGACTCTTTCGATACGAAGTGCCCGGGTATGGAGAAAAAAAAAACAAAAAAAACAACACATTGTGCCCACATCGTTCTTTACTTAGGCAGCGCTAGCGCGCTGCGTATGATAAGCAAACACTAATTACAAATTTTAACGAGAAAAAGGTGCTGAGGTTTAGAGGAAGGCTCACATCCTCTTAACCCCAACAAATAAAATAAAATATAGTAAAATCACTGACTGGGAACCTTTATATAATTTATAATTACTCAGTTTTTAAATTAAATTACATTGCAATTCTTATGGGCTGAGGGGATACCAGCTCAACCGAAATTTGGTGATTTTCGATTGTTGTAAATTTTAATCACTCTTTAATTGTAAATTTTAAACTACTCGAACGTAAAATTAATTTGTTCTCCTTAACATTTTTTTTTCGTTATTTTACAATTCCATTATATAAAAAAACGCACCAAAGCCATCAAAAGCCATTAAGCTTACCCTGACTCTTTGTGGCTTTTTTTGTTAATTCCCTTTATTATTACTAAAATGATGGTTCTCCTGCAATCATTGCCTTTGACTAAATTATTTTTTTTTTTTAAGTTACATTTCATGTTTGCAATTAAGTACACAAACGTTTATTTTTCAGAATCACGATTTCGGCTTAAACCTTTTCTAATTTTGTGAGTGGGAATTTTTTTTTTGGAAGTAAATGGAATTCGTACGCGTTTAGGTAGCCTCTGTCCGCTGACAACGTGCCTCTAGATGCAGGCCCCCCTAACCAAATATTTTTATCAGGGCCTCCATGAACTACTTGCTGGGATGAACACGACCCAGGGAATTTCATCATCTAGGTTTTACCAACTTCTATTCAAATTTCAGGCCCAAGGTCAGTCGGGCCAGCAATCCTCTATCTGAAAATAAGTGTTACAAAGGGGGATTATTTAGCCTCGGATGGACTTCCCTTTGTCCTTGCGTCCATGGACATGCTGATAACGTCAGGAAGACTGACCGTCAACCAGAGGAGGCTTTTTGCACAGCCAACTGGAATGTTGGGACTCTGGATCCACCTGTGGCAAAGAACCTGCTTTCAGACTAACTTTGAGGAAGTGAAATGGTGATAAAAAAAAAATGGTCTCGTGCTCAATAGCTTTTGAAAAAAGCCCTACTCCTGCATCAACCATATCTGACAGACTACTCAAGGCTTTCCCTTGGCACAAGCATGACAGGATGACCGTCATAATTTAGTATACCCATATCAATGACTCGGAAGACGCAGCAAAGAAAGGGTTTCACTCAGCTCTGTCCAGATGTCTTGCAACGTTGTCTCCTCATCATGTAACTCTTCTCCTTGGTGACTTCAATGTGAAGGTACATAACAATTTGGGTGTTTGGGATGGTACTATTAAGCCTGCATCAATGCAGAGCTTGGAAATACAGACCACAGATTTGTTTAATCGTCCTGCTTCACCTCCAAGCCCAATGGCCAGAAAGAAAACCCAGCCCTGCGGTGTTGGAAAACCAAATGAGCCAGATATGTGCCTCAAGTACAATGTCAAGATTTTTGAACCATTTTGAGGTCCTTCGTACGCTTAACAGTAGTGAAGACGCAGGGAGGTATTTTAAATCAGAGACCAGCAAAGCAGCACAACTAGTGTTTTTCGAGAGAATGGATCACAGGTAATGAGCAAAAACGGAAGGAAAAACTCCTTGGAGTCTTTGGAGTCTGACTTATCAAAACTCTACGGAGTGTGGAACAAACATGTTCAGTGGGACTGAACCCAGTTTGTTTCAATTAAAGCTGAGGAAATCGAACTAGCTGTTAATAAGAATGACGTGGTTAGCGTGCTTAAACATCTACGGAATCTCACAGAAAAATTAAGCTCCTAATTTAGGACCTGTTCTGTCCTGTGATGGGGCACAGCTTTCTGACGAGCGCTCTTGCCTTGAGCTGTTGAAAGATCAATTCTGCTCATTTGTCATCAATACTAGCCCATCTTCACATTCTAGAAATAGTATTAGTCAATCTAGCTGTCATAAAACTGAAGCAAAAGCTCCTCCAGACTAGCCTTTGAATCCTTCAGAAATTGGGAATGCAGTACAACAGCTCCAAAATAATAAAGATGCTGGCATCTGCGAATTCAGCTCAGAACTACAAAAATGTGTTGGGCCAACATTACCCCTGACACTGCATATCCTGCTCTCTATAATTTCACAAACTGGAACGATCCTAGAGGTGGAAAGGGTGTCGTCATCCCCTTATGGAAGAGGAAGAGTTCTAACCACTGCTGCATGAACTACTGATAAATAATCCTTTTGTCTGTCTTTAGAAAACTTTTTTCAATATTGCTGCTAGATCAACGTAATAAAATTATTGCAAAATTCAGCGATCAGAAAAAGCTGGTATTATGTTGGCCAGTTTAACCAATGAGCAACTTTCAAACAATTCAAATAATAATAGAAAATACACCTGAGTATTGACGAAAAGCATATATTGTCTTTGCAGACTTTTGTACTGCGTTTTATCCAGTCGACTGACAAGCGCTATGACAGATTCTCGATACGACGGGCCTCCTATAGAAATATTGCAGACTGTTTAAGGTGCTGCACCATGGTATGGAAAGATGCGTTCAAGTGAACGACCGGCGCAGTTTGTTCTTCCAGATAACGTAAGAAGTACGCTAATAATATGCAGTGATACGTCCTCTCCCGCTGGTGACTCTTCAACGCCGCTAGCACTGAAACTGTCTCAAAATTCATCTATTTCAGCTCCATAGTTTCTTTTGCTTGTTTGCTTCTCTCTGAGCTCCAGGAAAGAATATCCAAAGCCTTTTCTGCCATGGCCGCCTGAACTGTTACCTTGGGCGAAAACAAAACATAAGCCGTAGAGCCGTAGAGCAAAGCTGCAAATTCTCCAAACCCTCGTCACCTCTTTAATTGTTCATGGAGCTAAGACGTGGCAATCATAAATCATCAGGATCCAGTGGAGGCTAGAATTAAGCCAAATTGAGGGGTATGGGATTTTATTGTATTGATAACAATGTGATTAATATTAAAAATTACGTAATCATAGTCACAAATACGAAAATTGAGAAGCTTGAGGTTTATATTTCCTGTGCAATGTTTGGTTTGTTATTTTTCTGAAGTCCTACGGTTTTGATCTGTCATCGCAAATTAACAATATGCTATCTATCGATAGTTTATGTTTAGTTCTAAAAACTACTAAAATACAGTTTAGATATTTTCTTTGAAAATTCTCCTTTTTACATTCAAAAACATTGAAAAACTTTGAAAAATAGAGAAAGGTTTTAAGTATGACTGGATCAGTTTCTAAATAAAACCTCTAATTAGCATCATATTTCTAGCTCAGTGAATGAACATCTGAAACTGATAAATCCATTGACATAGGTATTTTTCCTTTGCCATGATCAGCTATGATTTTTTCACTATATCCTATATTTTACATGGAAATCAAACGTTAATGCTTGAAACTGTTGGTGAGGGTAAACGAAAATCCAGGAGCAATATTAGGACTAGTGGGGATAAATAGGTTTTGGAGGGGAAAATTCCTTTGAATTCACTAAAGAAAAAGAGCTCTGATAATAGTTCCTCTTCTTTTTAGGATTCATGCCCACCAACTCGTGACTTCTTTATGCCAACCGAGAGGCTTTTCTACAGTCCGTTGAGAAACAATGATATTCGTTGGAATTTTGAAAAATTCCTTATAGATCCAGAAGGGTTGCCATTAAAGCGTTACGATCCAGGAACAAAATTGAACGAAATCATCGGGGATTTGGAGAATATTCTTAACAGGGAATGATTTTTTTCTCCCAGTTTAAGTTTAAAAGGAAATATGAAGGTGCAACTTAAACCGCTAGCGGGGTGTTGCAGCCTGATGTGTGAATTTGTCTGTGACGGCGAAGCATTCAGTTGCCACAGACTATTCAACTTCCTTTTTAAGCTTACACTGGTTTGCTTTTATGACTACTATACAAATAATATATTTAGTTCAAGTTTTTTTTATTATTATTTAGGGTATTTTTTTTAAATAGCACTAATATACAAGCAGGGATGGGAATTTATGAAAATATAGGGGGTGGGTGATGTATATTTAATTTTTAATAAAAATAGAAAATAGGTATTTTTTCAAAATATAGATACAAAAAAACGAAATGCTAAAAAAACGATAGTTTCTGAAATATAGGGGTGGATTCCCCCCCTCCGATTCACACCCCCTCCTCCAATTACCCCCCCCCCCCCCCGCATACAAAGATTTTGCACCTGTAAAGGGTGAGGTGAAAAAATGTAGTATGGACAGCTGAAATATAGACATTGCATGTTTTCGTGTGTGTTGGTTTTTATTTAGGTCTTATTTAGGATTATTCACAGAATTCGACTATCCACAGTTGCAAAACAATCCAATTGTTAGGATAGTAGAAGTTTCATAATCTAAATAATCTAAATTTTCTATAATTTATAACCTAAAATAATAATTTAAATTTTATATCTAAATAAGACGAAACACGCCAAAAACCAACAAACGCGGAAATATATGCAGGGTCTATATTTCAGATGCCCATACTACATTTCTTCACGTCACCCTTCACGGGTGCAAAATCCTTGTATGCAGGGGGATGAATTGAAGGGACAGCAATCTATCTCTATTTTATTGTATGGCCGATCAGACTAATCAAGGCTGAAAAATTGTTGGTCTTAACAAACAGGTTTGATCAATTTTCTTAAGAGCTGGTGAAAAAACAACCTCATTAGTTGTAACTCTTGTTACGTAGCGTCTGGTCTGTGCTTAAATTGCTCATCTTTTCTTAGATAAAAGAGCTTCATTAAGAAACAAAGACCGACACAATCTCAAAAAGATAATGAAAATTAACTGGGGATATTAACCTTAATCCAATTGAGCACAAAAGACCGTGCTGTCGCCAACGCTTTGGAAAATTTGCGACTGTACCCAATTTGTTAACATAGTATATGTAATGCAATGACACTAGCTAAGTATATTGAACTATGACGTAAACAAATTTGGGTATAAGTCTAGAATTGGGGTATTGAGAAGGAAAAATGTTCAGAAAATAATTCCTACTGCATAATATGCAGAACAATTGTAGTTAAAAGGTATTGAATGCAGTTCGACTATAGGCTACTATGCCCCCCCCCCCATTAATGTGCAAATATATAGTCCAAATTGCATATCTGTCAGGCATTTTGCCATGCGCCACTCTAGTTTCAACCCGTGTACCAGTAAATTAAGTCAACGCTGACGAAACTATATCATTTGAATGGAATAGATATTTGCACATTAGGGGAGGGGAGGGGGGTAAAGTATAGTGAAACTGTATTCAAAATGTGTTAACTACATTTTTTTTGAAAATTTACAAATATTAAAAGCCAGTATGGATTGTACACCTCTCGATAGGCCACCGTTGAGATATTCCTTTTAGGGCTAGGACAGCGTTCTAACAGGAACACAAATACTGGGGCAATTATACACCCTACCATCCCAGTTTCAATGGATTTGATACAAGTTTGGTTTCTTTATTTACTGGTCATCTAGTAAGAATCATAGAATCCTTTAGAATCCTTAGAATCCCTTCTAAGCTACTGTTGATAGATTCCTTTACAAAAAGAATCCTTAGAATCCTTTCTAAGCTACTGTTGATATATTCCTTTACAAAATTTTCCAGCTTCAGGGGGTTTGAATTGAGATTGAGGTTTGAGGGGGTCGTTTTACGGTTTATGGATACCCAGTACGACTCGTGTCCCCCTTCGCACCTCGCTATACTGCTGTTCTGTTGAGGTGCGGTTTTTATGTGTAGGACTGTATTTTAATAAGAAAACTGCAATTAGCTAATGAGAAACCAAAATTTTCTGGTTTCAAGGGCTTCCAATTGTCAGTCGTTTTCTCAAAAAACCAGATAAATCTGCTAAAAAAATTTCTATTGTATGAATGCCAAACAGTTATGCAATTCATGGTTGCGTGACTACGGGTACGTTAATGGTTATTCCTCTGGCTTTTACTGGCTCTCTTCCGTTAAAACAGATCAGTTTTCTGTTAATCTCTGAGGAAACATGCCAGAGTTCAGTACTGGCCTGCTAACTTTATTTCTTTGTGCTTTGAGTTCTGCTACAGGGGACACTATACTTACCAGTGTTGATTGTGTTGGTACAAATGGGACAATCCATGAATTTTCAGAATTGGATTTATTCCAAGAGAAACAAATCGACCTGTCAGATTTCATTGGAAAGGTAAAATAATTTTATTTCAAAAAAAAAAAAAAAAATTTAAACAAGAAAAACGGGTTTTAATTTTCTATAAAGCAGTGAAATATAAAACAATTAATTATACACAAATACTCCGAATATTTCGGCCCCACGTCCGGGAGCCTTTCTCAACGGAAAAAAAAAATATAAAATGAAACAAAAAAAAAATTTCTTTTTAAAAAACTTAACTTACATCAAAATAAAACATACTAAACACATAAAGAGAAAGAAAAAAAAACAAAAGAAAAATATAAATAAATAAGAAACAAAACTCACATATTAAATAAACACTTCCATGCACTGAATGTCAATAATGATTCAACTCGCCTCCTCACAGTATATAAATTGAAATCTATCAAAAATGAAGAATATATTTATACTAAGACCAAAACAATAAAAGGTCAACTAACCCCCCGGCCCATAACCCCTAATTAAATTTCACAAGTTCATCAACCAATTTATGAATTATAAATTGAACGGATTCGTTTGGTTGCAAGCTGCAAGCTGCAAGCTTTGTGGTCTAAGAAATTATTTAATTTTATTTCATTAATCAAGTACGAAAAAATTCTTAATGATAGACTATTCACTATCTTAGATCTTTGAAAGTAAGGTAGCCAATTAAGGGGGAGGGGGAAATTGGCCTCCTCATATTTTGAAAAATGCCCTTTTGGGGATTTTCATTGGAACAAATCAAAAATAATAAAATTGCCCCCCTCCCTTATAGATTTTGAAAAATATCTTGTTTTCTTTCACCTTCAATAAAAAATGATAAAAGATTCCGCCTCCCTGCATGATTGTGAACTCACACTCCTGATGAAAAGTAAATACCATTTCACACAGAGTAGGTCGTTTGAAGTATATACCCCCAATCCTTCTTTATACAAATGAACTCCTTCTTCATACAAATGAATACATCCAAGGTATCACAAACTTTTTCATTTTCCTCTTTGTGCATCATAAACGAAGTCTAGAAATGTGTTTTGAACCTCATATCTTTACTAAAGTTTGATTTATAGAGTTTGCGGAATTGTATTTTCAAAAGATTGAATCAAAGACAATTAGAGATACTATAAGGGTGGTTGGCCCTCCTGAAGAAAACACTTTAAAATTCAAAGAAATGCTTGGAAAATTATATAATACTTACTTATATAATTCTTTATAAGTGTATCACTTATCTTTAACCCTACTAATATGCAAATATATAGCCCAAATTACTTATATTTCACGAGTTTACCATAGATTAATGCTTTTTTCAAATTTATTTTCCGGGAAACAAGCAACGTCAACGGCAACAAGCGACGAATATACATAATTTGGGCTATATATTTCAATATTAGAGGAGGGGGGGGGGGGTACTAATATAGGAATGATATAAGTAAGTATTTTAGATTTTTCAAAAGTAGTTTTCAGGGCTTTAAAGTGTTTCCTTCAGGATAGGTTAGGTTCTCCTAAATTCACTACTTTTCAAGATCATAATAAGGCCTTTCATCTAGAGTTTTACCTCAAATAGCACATAAAAATTCTATATCAGAGCGCATCTCAGGAAATTGTAAGGTTTACTACTACTACTACTAACAACTCACCGCAGCACCAAGCCGCCTGAGGCCAACACAGCTACGCACGCTCCTCCTCCATCCCAATCTATTCAAAGCCTCCCTTTTTACACCCGCCCACGAAGTTCCCATTTCCTTTAAATCTTTCTTTATGACGTCCTCCCACCCCAAACGGGGACGACCTGCTTTCCGTTTAGCCCTAGATGGTTGGCCGAAAAGGACAATCTTCGGCAATCTGTCATCCTTCATCCGCACAACGTGCCCTAGCCACCTCAACCTTTCTTTCATTATAGCCCTAGAGAGCGGTATTAAACCACATTTTTCGTATAGCCTATTGTTTGAAATACGGTCAGTCATCCGGGTACCCAGAACAATCCTTAAGCAATTTCTCTGGAAAACATCTAGCAAATCATCATCCGCTTTTCGGAGCGTCCATGCTTCAGAGCCATATTTGACCACTGTCATCACTGTAGCTTCTAATATTCTAATCTTGGTTTGCAGACTTATCTTCCTATTCTTCCAGACTTTTTTTAACTGTGAAAAAACACCCTGAGCCTTGGCTATTGTAAGGTTTGGTAAATGATATTTTCAGGAATTGATTTACAGTCCAAATAAAACGCGTCTGCAAAACTGTGTCCAGGCTCTTAGCTCTCTACCATTTCTCTACTTATGCTCATCGAAGCGCTTGACTGCCTTCACCTGTCTTACTGTAGGTGCAAAAAAAGTCGAATTTTAGAATGGATACAGAGTCTAAGCTATGTTGCAGGAAGGTTATCCAAATCTCAATTTGTAATCCTCCTCTATTTCTAGGGCTTAAAAGATTATCTAGAAGAAAGGACTGCAAGTTTGATGCAAGAATTCCCCTTTTTAAACTAACCAAAGCAACTATAATTCATCGTTCGTTTCTAAAAATGAGACTCTATTTAAGTTGTCTCCGACCCCCCCCCCCTTCCGACCACCTCGCTTAATGGCTAGATAAGGCACGAGGCTTAATAGTAAGTAGTGGAATTTATCCCCTATACTGAACTAAACATATAATAACAAATAGCCTATTTTATTACATCCATATAATTTATAATTACTGGATCTTTAGAATCGCTTTAGGTTTAACAGCTTCCACTTTTTTTAATTTTTCCTTGGTTATGCAGATGATGTAAATCTTCTCGTACCAAATCCAAAATTAGCCAAGCAGATAATTGACGGAGTGGCTCAAAGAATGGCCTACGAAAAAACAAAACTTAGTGATCTGAACAATAGATGATCAACTTACCGTCCACAGTTTTCCCCTCTAAAAAGTTAACAGTTTTATTCATCCCGGTCGAAGTTGGATTCCAAAGGAGGTATGATCAAGCTCCACCGGCTCCCCTGCCTTGGACACACCTTTGGCTGTGATAACTAAAAGTGCAAGATATGGAATTTTGGTCGAAAATAAGTTATGTATGTGTCAAGGGTAAACTATGCACGAGGAATCAAATAGTGCAATCAGAATTTCCCTATCTTGTACCGCTGCGAAGGTAAAATGAGACACAAGCCTCTATGTGGCGCATATCCCTTTTTGTATCAGGCCTTGTTGCAATTCAGAATGATGGAAGAGGATTATTTTATGGAGCTGTAACGTCGGGATCTGGCATGTGTCTCCAATTTTGTCAAGAAAAAAGGAGATATACGCCATAAAATGGAATAATTTTGAATTTGCTCCAAATACTTGAGTTTGTTTTATGCCTACCACTGAAAAGAGCATAAAAATTTACTTTAGACTATGTTCCCTTTATCTCCGTTAGCCTCATCCTTCAGAACGACTACAGCCAACAAACTTTTTTCCGATTTTTGGCTCTCCTGAAAAGTTACAAAAATGACATATGTCACACTTTTAATTATCACAAACACCTTATGTCACCCTGAAGACTACATCATTCAAGAATTACTACTTGCTGAACCCTTACCAACGTGGGGTAGAAGAAAAGAAGGCCAGTTAAAGAATTGGCGGACAATCAACAAGATCTGGAGTCATCCGAAGGTTTTCTCAAATTGACATACAGTTGAAACAAATCCTGGCGTAAGCTTTCTGAAGAACTGGTACAAGACGGGTCATCGTAGGAGACTCTCATTCGAAAGCTTTGTTCAGACGACAAGCGAGATGGAAATACCTAGTCTTGCTCTCAAGTACTGAGGTTACTACCTCTCTCGAAGACAGTGAAAAACGAATTTTTAAAAAGAGTTCAAGTTTTTAAATGAAGCTAGCATTGCAGGAAAAATGGACAGTAAGAACTCTCATTCGAAAGCTTTGTTCAGACGACAAGCGAGATGGAAATACCTAGTCTTGCGCTCAAGTACTTGAGGTTACTACCTCTCTCGAAGACAGTGAAAAACGAATTTTTAAAAGAGTTCAACTTTTTAAATGAGCTAGCATTGCAGGAAACATGGACTGTAAAAACTCTCATTCGAAAGCTTTGTTCAGACGACAAGTGCGATGGAAATACCTAGTCTTGCGCTCAAGTACTTGAGGTTACTACCTCTCTCGAAGACAGTGAAAAACGAATTTTTAAAAGAGTTCAACTTTTTAAATGAAGCTAGCATTACAGGAAGCAAGGACTGTAAGAACTCTCATTCGAAAGCTTTGTTCAGACGACAAGCGAGATTGAAATACCTAGTCTTCTGCTCAAGTACTGAGGTTACTACCTCTCTCGAAGACAGTGAAAAACGAATTTTTAAAAAGAGTTCAACTTTTTAAATCAAGCTAGCATCGCAAGGAACATGGACTGTAAGAACTCTCATTCGAAAGCTTTGTTCAGACGACAAGCGAGATGGAAATACCTAGTCTTGTTTTCAAGTACTGAGGTTACTATCTCTCTCGAAGACAGTGAAAAAAGACTTTTTAAAAAGAGTTCAACTTTTTAAATGAAGCTAGCATTGCAGGAAACATGGACAGTAAGAACTCTCATTCGAAAGCTTTGTTCAGACGACAAGCGAGATGGGAATACCTAATCTTACGCTCAAGTACTTGAGGTTACTACCTCTCTCGAAGACAGTGAAAAACGAATTTTTAAAAACAGTTCAACTTTTTAAATGAGGCTAGCATTGCAGGAAACATGGACTGTAAGAACTCTCATTCGAAAGCTTTGTTCAGACGACAAGTGAGATGGAAATACCTAGTCTTGCGCTCGAGTACTTGAGGTTACTACCTCTCTCGAAGACAGTGAAAAACGAATTTTTAAAAACAGTTCAACTTTTTAAATGAGGCTAGCATTGCAGGAAACATGGACTGTAAAAACTCTCATTCGAAAGCTTTGTTCAGACAACAAGCGATATGGAAATACCTAGTAATTACCGTAATAACGTAATTAACGTTAATTGGAAATAACGTAATTACCGTAATCGTAACCGTTCTGAATATGGAGAATCATTGAAAGAATCTGATCTTCCTTATTGAAGGTAAACTTAGTGTGGTTAAAATGTGTGTGGTTTAAATCTGGTGTGTATTTGTAACAGAGCTTTCGAAATGAATTTCGAAAGTTCTGATGCTATTGTGATGTAGTGAGTTGTTCTAGAACAACTCATTATATCACCAAGTCACCTAAGGTCAACACAGCTACGCACGTTCCTGCTCCATCCTTGTCTATTCTAAGCCTCCCCCTTTACACACTCCCAAGAAGTTTCAATTTCCTTTAAATCTTTACTTACAAAATTACATCCTCTTAAACACAATTTGTAGGTGTCAAGTTTGTGCCTTTTGCATGTCACAAAAACTATTCGCCATTAATAGTAAAATTTGGCTAATTTTTTAAGATTTTAACCCATCTCGACTAATTTTCAGAATTGTGCTGCAACCGTGTGCACTTGGCTGATTAAGAAATTTTAGACGAATTATCAAACTTCTAAGCAAATGTAGCTAATGAAATATGTTATCAAGCTGATTATAAATAGATTACTATGCGAAGAGCATTCAATTAATCTGGACAGAGAAAGACCATGGGAAAATATGATGCTGTAAAAAGGGGAGAATAAGTCCTAGAGTTGGACTGTCATAGGGCAAAAAAAAAAAAAAAAACGTGGGACAATTCAATTTACTTCAATTTAATTTCTATTACTTCAAAACTGTTATCATTTTTGTCTATTTAAGTTATATTTGAGACATGGTCACTTTCAGTACATGAAATAAATGTATCTGTTAAAAGTTAAGGCACCTAATAGAAGTCTTAGATCTACCCAGTGACGTAATTTTGGCACAATCCTGGGGGTGGGGGGGGGGTTGCAAGCTGGAGCCAATTTTCACAAATCAAGTGAAAATGACAGTGAAAAAAGAAAAATGAGCCATATAGTACCTCGAAGACAAAGATATACTAAAGAAAACTGACCCGTTTCTCTGGATGCTTGAATTATGCAGGGTTATCTTAGTTTTGATAAGATTTTAGAAGAAACTAAATTTCAGTTGTGGGGGGTGGACTGGGATCTGAGGGGGGAGGGGCCTTCCCCCCCCCCTGCTAGCAAATTAAGCCCCTGGAACTACCCATTGAAGTATATAGGTCATAGGTTTTCGGGCTAAATCCCACTATGGTTGAACCAAAACGTCCTTTGTTATAGGCAACAGCCCTTTAAAAGATGATAGTGTCACAACCCTCAAGAATAATTACTCTAATGGACAAAAAGTGTATAGAGGGGCTATTCCAGCCTCTGCAGAGGCTATGGCCTTCCTCTAAATGTGTCTGGTAGATGCACAAATCAATTTGATATTCAAATTAACTAGCAGCTTTCCAACCAAACTGCAATATGTTTGAAATCTATTACCATTTTTTTAAAGATTGGAAATTTATATGGCCATGAGAATTTTCGGCTTGCCTTTGAAAAATGTCATATTTCACCATCATCAGAAGGACCAGCAAGTGACTTTTATATCGCCTTAAATTACGATTCTTGATTTAGTTCGACTATGCAAGCATAGCAGATCTCGTTTTTTAACTTTCACTTTGGGACGGATGCCACTCTATAGAAGGTTGGCTTTGTTAGTTTGACCATGGTTTTACCCAATAAGTAATTTACGGTTAAATAAATCTGCCTTGTAATGTGAGAAATTTCTGGACGAAAAAATACCTTATTTAGCTCTTTGCTAAGGGAAAAAGGCAGCGTAGGTGTTGGGTAATTTCAAGGCATTTCAGTAAAATAGCCACGACCCCAAGGTATCCGCTTTCATAAGTTTTCTAATTATAATATGTTTAAACAGAGATTAATCAGGGTCCAGAAAATCTTTCAAATGCCTGAAAGGCTATCTTTCAGGGGCGAATCTACAACATTTTCATGGGGGGGGGAGGGGTCTACTTTCGGATATTCAAGGAGCATGGGCTATATAATAATTTTTCTCCACATTACTGGGAGGGGGGCAACTGAACCCCTTTGCCCCTCCCAAACGACGCCCCTGCTATCTTTCTGTGGGTATGAACAGGAAACACAATTCAACATTCACTGAATACAATGTGGCGGACATTTGTAAAGAGTTTGGGGTAGGTAAAGGTTGAACTGACCGCATCCAGGCCTACAACTCTTCTAATTAGGTACGTTCTTCTTTTTACCGCCAACAAGAGAAGAAGGGCTTTCTGGTCACCTCTTTAATAGACGTTTCAGGAACGAGCCTTTATCTCAAATTAGAAGCTAGCTAGTAATGAATTCAGCTTTCATTAGGTCGTAGACTATTGAAGACATTCAATTTAGAAACTTTTTCCACAGAATTAAGTTTTTCAAAGAAAAATAAAGAACTTCATTAAACCAAAAAGGAGCAAAAATAAAGTAAAATCATCTTCCAAGCATAAAACTACCACAAATGACCATCAATAAATAAATGAAACCCAAAACGAATAGAAATTATAATAAATAACCGAGTCGAACTCAAAATGAGCAAAAATTAACATGAGTAGGGCTGACACCCTAAATGCTCTCTGAAGACCAAAACATAATATTTACTTTACTGAAAACAAAATATATATTAAATGTTTTCACTTTCTTAACCTTAATAAATCAAAAATTATTAAGACTTTTAAGACTTAAGACTAAAACTCTTATTAAGATTGAAAATTATTAAGAATTGAAATCATTAATAATTTATATATTAATATAAGTATATGTTAGCATTATATGTAAGTATATAATTTAGAATTCTTTGTCCGAGAGGGCGAGGGTTCGAATCCTAGTTTATCCAATTATTTGGTTTGGGACGGGGGTCAGTGGTGTGACTCTGTAAGCTCAGCCAGAGTCGACCAAACTAAATGGGTACCTGGAGAAATCTGGGGAAGGTAAACAGGAAGGCCGTGTGAAAGCACAGGATGGTTGGCCCCCAACCCCCCATTGCGCCTCCTGGCCGAAGGGCCAAGAAACGGAGATCAGCACCGCCGATAGGGAATGTAGAGTCCAATGCCGTATTCTTTACCTTTTTTTTATAAGTATATGTATATTAGATAGTCAATCCACTTTCATTTGTTTACTTCTTTTTAACTGAAGCAATAGACACTACGTATACCCAGATTGTCAAAATAGCATATCTGCAATATCTCAGGAAGCTCAGGGTTTAAAACGTTCAGTGAATTTTAACGCGGATGTTTAAAACTCAAACAAAGGCATTTTGTTCATCAAGGTTGTCAAAGTGATATTTTTGTACACCACATGAGGAATACGCTCTCGTCAAAGTCACTAGCAAGAGAGTTTAGAGAGACAAATGTAATAGAAACTCAGTGATACTTCTGACCTTTATTGAATAACTTATTCCATTTTCATTCGTACGTAATCCGAATCAACATCTAAAGGTAGTTTTACATTAAAGGTTTGGAGGCCTGTAGATAGGACTCGTCATTCAAACGTATGATTTTCCTTCGTTTTGTTTGCTCTGCATCTGGCATTCTTGGCTATGATTTTTTTTTTTTTTTTTTTTTTTTTTTTTTATAATGGATATTGGTTTATTGATGCTTATTTTTTTTTAGCGTTTTTTATTTATTTCATCTTTTATTTGAAAACACGTTTGAATATTTTCAATTTACTAGGAGAGGGAGCATTGACAGTGGTGTCAATCGGGGGGGGACTGGGTGCATGTGCCCCCCTTAATTTTGAAAAAATGCCTTTTGGGCGGGTATTTTCATTGAAAAATGCCTTTTTGCATTTTCAGTGAAAAAAAGTTTAACAAATAACAAATTTGCCCTTCCATCCCCCCCCCCAGATTTTGAAAATGTATTTTGTATGCAGAAGTATTTGTTAGAAACAAAGTATTTTTGTGACTTTGTTAGTAAAGTATGTTTTCAGAGGATACTTCAAAAATAGCCCTTACGACGGTGAACGACTACTGTAAGTAAATATTCAAAATGCGGGAGGCAATCGTCAAAAGTTAACAAAATGGATCTGAATGCTTACAGGCTGGATCAAGACAGAAAGTCTCATAAAGTGTTTTTTTTAAGAAAGGAATGATAGAATTTGTAGTCGAGTAAAAATCGGTGGGCCTACTTGTGCACTAAATGGTACACACGAAAGAAGTCAAGTTTGGTTAATGCTAATCAAAAAACAAAAATAGGATGAATATATAATAGTTTAGAAATAAATTTGGGCTATATATGTGCACATTAGGGGGAGGGGGGTAAGCATAGCATATATTAAAGACGTAACCTAACCTAGGTACCTCCCCCCCTAACCCCTAAAAAACAACAGTTTAAATATTGTAAACGCAATGAAAACCACGCTTTGCATTCCATTTCTCTATTGCAAATTCTCGTTAGCGGGTTTCGTGTCTGGTTTCCTTGATACAGTCTATAGTGGTGTGTACCAATTAGTGCACAAGCACCTAAAAATCCATTCTTCTATAGCTGCATTTGCTTAAGATGATTATTCTTCTCCTTATTCTAGTACGTTTTGGTTGTAAACGTTGCTACCTACTGAGGTCTAACGTACACCTACAACGATTTGAATGCAATGAAAGATACTTTCAATGGCACAGTAGAAATACTTGGATTCCCTTCCAACATCTTTGGCCACGTAAGTCTCTATATTTTTTACTTTTCAATTTAAATTATAGCAATTATTTCTTCTTCTTTTTCCATGGTTAGATCAATTCTTGTGACTCTAAATTTGTCAGTCTTTCACAATCTTCAAATTTTACAATTGGGCTCGTCCGGGGTAATGTAGATTTTCGTTATTTTTATTCATTTCAAATTTCTGATACAGGGAACCAGGCTCTAAGAACCGGGAGTTATTTAGCTACTCTTTCTAACAATGCTTAAAAATAATATGAAGGGCTTACTATAATATGTCACAAATGTAAGCATAGATTTTTTTTATCACGGAATTATATGAAAGTAACCTAACTTTTTCTCTGTGGTTAGCCCTGATTAATCAAATAATATGTAAAATGCGAAGATCTAGCACCAACAAATTCAGCACAAAATATCATAATGATTCGATAAGAAATTTCAGTTAGAGCTCTCTAAGCGATTTGGGGTTGTAAGGGCAGGTCTGGGGTTTGCCATTTCAGGAAGGAAGATCGAGCTATGGAAAGGCTCTTGTTAGGTTGTTTTGGCCAAAAAGGAATGAGCAGTGTCTGTTTTTTAACAGATTCCTTATATTCGAGTGGGAGGTCAAATCGGCGTGACGCTTCTATTTGGGTAAGGCCATCCCTGGGACTGACCTAGGCAAACTTCTGCAGAGAAACCCTCAAATCTAGTTTTAGACCCTTTTTACTGCGGAGCTATAACCCTATTTGGCGTTGTTATAAAGACAATGAATCGAGTCATTTAATCCAATACATTTTAAAAAATCAAAAAAATAAAACTCAATGGATGACAAAACCCTAGGAGTTTGTTCAGCAAGGTCAATGAAACTTGTAGAAATGTTGTTACATCCCAAATTAGGTCCAATGACACCTTACCAATGGTCCTTACCTTACCTTAGGTCCAATTAGATGCTTGAATTTTTTATCAGTTTTTTTTAATTATCATTTTTAGGATACTCATAAATATGGCTATAATTACATCATCTCTCACGGTCCCACTCGTAACCATGAAGCTGAACTTTTGTAACATTGCCTTGTTAATTAAAACTGATAATTCCCCTTTAAAACTAGAGCATGTCCAATTTTCACTGCCTGAGCACCCATAGGCCCCCCTAGTAAAACAATATTCCTCCAGGTAATGGCATGTAAGGGTTATTACAATTTATTTGGCCGGTCTACGTCTCATGGAAATAATTAAAAAAACACTTTTTGTTTGTCTAGGGCCCAATTAAAAATCTACAAGTCATCCCTAATAGGCCGTGTGCATCTTTTCTATTTGGCACATAATGGCTGTTTCTACTTAATGAACGGTCTTAACAGATATATAGAATGCATAACATATAGAATATACAGAGTGCAATAACATATAGAGTGCATGTATACATAGAGACGTATGAGCCAACATGCAACAGTATGATCTTTGAAATTGGGAGGTCATCTGAATAGCTTTCGACAGTTCTATGCTGATTGGCTATACCAGAATTTCTAGTCCTCAGCATTTCGGCCCTATTGCGTCTAATATATCTATTTTCGACACAAAATGGCAGAAATCACGACTTTGCAGTGGTACAATCTTGTTGCTAAGCAAGAAGAGTATTAAGGCTTTATTGTTCCTTTTGTGTAAGTTCTCATCACACAAAAGGAATAATCACACAAAAATGGCAAAATCACACAAAATGAATACTATCACCCCCCCCCCCATTTTCCTCCTTGTTTAAAAAAAATGTAGAGTTTTTATAGTAAGAGCTTGTGATGGATAAATTTTTAATAGGTGAATTTTATATATTTGTAGTTAGCATCAAAATTCAGTTTTTTGAAATACATAAATGGTAGTCAAATCCTATTTTATAAGGCCACAGTTTCTATGGACGAAGATTTATTGCTAATGTTATCGTATGTTTATAAAATAATACGCTCTTTAGTTTATTTATGTCTCCTAAGAAGGGGGGGTTGGGGCGGAGATAAAAAAACTTCCCCACTACCCCTTATAGTAGCAATTATTATACCTGTTTTTTTTAGACTTCAACTATGAGAGCGATAGAAAGCTTTAATATTATTGAATCTTAGATAAAAATGAGTATGAATTTTTAGTACCCAACAGTATAACCTTCAATTTTCTTGTTACAGAAGCTAGGATTTTTAAGCAAACTACTTACTGGACTTGTGGCTCCCGCCAGCTGGCAGCAGATGTACCACTCGATTATATTGTTTGCATTAATTAAATAACAACCCTTATAAAGTGCATATATCTTAAATTCACGTTTTGAGCCTATTTTGATAACGTTTCTTTGACTCATTCCCATAAAAAAAAGAATATTAAAACCTAAAACAGTCAGTAATCTGGTGGCAGCGAAACCAATAGCATTATTTATAAAACAATTTAAGCAATTGTAGTTTTAAGTTGCATAGTTTTATAGAAATATTATGGCACACATAGGCCTATTATTTTGAACCAAAACATTTAGAAAGTAGAGGTCTAGTGTTATCTTCAATTTTTTCAATCAATACGGTGAAGCCTAATTAAGAGTGAGAAAAAACGTCTGCAAGTGAAAGGTAACCTTAGTTTGTGAAAAACAAATAGTAACGCTTTCCTAACTCAGGATTCTTTACATGTATATACATATACATTAGAAAAAAGGATACATTAGATACATATACAAAAGGATACATATACATTAGAAAAAAGGAATATACATTAGAAAGAAGGAAATAAAATATTATAATGTAAAACCAGTATGCTGGGGAAACTCGTTTGATAAATTTACCTCAAAAGGTGCTCCCCAAGGACAGGATGGAATACTCACAAAACCTGGCCTATTATATCCCACTAAATGGGAATTACTTTTTTATATCATATTCTTCGTGATTTTATGTTTTATATCATATCCTGCTAGACGAACAAAAATAAATTTTAATTTTTATAGCAAGAACCAGGATCAAACGCTACCGAAATTATGAATGGCATTAGATATGTGCGACCAGGAAACAACTTCGAACCAAACTTTCCACTCTTCAAGAAGATCGAAGTTAATGGAAAGAATGAACATCCTCTATTTACTTTTTTAAAGGTTGGTAGCTTTTCCAATTTTTCCTAAGAATTTCTTTATCATTCCCTAAGAATATAACAGTTGTAGTTATAATGTTAGTGAAAAATTGATCGATCCATTACCAGTGTCTCTTAGCTTTTTTAACTCTTACTTAAATATTTTCAATAGATAGTTTCTCAATATTTTGTAATTTTTACGCGAAATAGAAAAAAAATATGATACAACTGAAGAAACAACAATCAAGAAAGCATATTCTTGTTTGAAATAAGAATATTGGTCTGCAAGATGCCCCGTGGTTATATTCAACAGTCATAAGCTAAAAATTAAAGACAACTTCCAGCTTAATACTGTTTATGTTACATGGAAGCCTGGATTAGAAAAAAAGAAAAAAAAATTCAAAGATTTTGCACATTCTTTTACTTTTAGCTTTGCCTTGTTACGAGAAATGATCCCTAAATATATATATATATATACATATATATATATATATATATATATATATATATATATATATATATATATATATATATATAATATATATATATATATATATATATATATATATATATATATATATATATATATATCCTGCGTATGTTTTTCAGAGACCCAAATCTAAGTAGCGCGGAAAGGTCGCCCCCTCTCAGCTTTCTTATTTTCGCTGCTCTTTTTCCCTCTACGTTGGTATCATAGTTCAAGTCTACTTATCACTAATAATTTTTGTATTAGTTGTGAATTTCGCTGGTTTCTCTCTTACATCCTGAGAATATATTTTATATTACATGACATTCTGGTCAATTTAAAAGTAAAACAACAACAAAAAACAAGAAAGGTAAACGTTCTCCTTTTTTTCTAGGATTCCTGCCCACCAACTCGCGACTACTTCGCATCAGCTGAGAGACTTTTCTACAGTCCTCTGAAAAACAATGACATTCGCTGGAATTTCGAAAAATTTCTTGTAGCCCCTGACGGTTCGCCAATAAAGCGCTATGACCCAAGAACCACTGTCAAAGAAGTAACCAGAGATTTGAAAAATATCCTTAACTGGGAATAGTTTTTTTTTTTTTTTTATTCTGCTTTTAAGTTAAAAAGGAAAAAATGAAGGTGCAACTTAAACCGTAAACGGGGTGTTGCGGCCTGACGAGTGAATTGTCCATTGATGATCAAGCATTCAATCATCATAGATTGTTTACTGTCCTTTTAAACTTAGGGTGAATACAATTTTATAGAGCTTTACAAATAAACGTATCTAATTTTTCAACGTAGTGGAAGTATAGTTCTCAGATGTTTGTGTCTAAAAAAATAAGCGTATTACGTAGGGGAGAAAGAGCCTTGGGCTCAATGATCCTTAGCAGTAATGCTAACATAAGCCGAATTTGAGTTAGTACTTCATAGTGCGTTCAACCACTCAAATATTACTTACCTGACAAGCCAGATTGCTTATCCTAAGCGTTACACAAGATGTAAATGACGTTAGAAGTTAAAAAGATTACTACTTGAAAACGTCTTGTCGGAAAATTTGCAATATAGGAGGATAAGTGATGTCATGTGTAGACGAAAAAATCTCGATCTTTTCCAAATTGGAACAAATATATAAGATTATACGCAGAGAGCAAAAAGAGAGTGGAGTGCACACAGAGCCGTTCCAAAGGTTAATAGTAGCCAGAGAAAAATTATTTACAGCGCCCCCTCCCACCTCAAATATAAGAAAAAAAAACGAATAAAAGTAAAACACTTGATCAAAGTGGGCAGTCCCTAGCCCCGGTACCCTGGGCAGCTGCCCCCCACATTTGAACGGCACTGAGTACACGTGACTAATGTTGTTATTCACCAAGATGTCCATCGCGTTTCATTTAACAAGTTGCCAGATAAGTATTTGTTGTTAACCTTAATAGATTACATCCGAGGAGGTTTGTTTTAAGCTGGTAAGTCCGTTTAGAGATGCCCGAATGCTGTGTTCTCATTGAAGAAGCTCTGTTTAGATTATGTGGTGCTCAGTCCCCCTAGCAACAATTTTATATATAGATGTTTTTTTTTATTTCTTAGTCTTCGAAAATTATCTAATTTCAGGTTATTTTAGATTTTATCTTCGTTTCTCAGGGTTGAATTTATAGCCCTATTTTATAGGGCTATAAATATAAATAGCCCTATTTATAGCTCCCCTAGCCCAATTTTATAGAGGCGAAATATCCGCGTCGTTTTGGTTTGCCTTTTCCTTCTACTGGTCGCAGTCCCGTTTTTTTTCCTTCATCTTGAGATTGTTCTCTCTCTTGATAAATATAAGTTGAAATAGGGATAAAATCCTTTTAATAGATAGTGTTTCACAAACAGCACAAAAATACCAGATATTTCGGTCGCATATGCAGTGACCGTCATCAGTAGTAAAACGTGATAGACGGCCATGACTTTCTGCATATGCGACCGAAATATCTGGTATTTTTTTGTGAATTTCTTTCACTGTTAGTGAAACACTGTCTATTAAAAGGATTTTATCCCTATTTGAACTTTTATTTATCGTCCTCGAAAGGCAGTGTGGTCTCCGAAATTATCTACGTTCTCTCTCTTTGTTTTTATTATAAAAACTGCACTGAATAATCAAATTGTCAGCTTAGCGGAGGTCTTTGCCGAGATATCTGCTTTATTTCCTTTATTCATTGGCAGAAAATCATCCTTGTTGTTGCTTTGTCTTTTTGTTTTCTTCATTTTTTACTCTTTGTCTTTTTATAAGAAAAAGATTTAAAATCGGTGATATATTTGATTTAGACAAAGCATAGCATTGTTTGCCGGATTTCAAATGATAACACCCTGAAAATGTTGTGAACTTGAATTAAATTGGAAGCTTATACTGAACTAAAAAGACCACTTTAAAAAAGATTAAAAAGACTAAACTAAAAGACCACTCTAACTAAAAAGGTCACTCTAAAAAAAGACTAAAAAGACCACTAATAAGTACTACACTAAGAAGACCACTATAACTAAAAAGACTAAAAAGACCACTCTAAAGAAAGACTAAAAAGACCACTAAAAAGACCACTCTAACTAAAAAGACTAAAAATACCATTCTAATATTCACCACCAAACTTTTCAAGCCTTTTGAACTTTCTAAGCAAGGCCTCCAAAACAAGGCCTAGTTCAAAAACAAGTTTAGATCGCCCACAAATACTGACTAGATTATTTTTTTGGAGCGACAGGAGAGTTGGTAATAGAAGTATATACATGCCCAGTGGGTTACACAGCTAATATTCAGAACAAGTAAAGAATGTTTATGTGTTGCATCGATGCTGAAGAGCTTGCTAAATTATTTACTACGAATATTTTTGTTAAAAATATTTACGAGAGACAAGTTCACTGACACATTGTCCCTTTTTTTAACAGAAATGTTCTGAAAATAGATTTGAAATATAAAATGGAATATTAAAACGTTCGGATGAGCTCAATTATTAATTCTATATCAGCAATCGCTATTAATTGTTCAATAAGAATCCTTGACTACATCAAATTTATAAATTTCCCAAGTAAAAATAAAAGGGTATAAAATCTAAACCAGGTAACCGGAGGCAAATAACCCCTCTGTGAGTACATACACACTTTGGTGTAGGCAGAACAGACAGAGCGTAGTTGCTAGGCCCTTGCCACATCTGTGAAAACCAGATAATCCAGTAATACATTTTTGAATGATTTTTATTGCTAAGGTGTATCATATCGCTTTTCTGCTGAACGTATTGCCTTATTTCTTGCGGGTTGCATCCTTTTTCAAGACTAAAAACATAAAATTATATTTGCAAAGTTCCACAGTGTTCAACACCCTAATACTCACATAGTTACTAAAGGGGATTTCACAATTAAAAGAATCATCCTATCTCGTCCATTATAAGGCTTTTTAGTGTGACCAAATTATTTACAGTTGATTTGGACGGTCTTGCCATAACTTGAAGAGCTTTGATAAGAGATCTGAATAAACAATGGAAAATATAAAGCCGAAACTCAATTTCCCACAAATATTAGAAAAACCGTTTAATTTTTTTTTTTTAGCCGGGTATAGATATTCAATTTTAATGAAACTTACGTCATCAGAAAGTGTGAATTTTGTTTTTTTCGATTAAATAATTAAGTGGAGCATTTTTTTTACAAGTTTGGGAAAGGGCAGTCCCTAAAAATGCTTTACCACACTTGCTTGAAAAACTCTGAAAATTTGTTCAAAAGAAAAATTTGATCAAACTGGCCGCTTTGTGAACTCCTGTGGTGTCACCCGCTTCGATTGACAGACTGGCCTACACAGTTTTCACTGCTTTTCAAACAGTTCGTGGAAACGACCCGGCTCAATAGTAATCGAAACTCTAAAAAACAGAATTTTGATACCAGTAGATACATCAAAAGAATCGAATTTTTATGCTGATTTCGAATATATAAGTTTAATCAATTTTAGTCTTACCCATCAAAAGTTACGATCCTGAAAAAAATTGCCTTATTTTCGAAAAAAAGAGGAAACACCCCCTAAAAGTAATGGAATCTTAATGAAAATCAAACCGTCAGATTCAGGGTTTCAGAAAACCCTACTATAGAGGTTTCAAGCTCCTATCTGCAAAAATGTGGATTTTTTTTTATTTTTTACCAGAAGAAAGATCACGGATGCGTGTTTATTTGTTGTTTTTTTCCCTCAGGGGTGAGCGTATTGATCCATTAGCTAGAATATCGTGATAGGGCTCATTTGAATGAAAATTAAAAGTTCTAGTGCCCTGTTTAATTGACTAAAAAAGTGAAGGGAAACTTACCACCCTCCCACGCTCATTTTTTCACGAAGTCATGCGATCAAAATTTTGAGACAGTCATTTTGTTCAGGATAGTCAAAAATTTAATAAATATGTATTTGAGGATGACTTAATCCCCCACAGTTCCCGGGGGAAGGGCTGCAAGTTATGAACTTTGCCCTTTGTTCATATACTATTGGTTATTGGGAAGTATACAGACATTTTCAGGAGGGAGTTTTTTCTGGTGGGAGGGGGGGGGGGGGGGGGTGGGCCGGAGGTTACGTGGAAGGATCTTTCTATGGAGGATTTTTCCTAGGGGGAAGGACATTTCTATGAAGGAGCGCCGGATTTCCCAGCATTATTTAAAAAACGATCAGAAATCAAATAAAAAAAAGCTTTTTCAACTGAAAGTAAGGAGCAACATTGAAATTAAGAAGAACAGGAATTATTAAGTATATGAGGGGATTTGCCCCCTAGTCAATGCCTTGCTCTTTACGCTAAAGTTTTTTTTAGCACTTTCAAAAGAGCAATCTATTCTAATTCAACGGCCTTTTTGATTAAGGGGTTTGTGATTCGAACAAAATTCGAACTTTAACGTAAAGAGTGAGGTATTGATTAGGGGTCGCACCCCCTTATATACATAATAATTTATGTTCGTTTTAAGTTTTAATGTTGCTCCTTACTTTCAATTGAAAAAACCTGTTTTTTTTATTTAATTTAATTAAACTTCACAGCCAAAGCACATATTGTCAATAGCTTTCAAAGATAACTAGTCCCCTGGGAGACTTTTCTAGTGGACCATTAGTCTTTGACCCGATCAGCTTACGTTGAGGCTTGCAAAATGATTTCTAAGGTAGCGAATCCTCTCAAAATTTATCAGCATAAATTACAGCTTGTATTCCAACTTTTGCCTCTTAAATCCTATTTCTTTATAAGGTTGGCATTCTTTTCAAAGCGCTTTAGATAGGAAAAAAGAAAAAGAATATGACTGTCTTTAAGGGTCATGAATCGATTAATATGAGTCAATATTGTGCTTTTCGGTCATCTATCTAGGCCAAACCAAAAGGAGATTGTTCCCAAATAGATGGGAAGAGGTCGTAAGAAAAAAATTAAGGGAAATTAAAACTTCTTGGGAGAAGGTAGAGTGAAGTTTTGAATAAATTGGGTTGGAGGAGCCTCAGGAACCTTGGCGCTTAAGTGAGTTGTTAGCAGCAGTAGCAGATAGTAGTAGTAATAAGCATATGGGCTTAGGTAATTCAGAGTGTCTTGTGGTATACTTTGTCATCGTAAGAGTTATGGCTCATCCACTTAAACCAACCCACTTGATCTTTATGTCCAGTCTCATTTGGCAATTCTATTTGGTTCTGAAAATATGTTGAACTTTCCAGTTTTTATAAAATTGGCCATTTTTTCCAAGAAACAAGCTTTCGGTCCTCTATTCTCTCCAAATTGAGAAATTCGTACAATTTACTAAAAGACTCCTACAATTTTGCACAGATCACACGCCTGTTGCATTTCCCGAATTTCGAAGAAAAACCTCCCAGAAAACTCGGTTATGTAGACTATCACTACATCCCTATTTTATTTTCCTGGACACGGCACTAAAAGGTACAAATAAATAATTTGAATCGTAAATAATAGAAGTAAAGACTGCCTTTTCCATTTTGTGGGGGGGGGGGGGGGCTTATCAAGCAAGAGGTGTGAAATATAAAACTCAACGAAAGTGTTATAACCTATCAAACGTAGCCAGCATATATCTTTGTAAGCTGTGAATTCACACTCTGAACTGAAAAGATTTGCCTACAGAAATATTCTTATACTAATGCAGAAGACACAAAATATTTCGTCTTTTTCTTTTTTAGCGTTTTTCCTTCTTCTCTTCTTTCTCCCTGCATCTGACAATGAGAGTGCGTTCAGACCCTGAACTAAGGTGATAAACTAAAGTAGACTTGACTACAGTCAATTCAACTCTAGATCTGACAAGTTCCGAATGTCCAAAGTTGGCTTCTTTGTCAGTACGGCATAGCGTTTGAAAATAAAAACACAGCTCTTGTCTAAGAAATCTGAATATAGGCTAATTAGCTAGCAAATACCAAGGCCGTACCCAGTATTTTTTTTCGCAGGGTGTTTTATTTGAAAAAAAATTCGAGGGGGGGGGGATTACACAAAAAATGTAAAAAAACACATACAAAATTTGTTTATATCCATTTTTGTTAGGTTTTTACGAGTCAGACAAACATTTCAAAGGGGTGGGGGGTTCAAACCGGGTACCCGCCGCCTGGATACGGCCCTGGCAAGTACAGTCTGATTTACAACTTTCCTGACTTACTTGTACCAGCAGCAAGATCAAGCGTTTTCTACCTCACCTGGCATCTGAAATCCAGATGTTACACCGAATTTGCTTAAGCTTAAACTCGCCAGACTCACGAGTGCTACGCAAGCTCCCCAAATTTACAGCTTTAGAATCACTCAGATGATTTACAATCATTGCTTGCAGAGGTTCAAAATGAAACAATGAATTATCTTGAAAATGAACTTACCATCACGATTTGCCATCATTGCCTTGCAATTTTCGTACCAACCCCAAAAATTGACAGAGAAAAAAATGGTGTCTTTTTCAAATACTATCCACAAGCAAAGTATCCGACATCCTTAAGTAACAACGCAGTCACTCTACTTTGTGACAGGAGTTACAAAAGTCAGCTAGAGTTCAAGGATAGAACAGTCAGGGTAGCTGTGACTGCGGAGACTAAAACGCTTGAAGTTGATTGCAGTTCCACGACAGTCTACCAAAGTTCAAGGTCCAAATGCACTCGAAGTATAGAGCATAAAGTCCCCAGGACAGAATAACTTATCAAAATGGAATACGTCCTTTATAAGGAACTTAAAATATAATAAAAAAAGCGAATAACTTGCATCATACTTTGCATTCCTCAACTTGCTGGTGGTTAAAAGTGTCCTACAGGACGTCATCAGATGTGCTACTGAATCTATGTTGGGGGGGGGGGGGAGAAACTAGCGAAACTTGGACTTTCCCATCAGTATTTTTCGTCCTTGTAACTAGTGCAACTTTCAACCTTCTAGGAGGACACGTTCCTCTTTGCTCCTTCCTCCGGATCCGCCTTTGGACACTATAACCATATAGAACACCTTTACTTCTATAGCGGTTTTAATTATCTCTGCATAAATTTAATTAATACATTCAGTAATAATTTCTTTGAAATTCATATTTGGGTCTGTGTCTTAATTTTGTTTTTGCAATATGATCAGTAAATGATATTTAGAATGAAAATAAAGATGATGAACTTAAAAATAATTGGACTTAGAAGGTTGAGTTTATAAGGCCATGACAGGGGAGTTGTTACAACGTCCTCTATTCCAAAAGACGATTTCTTTCGAAACAAAAATCAGGCTGCAGTGTCTGCTGTGTCATATTGCAAGATGAAATAAAACCCAAAAGAAGTGACACGTGATTGGGAATTAAAGAATTTGCAGATAGAAACCCTACAAAGAAATATACAGTGTCTTGGGTATGAAAATGACCGTGTCTTGTTGGAGCAGGTGATGATAAAAGCTTGACGGTTGAACAGTCCAAAGTTCGAGTTTGGAAAAATTTTCCTGGGAGGCAGCCAAAGTTGGAAAGAAGTTTATTTGTTCAAGAGACGTGCTATTTTCTCCAAAAGCCACAACATTTTCCGCTATTGTCTCTCCAAGGAGAGAGGAGAAAACCTAGTCTATTGTCGAAGCAGATCCCCATAAAACTGCACGCATTCATTTTCAAGGATTACGTATCTTGGATCCCTGAAACTATTTTCTTTTAAAAAACTACTTTTTGATATCAGTTTTAAAAAGCATCCCAGCTAATGCAACGAACTTTGAAAATTGAATTTAGAGTTCGAATTATGAATTTAAAAACAAGCTCTGATACAGTCTTACAACCCGGTAATCCTCGAAGAATATTTTGGTACCACTACCCCCGCTAGCTCATATACAAGGGCTCGACACAACTTGCTATCCCCAACAGTGCAAGAAAATATTGATATCTGGATGTTGGTGAGGTTCCAACGTCCATCGTTTTTTTCGGCCTGCCGATTTCGATGCAGTGATGCTTCACGGGATATTTTGGGAGGCGATTCGGCTTCATTCGCTTGATATGACAAAATTGGTGAATTTGCTGTTTCTTGACTCTCTTATGTGTGGTACCAATGCAAAGCAGGGTTTTGCATATTTCTGCATTTTTAACCCGGTCAGTGTGCTTGAAAGTGCGACAATACTGACAATGCAACAGAGGCATCTCATCTCTAAAGCCGGGAATTCTGTCTCGTCTCTTATTTTGAGGGTCCAAAATTTGCATTCGTACATAGCTATTTAGATGATCAGGGTACTGAACAGGGACATTTTCGGCTTATTTCATAAACAGTCAGTTTATTTTTTGGGAATTCAATTTCGTGAAAACAGTAAAAAAACAAAACATGAAATATGGGAAAAGTAAAAAAAAGCTATGCTATTTCACCAATAACTCTTCCCCCCCCCCTTCTGTGCATGCTTAGGTTTTCCTTTTGATTTTCCGTATTTAATATGCCATACGGAATAGCAAGAGAAAAAAAAAAACTTAGGTAGTGGGGGGCATATTCTAAGATTTCTCTTCGTGTCAGGAGCCCCAAATATTGGTCCATTGTGTCGGGAGAAAAAAAAGAAGATGAACAATTTTGTATTACAGGTTTTTTTTTGCAAGAGAGGGGGAAGTAACTACCTAAAAATACGAATTTCAAATACATATAAAAAAAAATTACATTAGACACCAGATTCAGTAGGAATAAAATAAAGAAAACGGATCTCACAGTGGCTTAAAATCCGAGTGGCAATCTGAAACACATCTCAATGACTTGCCTTTTCGGTATCTGAACGGAAATTATACGAAAAGTACGAAAAATTTTGTAAAATCGTATAATTTCAATAATACACTCCCATAACTTCCCCTCTTCTGTATACAACGAAAGAATTCTTTATCTTAGCAAAATATGGCTAAAATGTACGAAAAATAAAAAAAATCAAGCAACTACAACACTAGTCCCTCCTATCCCTATATTTAACCCCCCCCCCTCACTCCTTTCTTTACCGTGACAGGATTTCTTTACCAGACAGGTCAAAAAAGGGGCTTAGATGGGTTTGTTCTGAATTGTATGTTCGTGAAAAGAGGCTTAAATGTTGGAGCTCAGCCACTGAAGATATACAAAATATGAACAATTGTTGACAAGACCTTCTTTGGGAGATGGGGAAGCAGAAATTGAACAACTCCTAAGCCAAGAACATAGTGACATTTCAGCAAACAATAGCATAAAGCTAAAGTAAAAAAACAAAATTATGTATTTAAAAAAAATCGCGATAAAAACAGTAAAGTTAGTCAGACTTGTCTCCATTTTCAGGTCGCTTCGATATCTGCTTGTCTAATTTCGAAATTAGCTGTTTCGCTGGATTGAATACCCCTCCAGTTTGAACGTTACAAACGTAGCAGCGAGTGTTTTTCCGGTATTGAGTAAGGGCACATTGCTCGCAGAAGTAGTGCTGACACCTTAAAATAAATAATATGTAATAATTAATTTTTTATTAATATTATTATTAATATATTACAATAATACATTATAAGGAACTATGTAAGAAACCATAATTATAAGAAAATAATAATAGATAATAAATTTATTCGAGAATTTACTATTATGCAAATTATATAATAAATTATACATTCAATAAGTAACAAGGCAAATTGCTGTAGTTCAGAAACGACTTATTTAGTAAATTCAAAACTTCGGGAATTCAACATAATCCCCACTAAAGGGTGTACACTTGCTCCATCGTTCTTCTAATTTGTGGCAAAAAATTGCCACAAAAATTCTTTAGTTTGAGAATTTTTTTTTTTTTTTTTTGGCAAAATTTTTTTAGTTTGAGCTCGGAGCCAATTTTGCACCTGAATTCTAACTTCCTCATTGGGTCAAGGATATCTAAAAAACTAAAAGAGCAAGGATCATGCTATTTTTAAACATAACAAGATTTCCCAAAATTTTGAAAAAAAATAGAGCTAGATTTACTGAAGAATTGTACGTAGTGGAAACTAAAAAAGAACTAAAAAGTCTTGACTCACTATTATTCAAAAGAAAAAAAAATGTATATATCGTTCATTTTAATATTGAAGCTTCTGAAATTCATGGAGTCTCAAAATAATCAGTGGAGCCTAGTTTTTTCTGGATTATGGAAATGTCTTGAAATTTGCAAAAATCTACTTAGGTACGGGGATTTTACCTGTCCACAATAAAGTCAATTCTAAATTCTAACTAAGTTCTAATGTTGAACGAATGTTTAAGTTCAAAATTCTCATCCCATTTTTGAATGATTCTTTATTTAGTAGTGCCACATGTCGGTGCGCATTGTCATGAAGAAAAATCACAACTTTAGTCAAACGCACACGACTTTTTGTTCAAAGGGTGTTCAAATAATAATTTTGCAGACCATGATGTTGCTCAAATAGGATAATGAACGCAAATGAACGACAACATTATAGATCTGAATGAGCTAATGAAATTAGATCGTCTATTTTTTTTTTTAGACGTGAGGTTTTTTTTAGATCTTTATCCGTCCTAGCCGAGTGGTTAGCGCGCTAGACTTGAAATCCTGGGGACGGGGGTTCGAGGCCTGGTGTAGCCTGATGTCGCTTGTTATTTGGTTTGGAATGGGATCAATGGTGTGACTGTGTAAGCTCAGTCAGAGTCGACCCATCTCTAAATGGGTACTCGGGGGAAACTGGGGGAAAACAAAGGAAGCGTAGTAGGATGCTATGCCCCTCCACAGCCACACATTTCACTCCCGACCGAAGGCGGAAAATCGGGAGTTCGGTACATGCGATACACAGACCATTGGTCAGCATGCGAAAAAGGTTTTAGTCTTTTTAGATCTAGTTTTTTAAGGTCCTATTTTCTTATGTCTAACGGTATTTTTATTGAAGATTACTTTTTTCCATATTTCCAATAAAACTGAAAAAATAAGCAAATAGCCCCCCCCCTTGGGTTTTGAATCTTGGCCCCGGCCAATTTTGATTATCATTCCACCGTCGAGCCTAAAAAAAATTTATCAAATTAGAAAATATTTGTCTATAAATTAGCCTAAAATCGTCGAAATAGGGTACTAAGTTCAAAGGGTAGGCCTTAATTTATGCTTGGTAGGCTTAAATTCACATCCGTGAATGCCGTGAATTCACAGGAGCCTACCTACTGCGACAATCCTGAAGATCAACGAGCAATCAACAATCAGTATTAACAGGGATACGCTGACAGAAAATTAAGCCTTGTGATATTTTTTTTACTCTGTTTGTTATTAAACTTGGCACTGAAATCCAAATTAAGCCCAAATGGGTTAGTGACATCTTTTGGAAATAAATGTTACCTTATCATAAGTCTCAGGTATTCAGTATATTCTTTTGTTTATTTTAGGGATTTTGATTTACTTCAGTGATTTTAAAGAGGAAAATTCAATTTTAGAGAAGGACAATTTTCTTTATTTTTTTTTCTTTACTTTATAAAAGAAAAAGTTTGTTTGCTTAATTTGAATTTAAAAAATAAAGATACAAACTGCAAAACCGAGGTAGATGCTCGAATATTACAATTTTTGCATACTATGGTTTCTTTTCTTTCCTAGATAAGTCTCGGAATTCTAGGAAAGGGGGATTTCACCCCCTTAGTTTAGGCGTGATAAAATAATACAATAGCACTATAAATAGAATAATGGGGGATATAATCGCTTCTCTATCACTTATCTCACGAACTATACTTCGTTTAGTATTTAATCACACTCGTATGGAAATACAATGAAAAGAAATGGAAAAGTCTTCTCCTTTTATGAACAATTTTATCTAATTTTCCTTTCTTTGATGGCTAAATTTGATTCTGAAGTACAAACTAATCCGAACTAGGTTTGTAAGGACATTTTTTTTGGAAATAATTGTTATCTTATTCTAATCTTCAGGTTTTCAGTATATATATATTTTTTAATCCATTTCAAGTATTTTGATTTATTGAAACCAAACCATGTGAAACGTGACGGGGAAGGCATGAAATTAAAGATCTGAAACTTTATAAGAAATAAACAGACGTGGAGTCCATTGATGCCTGTGTCTTGTTGGAGCACCTAATGATAAAAGTCCATGGTTCGAGTCTGGTCAAGTTTTCCTGGGAGGGGCTAAATTTGAAAGAGTTTATTGGTGTTATTTCAACCAAGGTTGTTGTTGTGTTATTTAACCAGTTTTTAACCGTAAAAAGCCTTAGTTTCTTGACATAAAAAATGAGTAATTCATTTTTTAGTGTTCCCCTTGAAAAGCAAAACAAAAACAAGTAAGTCAGCTCTGAATAGGTATCTTTGATTGACCTTTTAAGTTTTTTTTTGTGTTAGGTAGTTTGTTGTTTATATATTTTAATTCAGATAATTATTATTGTTCCCCATTGAGTTTGTGTACTTTGTATGGTTTTGATTTTACATCATTATTATTAAGTTTTTTTTGTGACAAGAGCTGCACTTTCGGTATATTTACTTACGAAAGCCATTTTCAATATAAAACTATATCATATTATATTGTCTACGTAAAAGAGCTACGGAGCTACTCCAAAGTAAGGAGCTACTTCAACTCGCTTCTAACATTGTTTTCACATAAGCCATTTACAAATGCGATCGTAACGAGAATTGTCACCATCAGAGGCAACGGTATAGCATTGCCTATAGTATAGCATTGCTCCAATGTTTTATTATTATTAATCAAAATACTTTTTGCACAAAATGAGTTTTTCAAAAAAAGTAAAGAACTTAATTAACCCAAAAATGAACAAAAATAGAATCAATAACCTACCAAGCATACAACTACCACAAATCAGTATCAATGAATAAATGAAACCCAAAAACAAACAGAAATTCAAATAAGTCAAACTCAAAACGAGTAGAAATTATTCTGAGTAGGGCTATAAACCCTATGCTTTCTAAAAGCCAGAATATAATTTGTACTTTACTGAAAAAAACTTAAATAAATTTACTGAAAAAAATATGCATTGCCAGTTTAATATACATATGCTGATATTTATTCCTTAAAATCATACTTAATTTTCGATTTCTAAAAGTTTTAAAGTGAAAATATTGAAAAGAATTTTTTCAACATAGTTCAACATAGCTCTTTACTCAGGCAGCGCTATTGCGCTGCCTATGATTTATTTTTTTTTCAGAGGCACTTCATGTGGAAGGGGTCGCCGTATAAACTTCAAAGGGGGATCATTCGATTGGAAATCGAGAGTTCTAGTGCTCTGTTTAGAGTCAAAAATGACCGGTGAGCCACTAGCCCCCCCACGCCCTTTTTCCCAGATGCATACCATAAAATTTTGAGATAGGCATTTCGTTAAAAATAGTTTAAAGATCATACAACAAAAACTCCGCTGTCGACACAACCCCCCCCCCCCCCGGAACCCGCGGGCAGGCGTTATAAGTTATGCCCTGGGGTTATATATGGTTCTTATGGAAGGGATGCTTGTATAAACTTCAAAGAGGGCTCATTTGATTGGAAATTGAAATTTCTAGTCCACTTTTTAAGAGTCAAAAGAGATCAGAGGGTATCCAGCCCCCTACCCCTCCAAGCCCTTTTTTCCTCAATCCCATCCGATAAGAACTTTGAGATAGCCATTTTTTTATATACTTCAAATAGCCATTTTCTTCAAATAGCCATAACTTCAGAGAAGGCTCAATTGATTGCAAATTGAAAGTTCTAGTTTACTTTTTGAGAATCAAGATATTAACAGGCAACCAGCCTCCCCCCATGCCCTTTTTCCCCCAAACCCATCCGCTAAAAATTTTGAGATAAGTATTTTATTTTAAATTTATTGAAAAATTAGATAACAAGAACTCCGGTGTCGACATAACCCCAGAGGGGCCGGGAGGTAGGCGTTGTATGTGTTGTCCTGGGGGCGTATATGGTTCTTATGAAAGGGATGCTCGTATGAACTTCAGAGAGAGCCCATTTGATTGAAAATCGAAAGTTCTAGTTCACTTTTTAAGAATCAATAGACATCCGAGGTCAACTAGCCCCCCCCCCCCACATACCCTTTTTTACCCAAACCCATCCGATAAAAATTTTGAGATAGCCATTTCATTAAAAACAGTTCAAAGGTCAGATAAGAAAACTCCTGTGTCGAGGCAATCCCCCAGGGTCCGGGGGAAGGTTTGTAAGTTATGCCCTGGGGTTATATATGTTTCTTATGGAAGGGATGCTCTTATAAACTTTAAAGAGGGCTCATTTGATTGGAAATTGAAAGTTCTTGTTCATTTTTTAAGAGCCAAAAGAGATCGGAGGGCAACTAGCCCTCCCCCCTCCACGCCCTATTTTCCTCAAAGCCATCCGATAAGAACTTTGAGAGAGCTATTTTTTCAAAATGGTTTCAAAAATCATATAAGGAAAACTGGGGTGGACACAATCCTTCTGGGCCCAGGGTAGGCGTTGTAAGTTATGCCCGGCGGGCATATATACCTGTTATGGAAGGGATGCTCGTATAAACTTCACAGAGGGCTCATTTGATTGGAAATTCAAAGTTCCAGTTCAGTTTTTAAGAGTCAAAAGAAATCAGAGGGCAACTACCCCCCCCCCCCCCTTACGCCTCTTTTCCCCCAAAAGCATCCGATAAAAATTTTGATGTAGACATTTTGTTAAAAATAGTTCAAAGGTCAGATAACAAAAACTACAGTGTCGACATACCCCCCCCCCCAGGGCCCGGGAGCAGGCGCTGCCAGTTATGCCCTGGTGACATATATGGTTCTTATGGAGGGGATACTCGTATAAACTTCAGAGAGGGCTAATTTGGATTTAAAATTAAAAGTTCTAGTTCACTTTCTCAGAGTCAAAAGAGATCGGAGGGTAACTAGCCCCTCCTCCTCCACGCCCTTTTTTTCCCAAACCAATCTGATAAAAATTTTGAGATAGCCATTTTGTTAAAAATAATTCAAACATCAGATAATAAAACTCCGAGGTCGACACAAACCCATTTTTTTGCTTTTATATTGTTACTTTGATACTAGTTTTGATTCTTTGATGAACATTTGATTTTGAAAAAAAAGTTTGATTCTGAAACAAGGTATTTTTAAACCTTGAAACTTTTTGCAATTAAAAACGAACAGAAATTAATTTAAAAAAAACTTTCCGAAAAAGAAGTTTTTCAAAGAAAAGTAAAGGCCATTTTAAACTTAAGATCAGCAGATACAAATACCTGTTAAAATTCAAACTCAAAACGACCAGAAATTACTGTTAAAGAATAAATGAAACCCAAACCAAATAGAAAATATATAAACAACCATAGCAAAAAAAACATACAACAAGTAATAGTATAAATGAATAAATAAATCTTAAAGCGATTAATGCTAAAATTGAATATGCAAATCAAGCTTAGAACGAAAAAATATATTTTGCTATTGAAGTATAAACGAAACCCAAAACAAACAGCAATTAAGTATAGAATCAGTGCAAACGAACATACAATAGATATTAATGTAAATGAATAAATAAATCTTAAAACGGTTGAAACTTAAAGTGAACATGCAAATCAAGCTTGAAAACGAACAAAAATCACTACAAACAAGAGTTTGGGTATCACCTCCTTCTCTCACTATAAAAGTCTAAAACCTCCTGCGTCATGGGGCTTTGATGAAAACTGTATATGTCTTCAACATTCTTGGAAACTTTAAACAAAATCCAATGGAATATTTGATATAAAATGATATTAATTGTTTAAAGATCCATCAGTTTAAGATTTTATTTCACTGTAATTTTATGTTTATTTTCAATGCTGTAAGAACTGGAAAAGAAAATATTTGTAATATAACTTGTTTTCAGTGAAGCGCCAACGAGGTTTTTACAGTTAAGGAAGGTAGCAATTTTAGGAGTCTTGAACAATTTTAGAAAGAACTAGTAAATTAAATTAAATATTTGATGTATAACAATGTAAATTACTGAAAGCTCATAAGTTCAAAATTTTACAGTAATTTTTATGTTTCTTTTCAATATTGAGTACAAAATGGCCTTTACTTTTCTTTGAAAAACTTCTTTTTCGGAAAGTTTTTTTTAATTAATTGTACGAAATGGTTACACTTATGACCGGAATCCAGTCGCAATCAAGCTACAACTATAAACACAATAGTAGCAATGCTATTAGAGTTAGCTCCCCTTTCTCCTTTTCTTTTATCTTCTTCAGATATTCTTTTTTCTTCTTTCTCTTCTTGGAAGTGTAAATTTACGTAATTGTTGCTGTTTTTTTTCTTGTGCCTTGTTTTTTTTTCTGCCTTGTATAAGTTAGTATATATGTTATATTAGTTCACTGTCATAATGTAAAAGAAAAAATTCAAACTTACTTCGTTACTATTGGATCTTTGAAAGACTCTCGGCATATAAAACATTTAAATGGTATGTGTGATTCTTCGTCAGAGTCTTCAATCTGGAAAATAAATAGAAATTGGTAATAGTAACAATACTAATACTTTTATTTCCTATCATAAATAACGGTATGTGTGATAAGTGTGATATATCATAAATAAGAGTATGTGTGATTCTTCGTCAGAGTCTTCAATCTGAAAAATAAATAGAAATTTATAATAGTAACAATACTAACACTTTTATTTCCTATCATAAATAACGACGGAGAATAAAGAGAAAAAGAAAACAATAACTACTACTACTAGCATCCTTTTGCTTCACCAAGACAACTGAGACTAACACAGTAGCGCACGCTTCTCCTACACTGCTAAATAGCCCTTAAACCGTTGACAATAAACACTAAAAATAAGTTCAGAATAACTTATTAGCTAAAATAAAAGCTATTTCATCACAGCCTAACATTGTGACAAGAATTTAGCGAACGCCAAAACCAGACTGGAAAATTTTATCTGATTTTGAATTTCTTCAGGCGAAAAATACATATCATAAATAACAAAAATTTATACGACAGAGTATAAAGAGAAAACACTAAAAATAAAATCAAATTCAGACCAGCCTACTAACTAACATGAAAACTAACCCCATCACAAACTAACGTTCTGATGAGGATTCAGCAAACAACAAAACCGGACCGGAAAGTTTATAACAATTTGAATCTTTTCGGGCGGTTATTTAAGCATCAAAATAACACAAATTTGTGAGGAAAAAATAAAAATAAAACACTGATAATAAACATTAAAATCAAATTCAGAACAACCTACTACCTAACATGATAACTAACCTCGCCAGAAACTAACATTCTGATGAGGATTCAGCAAACTAAAAAGAAAAAACTTAACTAAACACTTAAATCAAATTCAGATAAGCATAGTAGCTAACACGATATCTAACCACATCATGAATTAATAGTGTGTGACGAGGATCCAGCAACTGACAAAACTGGACCAGAAACTGTTTATTATATCGTTTTTATATTAAAAATACGTTGGAAACTGATGTAAAATATTAAAAAAAGGTCGATTTTCCTATTGTTTAAGAAATTTTAGATCCTTCTCTAAGAAAAAGTCTAAGTAATATCATAATTCTGGATCGTCCAATGACTTTTAATCCAATGATAAAAACATCTTGTCCTTTCGGTGCAGGCTACAGCTGCAGATTTGTCACAAAATCACTTTTTTTTAGAGGGAACATATTTTAAGAAACAAAACATTCAAAAGAAAACATTAAAATCAAGACTACCCTGACAGTACCCCATCCGATCAACCCAGTTTTCGGTAAATTCTGATTATTTGGTGTCCATTTGTATGAAAAGCAGCTTTGATTTCGTGTTTCAAGGCATCCGTCACTTTTGGTTGGTTAGTGTAACCCTTTTAATTAAAGGTTCCACACTAAAAGAAATCCAACGGGGTCAATTCACAACTCCGACGCGGCAAGTCGGCATCAGCGTTTCGGCTAAATGTCACCCATGTCATATTCTTAATTTATTGGAACAAAAATTCGTTTATGATAGCACGGTTACGTTATCTATTGACAGTAACGGTGGCTCCTCACTCTTTCTCGAATAAAAATGGGCAAATTAGGAGTTAATCAGGGTTGTGTTCTATCCCCCCTTGTATGGATCATTTTGATGGATTTTGTCACAGGAAAGGCAATGGGAGACCACAGAACCAAATGGGGAGGAAAAACTTTCCTGGACTTAGATTATGCTGATGATTTAAGCATCCTAGATGAAAGTGTGAGCAAAACGACGTTGGGTGACGAAAAGATTGATCAGGTGAGCAGCTTCACTTATCTTGGCAATATTATTAGTAAAGACGGTGGGAGCAGTGAAGATGATAAAAGTAGAATAGCAATAAAAGTAGAATATCATAAAAGTAGAATCTCAGGGTGTTTCTCACAGTTAAAAAAAGTTTGGAAGAATAGGAAGATAAGTCTGCAAACCAAGATTAGAATATTGGAAGCAACAGAGATGATAGTGGTCAAATATGACTGTGAAGCATGGGCGCTCCGAAAAGCGGATGAACATTTGCTAGATGTTTTCCAGAGGAATTGCCTACGGACTGTTCTGGATACCCGGCTGACTGACTGCATTTCAAACAGTAGGCAGTACGAAAAATGTGGTTCAATCCCGCTTTCTAGGACTATAATGAAAGAAAGGTTGAGATGGCTAGGGCACGTTCTGCGGATGGAGTATGACAGATTAACGAAGATTGTCCTTTTTGGCCAACTGTATAAGGCTAAACGGAGAGCAGGTCGTCCTCGTCTGGGGTGGGAGGATGTCATAAAGAAAGATTCAAAGGAAATGGGAACTTCCTGGGAGGGTGTAAAGAGGGAGGCTTTGAATAGGTTGGGATGGAGGAGGAGCGTGTGTAGCTAAGATAATTTCTTAAACCACATTGGCCTGACATCACCTAAAGAAAGAAAAACGAGCAAAAATGGGGTTTTTATAGGCCAAATGAAGATACTGAAAAAACAAAGCGAATATTTCGAGAGGACAAACGCCTCTCTTCTTCAGCGCGAAACGAAACGATGTATCAATAAAAGCTAAAAAATTAAAAGAATTAAAACCAACTACCTAACAACCATAAAAGCGAGTTATTCGCCAATAGCCGCGATTTGCACAAAATCCAAAATGAACTGCCATCGACGGATACTAGCGAACAACTGACAAAGAGAAGGAATCAATTCATTCACTCGAAAAAACAAAACGAACCAGCAATTAAATAAGTTGGAGAACTATGTAATTTGATTTCGGATTTTAATTAATGCATTTCTTGCAGACACCCTTTGAGACCTAAGGGGTTGTTCACGTGTTTGATTAGATGACTGTGAAAGTGGTTCAAGGTTTATTTCAGGGATTACTAAAGTATCGGCTTCTCTTTTGAGAAAACCGAAATATGACTCGTTTATTCTTAAATCACCGGAATCTCTGGGTTCTTTTCTTCACTTGCTCAACTCTTTGGATCCAAAACTGAAATTTACTCAGGAATCAGAGATAGAGAGGCGTCTTCCTTTCTTAGATGTTCTGGTGCACCGAAATGATTCATGTTTCGAGTTTAGTGTCTATAGAAAACCCACACAAAATGACCGTTACTTAAGTTATTCCTCAAATCATTCTCCTGCTGTGAAAAGAGGAGTTGTTACTTCTCTAGTTGATAGAGCATTCAAAGTTTGTTCAACACGTTTCTTGGATTTAGAGCTCAACCACCTTAGAGATATTTTATTTGGGAATGGTTATCCAATTAGTTTAATAAATTCTGTAATTGCAAAACGCATTAAAAGATTATCAGATAGTTCCACAGAAAACACAAATCAAAGGGAAAATTCAGTTTATCTTGGTCTCCCATATGTTAAAGGGATTTCAGACCACATTTCAAAAAATCTAAGGAAAAATAACATTTACACTTATTATAGACCCAGAAAAACTATCAGGTCCCAAATTTATCAAGGTAAAGACCCTATCCCGATAGGTGAAAACTCCGGTGTGAAGCTGTTGAAATTTATAAATACCAACATTTAGGTCTAGCTTTAAACAGAGATTCCGGTGATTTAAGAATAAACGAGTCATATTTCGGTTTTCTCAAAAGAGAAGCCGATACTTTAGTAATCCCTGAAATAAACCTTGAACCACTTTCCCAGTCATCTAATCAAACACGTGAACAACCCCTTAGGTCTCAAAGGGTGTCTGCAAGAAATGCATTAATTAAAATCCGAAATCAAATTACATAGTTCTCCAACTTATTTAATTGCTGGTTCGTTTTGTTTTTTCGAGTGAATGAATTGATTCCTTCTCTTTGTCAGTTGTTCGCTAGTATCCGTCGATGGCAGTTCATTTTGGATTTTGTGCAAATCGCGGTTATTGGCGAATAACTCGCTTTTATGGTTGTTAGGTAGTTGGTTTTAATTCTTTTAATTTTTTAGCTTTTATTGATACATCGTTTCTTTTCGCGCTGAAGAAGAGAGGCGTTTGTCCTCTCGAAATATTCGCTTTGTTTTTTCAGTATCTTCATTTGGCCTATAAAAACCCCATTTTTGCTCGTTTTTCTTTCTTTAGGTGTGTAGCTGTTGGCCCCGGGTAGCTTGGTGATGCAGTTAGTTGTTAGTAGTAGTAGTAGATGTCACTGGACCAGAAACCATACCAAACAAATACTCATTCAGGATGTATAGGCTGTTCAACAGTCATGTATAGATCCAACATGGACGCAACAATTTGCTTACTGGCATAGCCTATGAGATAGAAATGAGGTTCAACGGAATGACAACAATGCGTAAATATCGTCCATACCATTCATAAATACCAAAAATTAAACAGAATTTCTGCCACCTCATTAATTTTTTCAACCTTTAAAAATCAAAGTACCCAGTAGATCCAGTTCTGAACGCTAGATGGTCCATTCACTATTTAATTCGATTTTCAATTATTCTGGTATGCGTTTATGCATTTTTGAATGAGTTCTAGCTCATTTTCAGCTATTAGCACATTTTTATTTTATTTTTTTTATTTAAAGAAATCAAGTAAGGCAAACTTTATTAAGTTTCAGACTAAAGTTAAGATTCCGGTCAAATGGTACATGTTACTGAAACAGTTAGGATAAGAAAGAAACTCCAAATTTAACATGCAGGTGAAGATAAGGGACTCCCTGTAGAGCTTTCTCAGTATGTGATGCATAATTTTTCGTATATTTGTGCAAGATTAATCTAATCTAATACTTACTCTAGGCCCGTATGAAAGAATTTTCAGGGGGAAGGTAGAATTTGTAGAATCAGTAAAGGACGCAGAATGCTCATATATTTGTACAAGATAGACTAATATATTAGCTACTCTAGGCAAGTCCGAAAGGATTTTTTTTTTTTGGGGGGGGGGAAGGATTTTATTTCATAATTTGAATAAGTAGTACGAAGGAATTGAAACAAATTAGAATTTCCAGGGAAGGGGAGAGGGTAAACCTCTAGGGAGGGCGTATAGTATATTTTCCAGTTTTCAAAAAACTGGCCTGCTACTGTACTTCCTTCGAGTCTGCCCCTTCACCCAAGAAAATTCTCTTGTATAAGTGATGATATGGGAAAATTCATCCCCCTACCTCCCCAGAAAAAGAAACAAAATAATAAATAATTAAATAGAAAAGAAATAACCTTGTTGAAGCTGAATTCTAACGAATACGAGTTAAGCTTTAGCTACATTATTTTTCTTTCTCTTTTCTAATTACATTCCTAGCTAATTATACATTCCTAGCTAATTATACATTCCTAGCTAATTAAATTCCTAGCTAATTATTGATAATTATACGTAAAACGCATCCTATTGCGTAAAAACGTAGATGGATGAACCTAGGAAATGAACATTGGAGCGTTATTACCTCATAGGACCTTTCATCACCTCCTCCAATAGTGGCTTCTCTTTCTAATTGCCAACCAAACTTATAATCAGATCTGTCGTGCATAAATTTGCAGGAATCTAGAAGTAAAATAGATTCATTTATAATAGTCAAAAAATTAAAATAGTATATTATATAATGTTCATTAACAAAAAAAAAACCTTTCTAGGCCATGGTTACGACAAAAAAAATGGAAAAAATTAAAAAAAGAAAAAAATGGTCCACAATCCTTTCCAACTTCTTAATACCAATCAAATTCCATGACTTAATGTTAAACCCCTCCGTCCTTCCAAAACACCAGGGAAAAATTTCCTCCTTAATTGACCCTAATTCCTTACAAAAACTAAAAATAAAGTAAATCATCTTCCCCATCTCCGGCTATGGGACAAAGATATCCAAAACACCGGGAAAAATTTCCTCCTTAATTGACCTTAATTGTTTACAAAAAAACTAAAAAAAAAATAAATCATCTTCCCCATCTCCGGCTATGGGACAAAGATATCCAAAACATCTAAAACACCCGGAAAAATTTCCTCCGTAATTAACCAGAATTCCATACAAAACTAAAAAAAAAGTAGATCATCTTCCCCATCTCCGGCTGTGGGACAAAAATATCCAAAACATCCAAACACCAGGGAAAAGTTTCCTCCTTAATTAATCAGAATTCCCTACAAAAACTAAAAAAAAAAAAAATCATCTTCCCCATCTCCGGGCATGAGAAAAAATATCCAAAACATCCAAAACACTCGGGAAAATTTCTTCTTTAATGAATCAGAATTCCATACAAAACTAAAAAAAAAGTAGATCATCTTCCCCATCTCCGGCTATGGGACAAAAATATCCAAAACATCCAAAACACCCGGAAAAATTTCCTCCTTAATTAATAAGAAATCCTAACAAAAACTAAAAAAAAACTAAACTAAAAATCATCTTCCCCATCTCCGGCTATGGGACAAAGATATCCAAAACATCTAAAACACCCGGAAAAATTTCCTCCGTAATTAATCAGAATTCTATAAAAACTAAAAAAAAGTAGATCATCTTCCCCATCTCTGGCTATGGAACAAAAATATTCTAAAAACCCAAAACAAAAGTACATCATCTTCCCATATTCGGCTATGGGACAAAAATAACCAAAACATCCAGAAAACCCGGGAAAAATTTCCTCCTTAATTAATCAGAAATCCTCACAAAAACTAAAAAAAAAGTAGATCATCTTCCCCATCTCCAGATGGGATAAAAATATCCAAAACATACAAAACACCCGGGAAAAAATTCCTACGTAATTAATCAGAATTCCTTGCACAAACTAAAAAAAAAAACTACATCATCTTCCCCACCTCTGGCTGTGGGATAAAAATATCCAAAACATCCAAAACAACCGGAAAAATTTTCTCCTTAATTAATCAGAATTCCTTACAAAAATTAAAAAAAAGTAGATCATCTTCCCCACCTCCGGCTATGGGACAAAAATATCCAAAACATCCAAAAACCCGGGAAAATTTTCCTTCTTAATTAATCAGAAATCCTCACAAAAACTAAAAAAAAAGTAAATCATCTTCCCCATCTCCGGCTATGGGACAAAGATATCCAAAAATAGAAAACACCCGGAAAAATTTCCTCCTTAATTGACCCTAATTCCTTACAAAAACCAAAGAAAAAATAGATCATCTTTCCCCATCCCCGGCTGTGGGACAAAAATATCCAAAACATCCAAAACACCCAGGAAATATTTCCTCCTTAATTAATCAGAATTCCTTACAAAAACTAAAAAAAAGTAGATCATCTTCCCCATCTCTGGCTGTGGGATAAAAATATCCAAAACATCCAAAACAACCGGAAAAACTTTCTCCTTAATTAATCAGAATTCCTTACAAAAACTAAAAAAAAATTAGATCATCTTCCCGATCTCAGGGCATGGGACAAAATAACGACCCATCTTCAACCTCATCCTTTCCAAGAAATAATAATATAATAAATGGCAGACACAAGTGATATATAGTAATACTAATATAAAGATCAAAATAAAAAAACAACAAGGTACAAAGAATATAAGATACGGGATGGAAAGATAGAAGTAATTTTAAATGATTAAATGGACTAAAATAAAAATAAACAATAATAATAATGAATATTTTAAAGGCGGAAATACATTAATAATAATAATAGATGGGAAGAACAATAGATGCCCTGAAAAATACGAAAAAAAAAATACAAAATATTTCAAATTCACAAACAGAATACCCTCAATAGGAAAAAATAAATAAAACAAGAAAAGAAAAAATAAAATCTCAAGCAACACAAACTGTAGGAAAAAAATAAACATACAAGTCCCATTGCAAATGAACTCAAAATTTTAATATGTTTGAATTGTGAGGGTGATTTTAAGTGTCTTCATTCAATTCATCATTTACCTGCTTTTTATTACAAGTAGAAAATGTAGATTCGAATTGTGCATTCGACTTGTGCATTCGAATTGTGCATGCAGACTTTAGAGGCTAGTAACTTATAAAGATTACTTTTTGTCGCTGAGGACGGCTCAGCAGAAATCTTTGCCGAAATATCGGCTTTTTCTTTTCGTTTTCCTCACCGGCCAAAAACATTCCTCGTTTGGTATTGTCTTTTTCTTAATTATTTTTTCTTGAGACAACTACAGGTGTGTTTTGAAACAACTTACAAACTCCATAATCGGACAATATTTGCGTTTAATAATGAACTCACAACTTTTAAACTGCACCCCATTTAGTAAACTGCATAGCTCTTAAACTGCACAACATTTAGTAAACTGCACAACATTTAGTTGCACGCCTTTAAATATAGCACCCTTAGCACAAAATTTTCGAGATATACAAAGTTTGGAAAAGGGCTTTTTTGGTCAGAGCAATTCAATATTTTCAGAATTTTCCAAAATATTGCTGTTTATCCATCTTTTGTATTCTGGGGTTGGGAGGAGGGAAAAAAGTCTAATTGAGTCCTCCTTGAGTCTAATTGAGGACCTCTTTGAGTTCCAATATCTTTTTTCTCTTTCTTTTTTATTTTATTCTTAGGAACGATTTCAATTTTCATTTAGAGATTAAGAACGACTGACTATTGCAAAATTTGCTTTTGCCACACTGGAGAGGACTTTATAAGAAATACTACTTTTTGGGCATAGCACTATAAATCTTGCTACAAAACAACGAATCTTATCGTTGTGCGCATTGGAGTGAACCCATTCATAAGCCCGTGCTTGACAGGTTGGTATGGTAATCCGTCTGTGAAAATTTTCCAGGGGGGGGGGATAGGTTTCAGACCAAACTTTATATGCGTCGTGAAATTAAACAAGGATCAGTTCTTACCGCCTTTTGATTTTAACAACGCAATTAGAACAGCCACACGGTACCTATCCGCATATTGTATAGATACCATCGACATTAGCCACTTGTAGTATGCTGATGATGTTTTGTTGTTTTCAGATAATTTAGTATTGATGTAGAATACAGTTGATACATTACAATCATATCTACGGGAGATAGGATTAGAAATTGAAGCAACGAAAACAGAATTGCTAGTGGCAAATAATAATAATTATTTCCAGCGTCATTAAATTAGAGTGGAATCACAGAACCTTTTTAATTGAGAATCCATTAACCTGGGTTATCTTTCGGCTTGATAATTAGAGCTACGCACAAGTTGGTGTTATCGCGTGTATTGGAAAAACTCAGAAAAATTTATGGCCTGCAAGTCAGGGTTAAAGGTCGTTTTGATAAGCAAACTTTAATAAATTTGAATACATTTTATTAAATTTATCGTAAATTTTAGCGAGCATTTATAATTCAATGTTCCCACCTCATGTATTCTTCATCATTCCATTTTTAAGGATTGTAAGTAAAAGTGATAGAAAGTATATCTACGTGTACTTTTTCCAGTTTTGCAAATATTTTCCTGAAATCCCACTATTGTTCACAAATAGGTATATTATCCAAAAATTCGGAATAATTGATATTATTGTTAAAATGGATCAACAAAACGATCAATTTCTCATACGATCTAGAGATAATAGAGTCGATTTTCCCCTTAACAATTTTGTTTGATGGATAAATGGTTTTGTCACCATAGCCTTATTAAAACTGAGCTATGAGCATTTATGAGCTATTTATTATCGAGTTATTTATTATCATTTCTTGAGCTATTATGAGTATTAATAACTATTTATTATCATCCTTTTCCTCAGAAGTATTATTCTGCATTTTTCAGTTTTATTTTCGTTTATTTCCTTTACTCCTTTGCAGGGCCGTATCCAGTTTTTTTTAGAGGAGTTTTACAAAAAAAAAATTTCGGGGGGGAGGGGGTGGTTGGGTAAAAAAAACTTAAAAAAAAACATCAAAATTTATTTTATATTCATTTTTGTCAGACTCGTTATTTATCGTTATTTATCAGACTCGTTATTTATTATAAAAACTTAAAAAAAACATCAAAATTTATTTTATATTCATTTTTGTCAGACTCGTTATTATCGTTATTTATCAGACTCGTTTTTTACGAGTCTGATAAATATTTCAGGGGGGTTCAACCCCCCCCCCCCCTCCCCAGGGATACGGGCTTCTCCTCTGTGTACATGCATATAGAGGGCATAAGTAAGTTAATTAATTACGTCGCAAGTATTTAAACTATTTTCATAAACAGTGATTTATCCTTTTCCAGACAGTCTAGATATTTTTCAGAGATTACCTCCAAAGCCACAAAATCCAGTTTCCTTAAAATCTTTGCAAATATCTGGCTGGTAATCCCACCTTACAGTTGATCTGATATTCGTAGGAGCCCGGATTGGACCTTTGCGAACCTAAAAAGCAAGACAGATTAATCAAACAATAAACAAAAACAAAACAAATTTTACAAATATTCTAGGAAAATGGATGAAATCCAAAGTATTGCTTTGAATCACATACTGAAAGGAGATAAGGAGAATTTGGGATATAATTTGGGGAAAAAAAATGATTCTTAATAAGGTAGACTATGCATTTTCAATAGATTTCTGCTTCATAGCGTCTTTTGAAAGGTAAACTATTATGAATAAAAAGTAAATTTAAATTTAATTGTTAAATTTGATTTTTTGTGAGATGAATTTTTTAAAATCCCCAATTTGATGAATTAAAATGAGCATTTGAGTAATTTTTAAGGTACATTAAAGGTTTTTTATTTGTTTGGCAGATTCATGCAAAATCATAAACAACAAGATACAAGCAGAATAATAGGACAATTTTTTTCTATAAGACAGTGGAATACAAACTTTAAATAAATATTTCGACCCTATATCCAAAGGCCGTCCTCAGCAAAACAATTAAAAAACTATAAAAGAAGCTCACATTAAAATACGACCAATACAACTAAATCTTTTTAAAACAGTATATCATTACTTCAGGGAAGTTCAACCAGGACTGGTATATCAAGTGAGTTGAACAAAGACAATTCATTCGAGTGTAATAAAATTAGTTATAAACAAGCTTTCAATGCTAATCTTGTTTTTTTTTTTTTTTTGCAGCAACAGCAACTTTCCATAACAGGTTTACTGGTATTGTTTACTGGTTTTGTACCATAATTTGTTAAATAATTTTTAATTAAATTTGTGTATAAGACATTTAGTGAGTACTCCCCCAAATCCCTATTTAAGGAAATCATTTTTAATTTTTGCATGGCGCTTCTATTTTTACTTTTTGTACAGGCAGAGCAGAGAGACCGGGTCCTTCGTTCCTGCTTCCCTTGAAGTTATCCTTTAAGTCTATTCTTTAAGTTATCCTTTAAGTTTATTCTTTAAGTTATCCTTTAAGTTTATTCTTTAAGTTATCCTTTAAGTTTATTCTTTAAGTTATCCTTTAAGTTTATTCTTTAAGTTATCCTTTAAGTTTATTCTTTAAGTTATCCTTTAAGTTTATTCTTTAAGTTATCCTTTAAGTTTATTCCTTAAGTTATCCTTTAAGTTTATTCGTTAAGTTATCCTTTAAGTTTATTCCTTAAGTTATCCTTTAAGTTATCCTTTAAGTTTATTCTTTAAATTATTTTTTAAGTTTTCCCATCACAATAAAATAAAACCAACTAAACTTCACACTTCCACAGTTACTCAATGTCTATGTCATGTTATTTGTGTTTTCCACCAAAACAAATATCTCTTATATTTCAAAGTGAGTTGTCTTTTCAGCGTAAACGAATCCAATATTGATTTTAAGAAAATAGATGGCATCCAAATTATCACTTACATTAGAGGAAACATATTGAATTAAATGAGAGGAAACATATTGAGTTTAAATGAGACGAAACATATTGAGTTTAGATGAGAAGAAACATATTGAGTTAAATGAAAATAAACATATTGAGTTTAAATGAGAGGAAACGCATAGAATTAAATGAGAGGAAACATATTGAGTTTAAATGAGAGAAAACATATCCTTTAAACATATAGAGATGAGTTAAGAAGAATTTGGGATATAATTTCCATTTAAATATGATTATAAACAGATATTACTATTAAAATATTATTATTAATATAATATTAAGGTATTAATATTAACATTACTATTACAAACAGAAAGTAAATGAGGGTTAGCTTTAAAGCTCCTACTTTCCTTAAATGGTACATGTAAACCTAACCAGGACTGACCCATGAAGTAAGGTGAGGGATTAGCATAGAGAACTAGAGGGATTAGCATAGAGATTAGCATTAGCATAGAGAACTTGCCATCTAAAAATAAGGCAAAATTCTCTCTCCACATTGAAAAAAAATCAATATAGGCCTATTGCACCCCCTATTTTAAATTAAAATTATTGGATCAAATGCATATAACACTATAGAGAAAATTACAAAAGAAGTGTATTTTTTTCGATAAGCAGCTAACGAGGTGAAAAGCTTTAAATAGAAAAAATTATCTCATCATTAAACAGAATTTATTTGATGATTTGAACAAGGAGTGGCCAGGAATACCCAGAACTTTGGGTTTCATGGGGACAAGTGAGCAATTTAGAGGCTCGTTTCTGTTGCGTATCCCCGAAATCTCAGAGCTTAAACTTAGGCCGTTTCTCAGTTTAGTCCCAACTTAGCTCGCTTTTGCACCGAGTCAGTCTGTAACTTAGACTCAATTCAATGTGGCACATTGAAAATCCTTGCATCATTTGAGTTTAAACCAGGAGCAGCATGCCTATTTTCTGCAAAAGAGTTAAAGGTTGGGGGCGGGGGTGTCATATATAAATGATAGGCAATAAGAGACGAAATTTTTATAAGCTTCATAGCCTCTTTCCTATGGACCCTAGGTAGCTTAACTCCTAATTTTTTCACCCCCCCCCCTAAATCTGGGACTGAATCGCATTTAGTAAAGATGAAATTTATCAATATGCAAGCTCCATCTAGGCTTATTTTTTCTTTATTTGAGTTCTATGTAGAATCTCTCCCGCCTTTATAATAAACATATTCGAATATGCTTAGGCACTTCAAAGAACTAAAGTCGTATACTAAATAATTTAATAAAATAGATATTTTCTATAGAAATAAGAAGATTACATATACAAGAATAATTAAATATACAATTGTCTTATATTGCCATTAACTCATTGTGGCCATACTGCCTTGCGGGGGTGATGATGAAGTTACTGTTGTGTGTGTGTGTGCAAAAAAAAAATGGTAAGATATTGGTAATTGTAAATTATAGTAATAATAGATTCTTAGTTAAAATAAATTAATAACTAAATAAATGATATTCAATAACTAAATTCTTACACTGGCGCTGGCAGCACTGCCCTGTGCTGTGTCCCTCTTTTCATAAAATTGCTGATAATTCGCCAATCCTCGGTAGACCTTGTCTTCTTCTTTCCTTTAAGTTCTTTATTTAATTCCAAAGATTTTTCGAAGATGGCCCTTGCATCGCGATCTGCCAACGTATCTAATTCATATTCAGCCGTTGCTCCCATGTCTCTTGGTCCCACTCTCTCAGCTACCTTCTTTGACTTGTAACTAACAGAGATAGATTCACTATCAGAATCCCCATCGGAAATAGTGGAAACTTCAGCTCTTGGACGTTTTATTCTTGTTGTCTGTGAAAATAAAGAAATGTAACAAATAGCCCAAAAAGTGCAAGAAACTTATAAGAGTTGGAACCAGTGCTAACGTGCTAATTGGTGCTAACAAAAACGGTGCTAACCAGTGGAAACTTATAAGAGTGGAAACCGGTGCTAACATGCTAACCGGTGCAAACGAAAACGGTACTAACCAATGGAAGCTTATAAGAGTAGAAACCGGTGCTAACGTGCTAACCGGTGGAAAATTAAAATAGTTGGAACCGGTGCTAACGTACAAACCGGTGAAACTTATAAGAGTGGAAACCGGTGCTAACGTCGAAAAAACCAAATATCCAACGTTTGACGACTTTGTGTTTGATCAAAATTATTTCTTCAGTGCTGTATCCAGGGGGAGGGGGTTACCCAATTTGATCCCCTTCTCTCCCAAACTTATGCCCGACTTGTACAACGTAACAAAAATACATATAAACAAATTTTTGTTTCGTTCTGTAATTTTTTTGGTAGCCTCATGAATCAAAATCATGGATAAGGTCCTGTGGTACGTACTTATGTTTTGAGGCACATTAAAATGCAGAGTAGAGTAAAATAGAAGAATTCTGTCCCCAGAAGGCCAATTTCAAGTCAACACCAGCTTAAAGTCTACTAGCCCACTTAAAATCAAGACCTTAAAGTCACTTAAACTTAAAGTCAAGACCATCTTAAAGTCAACGAGCCTACTTCAGCTGCCATGATTTCTCTAAGGTAATCAAGGCCTGCTCTGTGAAGACTAGATTTTGACTGAAAATATGTAGAGATTTCGGACATGGCGGTTCTAATAGTGTACTTCTCGTTTTGATCTAACTCTTTTTTTTAGGAGCTGTGGGTTATTATATTTCTTAGTATTGGATGTGATCGTCTCTTACTATGTTGCTAGCTACCGCTGCAACCTGGATCACGATTTCAATACGTCAGTTACTATAGACTTTAGTTCTTTCTTAAATATAATTTATAATGAGCTATACCGATCATTTATATAATGCTTTTATTATCTTAACTTTTAGTTATTATACGTCGTTGTTTGTTTTTTACTAGGTTTCAACTATATTCGATGAAACTTACATAGTTCCCTTTTATAATGAACTACATCGATCCTTTATGTATATTACATAGTCCCCATTTACAATGAACCACATCAATCCTTTATGTAGTTTTTTTAGATTACAAAAGCAGGTAGAGGTGACAAATTCTTGATCTTCTAATAACATAAGCTACTACAGTGTTATAGAAAAATGCAGTTTTTCGTAAAAAAATTGATTATATTTTAAAAATTATTATTTTTATTTACAAAAGGTTTTCAAGCCCATCAATTTCCTTTTAGAATTGATTATAATTTAAAAAAATATTATTTTCAATAACAAAAGGACTTTAACTCAATCAATTTCCTTTTAAAATTGAATATATTTTAAAAATTATTATTATCAATTACAAAAGGTTTTTAACCCCATTAATTTCCTTTAAAATTGATTTTATTTTAAAACTTATAATTTTTAATTACAAAAGGTTTTTAACCCCATTAATGTCCTTTAAAAAGAGCCATTAAACAGCTGTCTACGATATTCCCGTTCCCGCTATCTGAAGAAGAGATGCAGAATATCTTGGTTCCAGCCCCTTTTCTTGATTTTCAAGCCAGTATATTTCCCTTGTTGTTCAAGCCAAGGGATAATAAGTTTCCTATGTAGGGATTTCGGACAAGGCGGTTCTAATAAAGTACTTTTTGTTTTGATCTGAATCTCTTTTTTGTGAGTTATGGGTTATTATATTTCTTAGGAATGGACGTGATTGTCTGTTACTAGGCTGCTAGCTACCGCGGCAACCCGGATCATTCTTGAAAATAAAAATGCTAATTAATTACCACTCAGAGAAAGATATCAGATTTAATCCTATTCCAATATAAATTAATCATACCAAAAATATACTTTCCTTTGAAATTTTTAACTTTTATAAAGTCAGAACTTTATAAATATAAATCAGAGATTTATAAATATCAGTGAAGTTTCCCTTTCCCTGCGACAGCCGACATTGGAATTAATAAAAACCTTTGAATTAGCGGGTAGATAGATATCTTAATGCATAGGAGCCGAAAGAAATCAAAAACCCATTTAGTTTCCGTGTATGTTGTTGTTAAGTTCGGATTAAAGTACAATGGCTCGTGGCTCACAGTTGAGGATATAAACCCATTTTTTAAATTTTATAATTACTTTCAAATACGCAGGACCGTATCCAGGATTTTTTTTTCGGTGGCAGGTGGGCGGGTTAGAAAGGATTTTTTTAGGGATGGGGAAAAAACTTTAGAAAACGTATCAAAATTTGTTTATATTCATATTGTAATGTTTTTATGAGTTGGATAAGATTTATCCCCCTGGATACGGCCTTGCCAATACGTATGTTTCACTTATTTTACAACCAAAATACCTTTTCCAGTTTTCGTGATGTCAATTAATGACAATTTAGGATGGGGAACAAAATGTATTTTCCAAAATTCAGGGGGAGGGGTAAATTTGTCATCTTTTAAATTTTTTCACTAAAAACATAAAAAAAGGCATTTGTCAAACAAAGTGCCCCCCCCCCCCCGAAACAGGTACTATTCAAAAACTAGAGCAAGGAGGCTAAAAGGAGGGGGGCAAGTTTCATTGAGGTGTGGCCTTTGAACTAATTTCAAGAAGAGACCCTAAATCCCCAATTATTCGTAAGCATGCTGAATTATAGTTTTTTTTTCTGTAATGTTGACTGAAAAAACTGGACAATCAAATTACTCCACATAAAAAGAGCCCGAATAGAGCCCATAGAGCTAAAAAAAAAGGCCGAAAAGAGCCAAAAGAAAATCAAGTCAAATTTTTAGGGCTGGATAATTTTTTAGTTGCGAATAGTTGAATGGATTTTATTTCAGGTTTGTCACTTTCGCCGAAAATGGCTATTACAAAAAACAACTATTTTTGTTCAGATAAGATAATCCTCGCTCCTTCTAAAAAGTTGACTAAAAAATTATCTAAAAATTATCTAAAAATTTGACTTGATTTTCTTTTGGCTCTTTTCGGGCTCTTTTTAGGGTTTTACTTGTTTTTCTATCTCTTTCGCTGAAAACGGCTATTGCACCTGTATTATTAGGGAAGATAAAATTGAGTTTAGTCATAGGTTTTAAGCATATCGCATAGACAGATATAGCAAAAAAAAAAAAAAAAAACAGAGAAGCGTAGATAAGCAGGAATGAATAAAACTCGATTTCATCTTTTCTGAAAAAGAGAAACAGAGAGATAAAAGTTGATTTCGTCTTTCCTGAAAAAAGAGAAACATTAAAGAGAAAAAGAGATAAAACCCGATTTCACCTTTCCTGACCAAGAGAAACAGAGAGATAGAACTCGTTTTCAGCTTTTCTGATAAAGAGAAAATGTAGAGAAAAACAAAGAGATAAAACTCGATTTTACCATTCCTGACAAAAGAAACAGTAAGGAGAGAGATAAAGCTCGATTTTACAATTCCTGACAGGAAGAAACAGTAAAGAGAAACAGAGAGATAAAACTCGATTTTAACATTGTTGACATAGAAAAACAGAGAAAATAAACTCAATTTGTCCATTCCTGACTAAGAGAAACATAGAGTTAAAACTCAATTACACCATTCCTGACAAAGAGAAGCAGAGAGATAAAACTCAATATACAATTCCTGATAAAGAGAAACAAAGAGTTAAAACTCGAGTTCCCCTGTCCAGACAGAGGAAAACAGTAAAGACAAAAAGAGAGTTAAACTCGATTTAACATTTGCTGGCAAAGAGAAACAGCAAAGAGAAACAGAGAGTTACAACTCGATTTCATCTTTCCCAAAAAGAGAAACAGAGAACTTGTAAGTAAACGTTGTGACACAAAAACTTCTCGGTCTATCCACAGGGTTAAAAGTCTTACAAAAGAACTGATCAGGTTTTAGGTTTTGTTTCCAAATTAGATTTTTGCGTTCTTAAGGAGTAATGTGGTTGGCTCATGAAACATTAACATGCCACAAAAGTTGACCGACTGAATCAAAACAAACTTTTTCATATGAAAGTATAGGACGGTTTGACCGAAACGATTTCAACAGTTGATAGCAATCTAGTTATGTCCAGCTGAGATCAGATTCCGGTTGGAAACACATCATAGGCTGGATGATACGCTGGAAAATTTTGCTGCGGAGGGTTAAGTCCAACAGCTGTTAAGGTAAGTCATAACGACGGAGAAAATTTGTTCCTAGTCCCCAAACCGTTAATTTTATTTTTAACAATGGACCCTTGTGGCTTGATCACCCATATTAATAATAATATACTAGTTTCATTGACCGTCAGCATGTTTTTTAAACGTTCAGTAATGGCAAGCAAAAACATGAGGTAATATAGCCTAAAAGAAAAGCTGAGATCAATCCATAAATGAAAAAGATGAGCCTATAGAAATTAAAGAAGCATATAAACAAAATAAAACTAACAGCAAATACAAATAAAATGCCCATAATAAAAAAAGAAAAGCTGAGATCAATCCATAAATGAAAAAGATGAGCCTATAGAAATTAAAGAAGCATATAAACAAAATAAAACTAACAGCAAATACAAATAAATGCCCATAATAAAAAAACAAATATTGACTTACACTTTGTTTCATTGGGTTTAGAGACTCCTTCTTATCTTTCCTAACAATAACTGATTCTCCTTCATCACCTATACAAAAAAAATATCAGAAAGTAAGTGCACTAAACATTGTCTTAAAAAGGAATATAGTAAAAATAATATATATAATAGTAAAAGTAATATATTTAAAAATAATATAGTAAACTTACAATTTTACATGTTTTAATCGTCTATTCTGATTGTTGACACAACCAGTTTATTAACTGCCAATTTGCACCTTTAAATACATATTCATGTAACTCGTGAGTCTTTTCTTTTTTCCTACTCAAATTCTTATGAGCGTAAATGAAAAGTACAAAAAGTAAGCAAAAGCCCGCCCCCTTTCCTTTAACAATTTTGGGTCTTAGCCCCCTCCTCTTCTCTAAACCAAATGTCTCAGTACATCAAAGCCAGAAAATAGGATGCCTGATATAAGGGATTTAGATTCCTTTGAGATGGCTCAGAGCCTTCCGAGCAAGATTTTGACAATTATGACCTAAAATCCCACTTTTTCGCACTTTCACCTTTGCCAAAGGACCAACCCTTTACTTTCAAAGACAAATTGTTATTTTTGATTTAAAGTAAATTGGACAAGTAAATTGGGAAAGTAATTGGACGGAGAATCCCCCCCCCCACACCCATCATTTCCCTAGACGTTTCCAATCAACATTTTGATATGACCATTTTGTTCAACGCAGTTGAAAGGTCTGGAAATTATGTCTTTGAGGATGACAGCCCTCCCCCAATACCCTTCAGGACAAGGGTCGTAAGTTATACCCTTGGGGGCATATAAGGTCCTTATAGAAAGTTTTGTCGTAGAAGCTTCAAAAAGGGGTCATTCGATTGGAAATTGAGAAGACTAGTGCCTTTTTTATTAGTAGAAGGTGATCGGAGGGCAAATTCCCCCCCCCCCCACCAAGCCCATCATTTTCCCAAACACTTCCAATCAAAATTTATGACCATATTGTTCAGCGTATCAGAACGGCCTAGGAATTATGTCTTTGAGAATAACAAAACCCCCAGCCCTCAGAGTAAGGGTTGCAAATTATGCCCTGGGGACATATAAGGTTTTTATAGATAGCATGGTCATAAAAACTTTAGAGGGGGCTCACTGGATTGGTAATCAGACGCTCTAGTGTTCTTTTTAAGAGTCAAAATGATCAAAGTTCAGCTGCCCCCTCCCCCTATACAAAAGTTGTATTGTCCCGAAATACATCTAATAGAAATTTTGAGATAGCCATTATATTCAAAATAGTCTAAATATCATATAACAAGGCCTTTGTTGTGAGGCAAGGGTTGTAAGCTATTCCAAGGGGGTATTTCAGGTTTTTATGGAAGGGATGGTTGTTTAACTTTAGAAGAGGCTCAGTCTTTCTCCCTGAAAAAGACTATGTCAATATAAACGAACAGAAATTAATTAAAAAAAGTTTGTCAACAAAATAATTTTGTTTTTAAAGTGAAGAACTCCACTAAACCAAAATGAATAGAATCAAATAATCTACCAAGCATACATCTACCAGAAATCAGTATCAATAAAATAAATAAAACCCAAAACAAACAGAAATGAAAATAAATAACAGAGTCAAACTCAAAACGGGCAGAAATTAATATGAGTAGGGTTCGAAACCCCAAGCTTTCTAAAAGCCAAAATATACTTTGTACTTTACTGAAAAAATTCTTTTAAATGTTTTCACTTTTATAACTTTCAGAAATTAAAAATTAATTGAGATTTTAAGGAATAAATTTCAGCATATGTATATTGAACTGACTGTGCACATTTTTTCAGTAAATTCATTTGAATTTTTTCAGTAAAGTACAAATTATATTCTGGCTTTTAGAAAATTTGGGGTTTAGATCTCAACTCATATTAATTTCTGCTCGTTTTGAGTTTGACTCTGTTACTTATTTGAATTTCTGTTTGTTTTTGGGCTTCACTTATTTATTGATTCTGATTTCTGGTAGATGTATGCTTGGTAGGTTAGTTTATTCTAATTTTGTTCAATTTGGTTTAATGGAGTTCTTCACTTTTAAAAAAAAAAAATTATTATGTTGAAAAAGTTTTTTAATTAATCAATGAGAAAAAACAATTGTAAGCCAGTACGTAACTGACAGGACTAGAATGAACTAGTTAATAAGTTTTAGGTAGCCTGCTAGAGGTTTAAATGTTAGAATAACAAAAAGAAATGCCAACACTTGTATCGATACTATCCAACAACGAATGCTGAAACTTGAAAGGGGAAGGGAGTTGAAAAACAATAAAGAAGGGGAGGAGTTTTTATTGGATTGGTGGCGTATCCAACAAAAAAGGAGGGGTGAAAGATATAGACATATATGCACCGCCGCGTGGCAGTACCTCTTAAAAACTGTCAAGTTAAGCATATATTTTTTCAACAATGTTGAACTAATTTACTACATCAATAGTTTTCTTCGTAAACATCTTGGCCTTAACAGGCCAAAATTGTTCTTTTGCGGCACAAAATTGACAAAAATAACTCTTAAACATGAGGTATAAATTCCAATTCACAAAATTACATGAATGTCAACAATAGCTTTGATATGGTCAGTTATTCGTCCCTTTTAGACTTTCAAACAGTCTGCAAGAGTCGAGAAAAACGGAGGCGCGTCGATGGTGCTACCCATGCAAAAACATGATTTTCTTTGGTTTTCAAAATAGACATCTAGCTCAAAATTTTCAAAGATAACAATTTCAATGGCATACTTTTTATTTAAATTTAACGTCATGTTTGAGGGGCTTTTCGAAATTCTAAACAATGTATTTCATAATTACATAACTGTTCAGTTGAATTTGTATAAAGTTACCGTTCCCAAACAAGAGTCGACTAGAATATTTTTCTAATAGGGATTTCTTTTTTTTAAACACATTTTTGGATTTTTCATTACAGTGATTGGATATCTTTTGGGAAAATGGGCATGGAATGGGGGTTAGGTGCCCTCCAATCTTTTTGATCGCTTAAAAAAGGCATTATACCGACTGAATTCCGACTGAATTTCGGAAAACTTTTGATTTCCGACCAAATGAGCCCTTTCCCAATCTTCTAGGATCCCTGGTTCGATACGATCACCCCTGAAAAAAAAAAAACCGTGATCTTTCTTCTAAAAAAAAAAATCCACATTTTTGTATATAGGAGCTTGAAACCTCTTTAGTAGGGTTTTTCAATATACTGAATCTGATGGGGCGATTTTCATTAAGATTACTTGATATTTTGGGAGTGTTTTCCCGTTTTTCAAAAATTGGACAAATTTTCTTAGGCTCGTAAATTTTGATAGGTAAAATCAAACTTGATGAATTTATATATTTTGAATCACCACCAAAATTAACTTCTATTGATGTATATATTGTTATCAAGACTCAAGACTCTCTGAGTTTTGGTTGCTATTGCACCGCATCGCTCCTTACATACAGTTCGTTACCACGAATTGTTTAATTGCAGCTATCACTGCAAACATGTTATTTGTACTGGTTAACTATCTCCACATAAAATCGATTCTTAAGTAATGCATCATTATAGGGGTACATTGGTACCAAAGTGGAATTCATGATTCAGATTTCGGGATATTGACTGTAAACTTTTCAAAGGCACTTACTTAACCGAGCATAGAACAACCTCGAGTACACATGTTTGCTCCCTAACTACTAGTACTACTAACAACTCACTGCATTACCAAGCCACCTGCGCACGCTCTTCCTCCGCCTCAATATATTCAAAGTCTTACTCTTTACTTTTTTCCCATGAAGTTCCAATTTTTTTTAATCCTTTCTTAAAATCTCTTCCCAGCCCATTCGGGGTTCAAATGCAGTAAGTAGATAACCTACTTTTCGTTTGACCCCAGATGGAAGGCCAAAAAACACATTCTTTGGCAATCCGTATCTTGCATCCATCAAACGTGGCCTGGCCATATTAATCTTCTAATACACTAATCGAAGTCTGCAAACCTAATGTTTAAAACTTTTTTTTTTTCATCTGTGAAAGAACTCCCTGGGATATGGCTGTTCTCCTTTTTACATCTTCACTTCATTCACCATTTTTACTAGTAATAATAACCATATAAATGATGCTACCCGTTTGATCGATTTTCTCGTTACCTAACATCAACCTCATTTACCCATATTCTAAACAAATTACTCTTCTGAACATTCATTTTCAAACTTAGTGTTTTGATTGGATTCCTGATTGAGGTTGGTTATATTTTCTCTATTTTTATACACTATTACTATTACTATTCTATATATTACTATATATTACTATTACTATATTACTATTATATAGTAATATTATATATTACTATTACTATATATTAAGCCTATTCTATATTTTTATACGTAATGAAACCAAAGTAATACATTATAAATCGAAGACCTTATCGAAATTTTGCATAGAAAAAGCAATTTTTTGAAAAGAAAAAAAAATTGAGCAGTTACTATGATTTTAAAACAACTATGATATTCAAATAAATACCCTGATCGAAGTTCACTCTTCAAAATAAAGCACAGCTAAATATATAAATATACATAAAGTGGTGTATAGGACTAACTATTTGATGGGGCGACGAGATTATTTCTTCAAGGAGGGTTGAAGATATACAACAAGCGTATCTTAAACATGATTTTAATTTTCCAGGATTCCAGGATTTAATTTTAGATTTACAGGGAGGAGAAAGGCTTGGTGAAAATTTTTAAAGAAAGAATCGTCCTCTAAAATAAGAGTAAACAATTCATAAGAATTTGGTCCTCAGTTTTATAGATTTCGAGCAAGCGTTCGATTCAGCTGATACAAGAGCTGTAGCAAAGGTCTTATCCTTGTATGGTATACCAGACAAACACATTAAAGTGATTAGTGCTATGTACGAGAATAACACCACTGCGTTTAAGGTAGGAAATGAGGTTAGCAGCTGGTTTTGTATTAAATCAGGAGTTTAGCAGGGTTGTGTTCTATCCCCCTTTATATGGATTATTTTGATGGACTTTGTCTTAAGGAGCACAGGAAAGGCAAATGGGGAGGAAAAAGTCTCCTGGCTTTAGATTATGCTGATGATTGAAGCATCCTAGATGAAAGTGTGAGCAAAATGAATGAAGTTTTAGAGGTTTTGCGAGTTCAGGGTGCTAGAATAGGTTTGAAAATTAATGTTAAGAAGACTAAGTCACTAAGGCTAGGATAAGTAAGATGAAAAGGTGACGTTGGGTAACGAAAAGATTGATCAGGTGAGCAGCTTCACTTACCTTGGCAGTATTATTAGTAAAGACGGTGGGAGCAGTGAAGATGTTAAATAGAATAGCCAAGGCTCAGGGTGTTATTTGACAGCTAAAAAAAAGTCTGGAAGAATAGGCAGATAAGTCTGCAAAACAAGATTAGAATATTAAAAGCTACAGTGATGACAGTGGTCAAATATGGCTCTGAAGCGTGGGCGCTCCGAAAAGCGGATGAAGATTTGCTAGATGTTTTTCAGAGAAATTGCCTACGGATTGTTCTGGGTACCCGGCTGACTGACTGTATTTCAAACAGTAGTCTGTACGAAAAATATTGTTCAATCCCGCTTTCTAGGGCTATAATGAAAGAAAGGTTGAGATGGCTAGGGCAAGTTATGCGGATTAAGGATGACAGATTGCCGAAGATTGTCCTTTTCGGCCAAACGTCTAGGGCTAAACAGAAAGCAGGTCGTCCTCGTCTGGGGTGGAAGGACGTCATAAAGAAAGATTTAAGGGTAATAGGAACTTCTTGGGAGGGTGTAACAAGGGAGGCTTTTTATAGATTGGGATGAAGGAGGAGCGTACGTAGCTGTGTTGGCCTCAGGCGGCTTGGTGCTTCTGTGAGTTGTTATTAGTAGTAGTAGAGAAGAAAACGTCAAATATAACCCTTAGCTCAGCATTAGTGGAGAATGAGCAATTCTGATTCCCCTAGCCCATTCCCAGTAGGCCTAAATTAACCAGAGCATCCAATTTTAAGGCATACGATTGCCAAGGAATCAGAATGAATTCCTGTTTTGTCGTTTGGACTCATCTTAAGTTTATTCATACCTGGCAACCACTATTTTCTCACTTTTTCTTTCTTTTTTTTTTGTTTCAAAATTATGAAATATTTAGGGCAACACCACATTTTTATCAGTGTTGTCATTTTTAACCACGAAAATAAATAAATGAAATCAATTAAGTCTGAGCAACTCCTTTTATTTGTAAAAATTAAACATTAGCAAACTGTTGATCCCCAAAAAACACCTAAAGTAAAGGTAAACATTCTTAACCTAGCCTATTTGATGCTTATTATTTTTGATGCCCATTATTTGATGCTCAGAATTCATTCCCTTGAAAGTACTACTAATGTCCTCACAGTTAAAAGGATCAAGTTGAGACTTACAAGGAATTTTTTTGCATGAGAGTGTGGGGAGGGGGCTCAAAATTTTGTATTTTGGGAAAGGGAGCAAAATCTATCTTCTCCAGACCTCACAAAAGAATATACACAACTTTTTTCCTTTCCTATAGCTGTTGCTCAACAGTCTCTTTACTAATGAAGTAGATACCTTGAAAATCAATCAGTATGGTAATTAAATTTGGAGCATTAGTAACAGCAACCAATTCAGAGGTAGTTCAAACCAATTCAAAGAGGTAGTTCAAACCAATTCAAAGAGGTAGTTCAAACCAATTCAAAGAGGTAATTCAAACCAATTCAAAAAGGTAGTTCAAACCAATTCAAAGAGGTAGTTCAAACCAATTCAAAGAGGTAGGGACGCTTCTATACATGCAAGTATGTCTAGAATTAAGCTTCAAATTTGAAAGTAAATCATATTAATTTACTCATTAAAATAGTGATATTAATACTCACTCTCATCACCAGTTTCATTTCTTCTTCTTCTAGCTGCAAATGAGCCTTTTTTCTTGAAAAATGAACATTTTTCTGTAGCTGTTGTTTTTTCATCCATATCCAATGTGCTGAGCGAAATTGTACTGTGAAAGTTGGTTTATCTAAAATATGGTAGGAAAATTAAAACATTCCAGAAGCATAGACTTCAAGAACCAAAGTTTAGCACAGGAATTTTTCATGCTATGCGTCTATCCGTTATGAAATTGACCAGCCTTAATGTTTTCCGAGTTAGTTTTTCTCTGGGCTTTTTGATCACCAAATTCGCATAAAAAGAAGAAAAAGAAACAATGAACATGTGGTATGACCATTTCAGGTCATTTGTGCTTAGTTTCTCCAATTATGGAAAGAAAATGTATGAAAAATATAGAAAAAAAAATGTTTTTAAGATCCAGCAAAGATGAAACACATGATAAAAAATAGAAAAATTATGTACTTTTGCAAGTAAAAGGCTTTTCATTACGCCTTATAATTGGTTTTATAAAAGCTTATAATAATCGTCAATAGCCTATATATTAACCTATATTAAAAAATAGGTATGACCTTCAATGGTGCAACTGTTTTGTAATATGTTCTCATTTTTTGCTAATATATTTTTTTCTTCTCTCTCTCTCTCATAATCTTTTTCTTCTCTTTTCTCTTTTGTAACATAACAAATAATTGGTACAAGTTAATTATAATAGCAACATTTCCTAAGAATGACTGTTATTTTACAATCCAGCAAAAAAACTAAAAAAAAATCTAAAAAAATCATATTTATTTAGCACTACCATAATAGTTTTTTTTTGTGTTTTTGTTAATATGCTCTATAAATATCACTTCTCTCTCTTTCTCAATCTTGCTTTAAATTGGATTTTCATCTTTCCTGTTTAAGCTAACTTCATAAAAAAAGATACAATTTGTGAAAAATATAGCAAAGATAAAAATAAAAAAGCAACTTATATAAATGAATTTTGAGTATTTATTAACTATTCTTTCCTCGTCTTGACACACATTACTTTTCCAATAAACTAAAGATGAAAACTGGTAAATTAATAGGTCTTCTCTCCGGGCATCCTCACCAATACCATCTTTTTCCTCAAGTTGACTGGGCCACCATCTATAACACCATTTTCATATAGTTCCCATATCATTAAGAGGCTGATTTTTAACTGGGAACAAGCAGAAGAGGAGAAGGAACCCTCCGGAAGCGCCGTATTGTACCCGCTGGTATTCATTTACCAAAAAATTGCAGGGAAAACGTGAGTGGTTAATTACACTTCCCCTGTTCCTGGGTGATTTCACTACCTAGACCTGGACTCTGAATTTACCTGGACTTTGATTACTGGATTGCGACTTGCCTGATGACGTAAATGTGCGATGGCGACGCTTTTATGAAATGCTATGCTGAACTTTATGTATCGCTCGATGCAAACAGGAAACAAAATAGAGCAAATGTTTAAAAGAGCAGTAGAGTTTTTCTCTCATACGGACACACTAAACGCGAAAGAAAAGTTGATCACTATCGGGAGCGAACTGGGATATGATGACGTATTCCGGAAAGCTGCCAGACAATGATAATATTGCTGAAATGGCGAAGATATTGTTCCAATGTGCCAAAGACAAGAAATCATTACCACAATTTGTCATTGCGGATCCCCAGGAAGTTCCCACATGTCCAGACGAAATCAGTACTTGCATTCGGGTCAAAGTTAATGAAATGTGTCGCCACGTAGATGTTGGATTAGACTCGATAGCTGGAAAAGTCATGCTAGCTACAGATAAGTTCTCCGAACAATTAAGCAAAGTGTCTGAACAGTGTGTTGCTATTTCCGACACCATGTGCCGAGCCCCTCCCTCTCTTGAACCACAAGTGACACAACAGAAGCCTCTGTACTCAGTAGTGGTTAAAAATAAGCCATCTGATCTCAACTCGCCGCAGGCTAGGCAAGAGTTCATTAGCAAGATGTGCCCAAGTGGGGTTGATTCAGACTCTCTTACTCTAAAGGGTAGCAACAATGACTAGAAAATCCTTGTCAAGTCACGCGATTCAGCAACACAACTCGCCCAAACCATGAATAGTAAGCAAATTGGCATCCAAGTGAAAGTGCCTCAATTTGTAGGCATTGTAAAGCGGATTCCTAGTTCTTTAGATGAAAACGAGCTAAGCCGAGTAGCTGGGTGTGAAAAAGCTGTTCAGTGCGATGACACTAGAGCCTTCAAATTATACTACCAAAGTCGTGCTGATCTGGACAATGCTATTGCCAATCCCCTTAAGATCTACCTTGAGCTATTCGGGGCTGAGGAGTTCTGTTTCCTGCCCCGGCTCTGCTTTAAATGTCACAGTGTTGGTCATATCGCTACCAACTGCAACCAACAAGAAAAGTGCTCACACTATGGCAGCACTGGTCAAATGTCTTCAAGAGTTCGCTCGTGTAAAAAGCCCCAAATGTGTTTAAATTGTAGTCAAAAAAGCACAATTGCTACCACGCCTCATGCCCATTTAATCAAGCACAGCCGTCTTTGCCTCCTGTATCATGATGGGTTGCAAGGTGTACTGTTGGAATATGAATGGTAAAGTGCTGGACAAATTGCCATTTCTTAGTGATCTATCTACGAAAAATGACCTTATTTGCCTCCAAGAACATTTTCTCACGAAGCCAGTGTCAACTTGCTAAAATTTTCTCCAGATCATCATTAGATTATACAGCCAGCACGCAAATCCGGCAACCACGGACGTCCTTCAGGAGGGCTTGCTACAATCTCCAATTCTGGTCCCCTCCCCCCTGCCTGTCTCCAGCAAAGTGAACACTTCCAGCTTATTAAGGGTGGGGATTTCATTGCAGCGAATGTTTACTTACCTACTAATTACAATAATATCGTTTCGGAACAAAAGTATGCTATCGCTTGCAAGAGACTCGGAAACTCAATAAACAAAGTACTAAGGGACAGCTTACCATTAATGATTTTGGGGACTTTAACTGTAATATTGAAGACAGCAGCAACTCTCATGCCCAAGTGCTTCTAAGTTCACTTCCTAATGGATTCAAGCTAGCCACGAAAAACAAGCAATATTCTTTTACAAGTGTCTCTCAGTTTGTGTCTAACATCGATCAACGCTATTAGTTATAATTTTGAGCTACTTACCGTACAGGTAGGACCTGACGGAATGTACTCAGACCATCTGCCCCTGTCTGTCACTATCCATTGTACTGTGAATGCATACCCACCGAAACCTAAACCGAAGCTCGTGAGTGACTGGAAAAAGGTCTCCTGCCCTTTATTCCAACAAAGGTGTGACAAAGTCCTCGGAAAAATGAAGGTCCCATTTCATCTGCTCCAGTGGAATGCTGACTTACCTGATAGTGAAATAAGACTGCAATTGAACCTAAACTTTGCTGAAATATGCAACGCTTTAAAAATAGCTGAAAGCTCAGCTGTTTCGAGTGTTGAATTGCGCCGTATATCTTGAGTAAAAGGATGGGCCAAAATTCCAATTTGGTTAATGCAAAGGCTGTGGCCAAGTTTTGGCTGCAAATTTGGCATGAATGTGACAGGCCTAAAAGTGGTGCAGTCAATCAAATTCATATTTTTACTAAGCAGAAATTTGCAAAAGAACTGCGTAGACATAGCAGTGCTTTACAACTTGAAACTGTGTCGAAAATCATGGATAATCTTAATCTGATTCGGAATCTGCGTGCAAGGCCTGTTGAGTACAATAATCATATTTCCAGTGCAATTGGTGAGAAAGAATGGGTTGATTATTTTGATTATCTTAATAGGTTTTCACTGGCTAGAATTTATAATACTGTCGCGCTGCCACATATATTATATATAACACCATTTTGGAAACTTCTGCGTAAAGAAGATAAATTTAAAATCCGTAGAATTTTCTTCAGATATTTGAAGTTTCTGCTGCAAGTTCCACTGAGAACGAGTAATTCGTACTTGATCCGGCGATATGCAGTAACTGATTCATTTTCTGCAGTTAATCAGTTGCTTGACAAGTATTGTGCTAAGTTGGAGGGTAGCAGCCATCTTTGGCTGCCTCTACTCTCGTCACTTAGATTGATGTGTATTTGTTTTGTCTGTACCATTAAGTGTATGTTTTTTTTCTCTTTTCTGCTGTTTTTTCCATCAATTTCTGTGTTTATGATGGGTGTGAAAATAAATTCAATTCAATTCAAACTTTAAATGTACTGTTTCATCCTGAAATCAAACAGCAAGTTTCAAAACATAAAAGAAACTAAAAATGGGGAATTATAGCCTAAAACAAACAAAAAGTGCAATGAACAATGACACCGAACTTAAAAGGAAGGGCATTGTTACAAATAAGTGAGGTTTTGATTCTCCTCTGGAGCCCCAGCTAGAGTTTAATTTACACGTAAATTAAAGTTACATTAATTGTTTAAAAATTAAGTTTCTGTACATTTCAAAGAAGTGGATTAAAAAAAAAAAAAAAAAAAAAAAACAAAAAAAAAACAGAGACAAAAGCATGGATCTTTAAAACCAATTGTCACCCATGTTCTATATTAAAAATTCCTCAACACAAGTAAGTCTGGTGTTGCCACCCTTCCAACTCCCTAAAGGCTAGACCACAGTCTACTCTTTAGTGAAAACTAAAAAACAGCGAAAACTAAAGTGATATTTAGCCAATTGGTTTTATATAATGGTTTCAACCTTTGGGGGAGGGGGGGTCACACAATGCTTTTTTGTGGCTATTTTTTACAGATTTTAAGTTTAGTTTGATTGTTAACTGCAATTTCTAATTCTTTTTGTTTCACTTAAAGTGGCTTCTATTCACTTTAGTTTTGACATCAGGTATTTTGTAACATAAGGTAATTAGCTAATTTGTAGTTTTTGAACTTTTAACTTTGCTTATTCTTTCCCAATTTGTTTTTTAACAGATACAGCTTTGTAAATTTCAATAGTAGTAATACTGACTAATATTTTTTAACAGTTATTTTTAAATAATAGTACAAAACATAATAAAAACAGTAGTGGTAGGTGTAACCATCATAGGATTAGTCATGGCAGGAATATACCTGTTGGAAAAGCTATAGTAAGAGCAGCTGTAGCCAGAAGGAATCGCTTAAGAGTAGGGAGAAAAGAAATGAGAGCAAAGATCTTCAAACTGCTGAGAATCAAACATCATTTGTGATTTAAGTAGCCCTATAAAGCATGCCTTGATTTTGACTTCTATATTTACAGCATCAGATTTGCAACCAAGCAACTTAAATGATACAACCAAAATTCTTAAATAATTTAAACAACCAAATACTTGTATTAAACAACCAAAATCCTTAAATACTAACTTTGATGGAAATCAAAACTGTAGCTTGATTTCCACCATTGAAATAAGCAAATACATTGCATATTATGTTTGGACAAAAGCATTGAATGGCCCAGGGTGCCAATGGGGATGGGTATATATGGTAGCTGCCCCCCAGGCTTTGATAAATGCTTTTTTATATTTTCATAAGAACAAAATCAAAAGAGACTAAAAGCCTCCTCTAAGATTGTGATAATATGTTTTTGTTGCATCTTCATTTAAAGAAAATGGGAAAAATCCTTACCCCCCCCGGAGCATCATAAACTAAAACACTTTCTTGCACTTACTGTATACCTTGCCGTTTTCTTGGTTGTGCTTATAGTATGCTTTGCTATTTGTACTTCTATACATTTGTGTACTTCTATATATTTGTGCTTTTTTTCTAGGTGTTTGGGTTTTAAATAAATTATAAATCAGCAAATTTCATATAGTGTCAAAAGTCATTGATATCACTCACCCATCAATCAACTAGAATGCTGAGCATCGTAATTCAGAATGGACAGAATTGGAAAGCCAGGTAAAACTCAAGTCCAGTAGACATTGTCCATCACGCGTCAACCCAAAATCAATCCAAACTTCCATCCCTTAGTTCTACGACTATCTACCTTAGTTCTGCCCTAAGAATGATGTTTGGATGGATGAATGATAGACTTATCTATCAACAAGTGAAATGATGTCAAATGATAATACAATCCTTAAAAGGGCTTATGCCAAAATTGACTATCGACCTTAGTTCTGTCCTAGGAATAATGTATGGACAGATGAATGACAGACTTATCTATCAGCAAGTGAAATGACATCATTTTTATACAATCTTAAAATGGGCTTATGCCAAAATTGCCTTTCACTCACTCGGACTATCTGTCTTGGCTTTTACTACAATTAAATCAAGGCTTGATACCCGCAACTACTTGATTTTAATTACAAATCAACAGATGGATAAATGCATAATCTGTCCACACAAGCCTGAAAGGTCTGAAAAAAGTAGCATTTGCCTACCTCCCAATCTGGGTCGGCACACAAAAAAGAGAGATTTTTAGCCCTTTTAAGCTTACAGAAGCTGAACAAAACAAAATTAAGATCTATTTAAAGAAGTTCCAAAACATCCTGCCCTCTCTGCATCTGGAAAGGCTGTAACCAAAGCCACACCTACTTAAATCCTCACAGGAAGTAACCAGCTGAAGAGGGTCAGGGGTACTTTATCAAAGAGTCTGCAACATTCTTTGCTGCAACAAATATGATCTTTTACAGGTCCTTGCCTTATATACAGTTGAGTCAAACACCCTACCCATAATTGGTTCCAAAGCAAGCAAGGACTTGAATTTGATCAAGCTTGTCCTGAGAATTGAACAGTCACCAGTAACCAAGTTTTGTGATGTATTTAACAGTATCGGGAAACTTGAAAGGGAATGTGAAAACACTTAAAGGACAACACATCACCCACAGTACATCTGGCCAGAAAAAAAACACTAACTCAGAAACAGAAGCTCAGGGATGAGCAGGAACAACTAGTGTAAAGTATTTGAAACATAAATTCGAGAAGCCTTTTCCCGGTGTCTTGTTACTAACAGAGTTAGCAATGTATAGGTCAACAATAGCTTCTCTAGGGGATCTTCCGTGAGGGCCACAGCTTATCATGTGAACGTTTTATTCTCAGGCCAGTGAACAGCCAATCACTGGGACTTCCGATATTAGTGAGTTGGGGCCAAGTGTATACTTTGAGGGTCAATCCATCTTTCACCTTCGTCTTAGTTAGTTGTTCTTCTGCTACCTTATTTTCTGTGTATGTCTATTCTCATATTATTAAATAAAGACCATGTACCGACGTTTATTGACTATCTTTGAAATTACGTAAACCGTTACATCAGCCAATATAAAAGGCATATAGAAAAGAAGTAGACAGAGGTTTACACTAGAAATTCTTGACATCAATGAAAAGGTCAATGAGCCAACATATTAGAGTACCACCACAGTGATAGTTGAAAAAAGGATGGAGGTGTAATACTCTTTATTGACCCTGTTGACCTGAACAATGTAAAAAATGCCTCCACTACCCAGTCCCAGCATTTGAAGAGGTTATTGCTAATGCTCATAGTGCAGCAGTGTTCAGCAAGATAGGTGACCATTCAGTATACTGGATAACCCTGCTCTCCATGTGATCTGCCTTCAATACAGCCTTTAGAAGAATTTAGGAACAAAACAGATAAAAGAAGTACTCCTTTGGCCTTGTCCAGTTTGTGGGAACAAACTGTAAATAAGGAGCAACTTGGTCCAATAGTAAGCAGAATCTTGATTAAAATAGATGCATAAAAAAAATTGGCTTTTCATGCTGATTCCAAATATGCAAAGTTCATTAAGTTTAATGTTACCCATCAAAAGCTAAAGAACTGAAAAAGTTTGCCTGATTTTCTAAAAAGGGGGGAAACAGCCCCAAAAAGTCAAGCAATCTTAAGGAAAATCACACCATCACATTCAAAATATCAGAGAACCTTATTGCAGAGGTTTCAAGCTCCCATCTATGAAAATGTAGAATTTAGTATTTTTGGCAGAAGAAAAATCAAACATGCCTGTTGGCTTGTTTTTCCCACAGGCAATTGTATCAAACCAATGGTCCTAAAATTTTGGGAGAGCTCATTTGAAAGAGAATCTAAAGTTATAGTCCCCTCTGAAGTGAACAAAAAGATTAGAGGGGACCTAGAACCCTCCCTCACCCATTTTTCTCAAAAGGCATCCAGTAAAATTTAAGATAGCCAATTAATTTAGCATAGTTGAAAGGTCCAATAACTATGCTTTTAGTGATGATATGGCCCTCCATAGTCCCTGGGAAGGGGTTCTGAGTTATGTAATTTGCCCATATTAATTCACATATAGTATTTGTTATTGGGCATATATGGAAACGTTTAGGGTTTTTTGTGGAGAGGGGAGAATTTTGCATTGGGGGAAGTGAGGAGGTTGTTATACTCAAAAACATGAATTCCAGACCCTTCAACTATGTTCAACAAAATGGATCTATCAAAATGTTGATTGGAGGTGCTTGAGGAAATAATGGACGTGGGAGGGCATAACTTACAACCCTTGCCCTGAGGGGTTTGTCATCCTCAAGGACATAATTTCCAGAATTTTCAACTACATTGAATAAAATACCTATCTCAAAATTTTGATTGAATGTGTTTGGGAAAATGGTGGGCGTGCGAGGGAGGTTAGTTGCTCTCCAATCATTTTTGACTATTAAAAAGGGCACTAGCCCTTTCACTAGCACTATTAAAAAGGGCACTAGCCCTTTCAATTTCCAATAAAATGAGCTTTTGTTGAAGTTAATATGACAACACTTTCTATAAAGCCTTATTTGCCCCCAGGGCATAACTTACAACCCTTGCCTTGAGGGGTCTGAGGGGGTTATCATACTCCAAGACCTAGTTTCCAAAATTTTCAACTATGTTGAACAAAATGAATATTTCAAAATTTTGATTGCATGTCTTTGGGCGAATGGTGAGCGCGAGAGGGAGGTTAGTTGCCTTGCCTTCCAATTACTTTGATCTATTAAAAAGGGCACTAGCCCTTTGAATTTCCAATCAAATGACCCCTTTTTCAAGTTTTTATGAGAACACTTTCTATAAAACTTTATATGCCCCAGGGCAAAACTTACAACCCTTGCCCTGAAGACTGTGGGGGGAGTGTCCAGCTCAAAGATATAATTTCCGGACCTTTCAACTGTGTTGAACAAAATGGCTATCTCAAAATTTTGACTGGATGTGTTTAGGGAAATGGTGGGTTTTAGTTGCCCTCCAATCACTTCGACTATTAAAAAGGGCACTAGCCATTTCAATTTCCAATTGAATAAGCCCTTTATGGAGTTTCTGCAACAACGCTTTTGATAAAAACCTCATATGCCCCCAGGACATAACTTACAACCCTTGCCCTGAGGGCTGTGTGTGTGTGGGGGGGGTGTCATCCTCAAAGACCTAGTTTCCAGAACTTTCAACTACGTGAACAAAATGGCTATCTCAAAATTTTGATTGGATGTGTTTGGGGAAAAAGTGGGCGTGAGCAGGGGGTTACTTGCCCTCAAATAACTTTTTACTATTAAAAAGGGCACTATCAATTTGAATTTTCAATCAAATGAGCCTTTTTTGAAGTTTCTACAACAATACTTTCTGTATTGGAAATGTATAGTAACTTTCTAGTCAGTGGAAGCAAATAAAATACCAAGTTTGAAATAAGTCAAATTTATATGGAAATAGTTTGATTCTTTAACCAAGGTTGTGCTCGATTTGGATTCTGTGATCCCAGGAACAGTAAGAAAACATAGTTTTCAATTCTTCTCATATAATTTGTGTTGAAGAACAGATTTATTTAACTGGAGTTGCCTTATAACATTATTACTAATTTATGCTCTTTGCTTGGAAGCAAAACAGCGTCATCTATAATAATTCTCAATAGCGGATTCTTAGAGTGCGTTCATATTGTGATATAACATATAACATGATGTATATATATATGATATATATGATATAATACATATATATATATATATATATATATATATATATATATATATATATATATATATATATATATATATATATATATATATATATATATATATATATATATATATATATATATATATATATATATATATATATATATATATATATATATATATATATATATATATATATATATATATATATATATATATATATATATATATACAGAGTCTTTGAATAGTGAAATTTACCTACAATTAAAGTGAAGATCTGATACTAGAGTAAAGAATCGTCTTCAGGACACTGTTCTCTGTTGTTTAAAATTAAAATCCCCACAATTAACCAAAATTTCCAGTATCTCTACAACGCCAAACAATAACAACTTTAAGCACTTTTGTTCCCCATTGATATCACTCCTGTTTTATTCACACATCTCCTACAAAGGTCTACGTCGGAGCGCCATCTAGAGGTCAAGGAACAAACCAGTATTTTATTGTATTAGCGGGATTTGAGGCGCTTCTTGGAAGCAAAACAAGCAAAAGAGGGGAGGGCACCTGTTGCAACAGCCGTAGAGGTACCTGCCGGGCCCTTTGACTCTTAAACTGCGGGGAATAGGTAGCGGGGCTCTACGCTTCCCTCGTTTTCCTTGACTTAAAAGCTCCAAAGAATTTCTCCCATACCCAGGGTTGCCGGCGACCTTTTCTGTGCGTATCTTGTCTGACGCCAAAATTAGACGTGCAGTGTTGCTATGCTGGTTTTTACAAAGTTATCACAATATAGCCAAATCGGACTGAAACTTTTTTTCGCCCAAAAATGAGTGCTGCTTCTAAGAGACTTAGTCAGTCGCCCAAAAAGGAGTCGATCTTTGTTCAACCTGTGACGCTAGCCTGCAAGATGGAAGCTACGCACTTCTATGTGATGGCTGATAGAGGTGGGTTTGCACTGAATGTTTGAATATGTCAGACCCCGAATACGAACTGTTTACGAAAATGAGTCGTCGCTTAGGATCAACCTGGTATTGTCCTATATGTAAGCAAAAAGGAACAGCTGCTTCGCCGGAAGTTATTGAGAAAATTGTTACTGACTCTTTTGCATAATTCCAGGCGGACTTGAAGGAGGAATTGAACGGTCAATTTCAGGCGCTTCTTAAACCTCTATGTGAAAAAATTCAGGTCTTGGAAACTGAACTACAGGGAAAGTGTTCTCGGTCAGATCTGAAGAACGAGGTTACCTTAGCAGTATCACAAGTTTTCCCTAAAGCGAAAACTGACCTGTTCAATGAACTTTCTAGCCAGATTGGTTCGGTTTCGGACCAGCAAATTTCCGTAGTTGCGAGTCAAGTAACTAAGCGTGGACTTGGTGACTTAGTACAAAAAGAGAAAAACCTCATTTTGTTTGGCTTGGAGGAGACGAGGGCGATAAGCCAGAAAGCTCAGAACGAAAGTGATCTTAAGTATGCCAATGAAGTTCTGCTGAATGAGTGTCCAGCTAAGTGTGCATTCTCTGTACGCCTGGGACGAAAACAAGGGAGTAGAAGTAGACCAGCAAAGGTGATTTTCAAGTCCCCCCCTTGATCGTGATATAGCGGTTTTTTTCTTTGTGAGCAGAATTGAGAATATTAAGGCTAACATACCGAACTTCCGTGTCGCAGAATTTGTTGCACTTGTTCAAAGCCGGAAACCCCACAATTGTTGTGACCGAAGTTTTGCTCAAGAATTGTGGTGACCCCTTTGTCCATTTTAGGCAATTAAGTGGATACGATTCTGTGCATAATATTAACTATGAACGAGGAGTTTGTGTTTATGTTTGTTCTTCCCTGAGTTTAAAATATAAAGAAGTTGATTCTGAGTTTACAAGTCAAGGACATGAAGTAGTTAGTTTTGAGCTGAGACATCCGAGTTGGTCCCAAAGTGTGTGTATACTAGCGGTTTACTGGAGCCCGTCTAAGAGTATTGACAGTACTATTAAAGACGAGGGCATACTGAGCTACCTTACTTGTCTTTCGTCAGTTTCGTCTAAAATTGTGATTGTTGGTGACTTTAATGCTCCTGGTATAGATTGGTTATCACACAGTACAACATTATCTGATTTGAGTTTCGGGCATAAACTAGTACAGACACTCAGTGATAGCTTTCTCCATCAGTATGTTACTTAGCCCAGTAGTTTTCGAACTGGAATGAATCCATCTACCTTAGACCTTATTATAACTAAGCACCCAGCTGACCTAGAGAATTTAAAATTTCTGCCTCCTCTAGGTAAAAGTGATCACGTGGTATTGTCTTTCTGTGTTAATGTGAGCATTCTGTTAAATCCTAAGTCAAAATTGTTATATGACTATTCTAGAGGTAGTTATGACGAATTTAGAGATTTTGTACATTATGTTGATATTGTTAGTGACCTTCAGCGTAGTTCTGTAGATGTAGATATAGCTTTTGAGTTTATCCATGAAGTAGTAGTAGAAGGATGTGAGAAGTTTATTCCAAGGTATACTATTAGAGAGGGTATGAAAAAACGTAATAATCTGCCAAAATTTGTCCTTGAAGCAATATCTGCAAAAAATAGACACTGGAGAGCTTATTTATCAAATGGGGATGATGAATCTTGGCGTGCTTACAAGAGAGTGAGAAATAGGGCGACAATGATCCTGCGGTCACACACTAAGTCAGTGGAATCGTCGATAATTGGTTGCGCGCAAAGTTGTCCAAAAAGGTATTGGAAGTATGTGAATAGGGGCGAAAAAGAGAAGTCACCATCGTCCACGGTCTTCAATGACCCTGTCACTGGTGAAACTGTTGATGATAATAAAAAGAAAAGCAGCTATTTTTAACGAAACCTTTTCATCTGTTTTCGTTAATCCTGCTACCCATAAGATATCTAATTTATCACTGGCACCAGAAGCTTCTGTATTACAGAATGAGTCAAAGTATGATGACTCTGATGTAGCACCTGAGCTCGTCCAAAAAATTATCCGCGAGCTTTCTGTTGATAAAGCCCCTGATAAAGATGATGTCTCAAATGTTATTATGCGAGAACTGGCTTCTTCTTTAGCGGCTCCACTCCACGTAAGTGTCCTGATGCGTGGAAAAAGGCAGTCATAAAACCCCTTCATAAGGGTGGAACAAGGTCAGATTTTACGAATTATCGCTATATCTCGAACAGGTCGATTTTTTCGAGAATTATGGAAAAAGTAATTGTGTATCGGATCCAAAATTATTTTGAAAAAAATAAATTGTGGAGCACAGCACAGCATGGTTTTCAAAAAAATCGATTATGTAACACGCAGTTAACGGAGGTAATCAATGCTTTTCAAAAGATAACTGATTCAGGCCTAAAGTTTGATTGTATTTATATTGATTTTTGCAAGGCATTCGACAAGGTTTCGATATCCTTGCTGGTGGAAAAATGTCGAAAGTATGGGATTGGATGTAGAAGCATGACTTGGATTAAGGATTACATAACTAATCGGACACAGAAAGTGAAGGTTGGTGAGGCACTATCTAAAGGGTGTGGAGTTCCAAGTGGGGTCCCTCAGGGTAGCTGCCTGGGTCCAGTTTTATTCTGTTTATTTACAAATGATTTACTGCAGGTAATCTGACACAGCACCATTAAAATGTTAGTGGACAATGTAAAGCTATACAGAGGTGTCACCTCCCTGGTTAATGTGACACTTCTAGAGGGAGATTTGGAAGAATTGTTCAAATGGTGTAATTTAAATGTGGCATACTAGAACTTCATTGGTGACGTGTCGGTGTGCCCTGTTAACTCTATTAGGGATCTCAGTATTATTTTTGATGATCAGCTGAGGTTTTGACAAGCAAGCATCAGCTGTTCCGCGTAAAGCAAACTATGGTTTGCTTTGCATCAAAAGAGCTTTCAGAAGGTTTAAACCTGAGAAGTTTGACCACATTGTATAAGACAATGTTGTGCCCTGTTGTTGAATACTGATCATCTGTGTGTTATCCGACTAGAAAATCTGATTCACTGTTGATTGAAAAAGTGCAAAGACAAGCATCCAAATTTGTCTCCTATCTGAAATACCTACCTTATGAGTAGAGATTGAGTAGCCTGAGCTTACCATCTCTGCAATTCAGAAGAGACAGAATGGACCTTATCAACACTTTCTGCATTATAAAGGGTATTGACATCATAAAGATTTCTTTGAGTTTGGTCATTATCCATCTAAGCGGCAGAACTCTTTAAAATTGTACCAGCCAAGGGTATCAAGGAAAGTTGGAGAGAGTTCCTTTGTAAATTGTTCAGTAGAATCATGGAACACGTTGCCCAACCGAGTAGTTCGGATGAATGATGTTTCGGCTTTCAAAACAGCATTAGTTGAGACCTCTTTTTATGAAAGGCAGTACCTAGGACCATGAAGTGTATATTTTTTGTAAGGTACCTTTGTTTTTCTTTTTTTCTTTTATTAGGAAGTTCATAGTTTTTGTTTTTGTTGTTTATAAGTGTTGCTCATCGTATGTAATTTGTGCTGCATGAGACGAGCCTATGGCTTATTCCATATCTGATTAATAAATAAATATAAAAATCTTATATGCCCCCAGGGCAAAAATACAACCTTTGCCTTGAGGGCTGTGGGGAAGTATCCTCCTCAAAAACATAATTTCTATCTGGAAATCAACTATGCTGAAGAAAATGGCTATCTCAAAATTTAGACTGGATATGTTTGGGGAAATGGTGGGCATGGAAGAGGTCTTAGTTGCCTTCCAATCACTTTTGACTATTAAAAAGGGCACTAGCCTTCCAATTTACAATTGAATGAGCTGCCTTTGAAGTTTCTATGGCAACTCCTTTGATGCGAAGTGCCCAGGTATGGAAAAAAAAATAATACATTGTGATGCCTATGATTTTGGGTTGAAACCAAAACTACACAATAGCATGTGACTCCAGCAATCAAACAAGCATAAATGTGTCTAGTTATTTGTAGTTATGTTATGCTATTTGTTCTGGTCTGGTGTGAGTTGGAACTTGAGACAGTCTGGACAATTAAATTTTTGTAAAAGGTACGTAAATCTAACAAAGAAGAATCAATATTTCTCTTTCTGCAAATCAAATGAAAGTGACAAAAATTGATATACCTTAATCAGATCTAAATGAAGCTGCTGAAATTATTTTCTTGTATGTCAGGGAATACTGACAGAAATTTTTCAAAGTCAATTGACAACCTCAGGCAGGAAAGGAGGTCCATTATGTTTCTGTAAATTGTTCAAAAATATTTTTTCTTATGATTTATGATGTAAATTTGAGATTATTGTGGGTTTAAACACTTCTATAAGCTCTCTTTCCTCTCTCTCTCTCTCATACATCATTTTATTTAGCTAATTTTATAGATGGATGAGCTACCAGAGCCTTGGTGTTCTGTGTGCCAACACAAGCATCAGAAGCTTGAGTTCAATGAAGCAATTGATGTTTTAAGTCTTGGAGATGATCATAATCTTGGTAATTTACCAGATGACCCACATTAAATTGTTACTGGCTGACCTATCATGAATGCAATAGCTGGTTCTAAAGCGAGAGAGGAGGTACCTCATCACTCTAGTCTGCTAGAAGAGATGGAAGCTAAATTCTACCAAGATTTTAATAAATCAGTGAGTGATGATGTAAAACTGCTGATTTTAACCCATTGAAAAAGTCAGTGTGCTCACTTCCAAGAAAAGCTCAGTTTAGTTTGTCTAAGGATAAGGGACAAGAATGAAGACATCATTACACTGCCCCAATCATGGCCAATATCTGTGGCCTGGGTTAATGAGAGCATACACTATGATACTGTGAATTATTATCCACACTATGCCAATGGAAAAAAACAATGCTGTATGCTTGAAGTTGGTAAGGAAGGCAGATAGGTAAATTTCTAGGCGGCACTATAATTTAGCTAAGATGACAGTGAAAATGTCATTTGATGCCTTTTTTATGCTCTTTTGTAATTCAATAATTGCTTCTTGGATTAGTTGCATCTTGAGCCCTTAAAGGGGCCCCAAAGATATTTCATTATTGTAATCACACAAAGAAGTTATTAACACTAGTTAAGTTATTGAAAAGTCGTTAAAAACACATCACTAGTTTATAAATAAGTTGTTCAAGAGTATTACATTCCAAAACTACTTATTTATAACAATCCAAACCTCATTTATTAGGCAACTCAAATATAAACTGCTTCCTACTGTTTTAAGTTTTTCAAATGCTGTTGACAAAAAGTGCTGAATTTTGTGATTCAAAACTTTGCTGTTGACAATTCAGGGTATATATTTGCATATTAGGAGGTGGGGTAAACTTCAGGGTAACTTTGCAGTGGGTCATATAATTTAGCTAGGATGAAAGTGAAAACATCATTTGATGCTTTTTTTATGCTCTTTCATAATCCCTATAAAATACCTTTGGGGCCCCTTTAAGGGTTCAAGATGCAATTAGCTCCAGAGGCAATTACTGAATTATGAAAGAGCATAAAAAAGGGCATTAAATTTCAAGGCCAAAGGCCTCAACCAAGTCTATTGATTTTGAATTGAAAATCATGTATTTTGCAGTAGGCATCAAGACATGGCTAATTGTAGAAAAAGCCAAGACAGACAGTTTATCTAATTATATTTTATAAGATCTTATCTAAATTATAGTGCCACCAAGAAATTTACCAGCAGATAACAGATTAGGTGTGAAAAATAGGGTGGTTTTTGTCTTAACAAGAACTAAAACTGTTTTATGAAATTCTATGCTTGCTAAAATGCTGTGTGACTGTTTTTGTAACAGATATCTTGAAACTAAATGTGTTAAATAATTAATACTGTTTACTAGCCTACACTGCTGCTAGCTGTTGTCAAATGAAAATTCCAGATTTCCATTTTCTGGCCATGGTAAAGTCTTGAAAACATGAGAGAGTATATCCAGAGATCCCATGCATTCAGAAACATAAGAATTTTGATTTTTTTAATTGCTGAGAAAAAACTTGGGTTAGGAAGGGTTAACAGAATGTTGTCATTATATTGATTCTTTGTTGAGATCGTTTTCTGTAGTCTGAAGTTGATGCATTATGGTTTTGGCTGGGATTACTCCTGAGACACGATGTTGAGGATCTTAGCCAACACTGGGACTAAATAGAATTTGAAGTTCTAGGCCTAGGTATGGGGGTAAATTCATTAAAAAAAAATGACTGTTATATTTGGAAAGAGCATAAAAAAGGGCATTGAGTAGTACGTTTACTTTATTTATAATGAACTGCAAAAAGTTTACCAAAACATGTCCTGGGAAGGTATTGTGAAGTAGCCTACCTATCTCCATTCCTCCCCCTCCCTCTATACAATGCAAATTTTTGCACATTACTAGTTGTTTTGGCTCACATTTCATCCTATATTACTATTATAATTATAAATCACTGCTTACCTTACACAATTTCAGCTTTTAACCTTGTTTATTAAAATATATTCCACAATCCTATTTCCATTTAATAGTCATCCCTTTAACAAAAAATAAAAAAAACAAGTTTTTTAAACTGAAAGTAAGGAGCGACATTAAAACTTAAAACGAACAGAAATTATGCCGTATATGAAAGGGACTGTCCCCTCCTCAACGCCTCGCTCTTTACGCTAAAGTTTTTTATTGTTTTAAAAAATAAAGTTGTGAGACAGAGTCAAACTTTAGCGTAAAGGTGTTGAGGAGGGGACAGTCCCTTTCATATACGGAATAATTTCTGTTCGTTTTAAGTTTTAATGTCGCTCCTTACTTTCAGTTTAAAAAACTTGTTTTTTTTATTTAATTTTTGAACGTTTTTGAATAAATGCAGGTTTTGATCTTGGCTCACCGTACATGACTAATTAAAACAAAATTTTCATATTAATTTTCACTTTTATTTAGTTAAATGGCTTTCTCGAAACTTGTTTAATTTTATTTAGAACGTTTTTATTAGTAATAAATATACGTAACTTACGAATGAACTTACGTAACGAACTTCTATATTCATATATTTTTAATTTGTTTATTAGGGGATTCACCCCCTAGTCAATACCTTGCTCTTTAAGCGAAAGTTCGAATTTTGTTCCAATTCTTTAAAAATGACCGCTTAATCACAAAGGCCGTTAATTAGAATAAATAGCTCTTATGAAAGTACTAAAAAATCTTTGGCTTAAAGAGCGAGGTATTGACTACGGGGTGATCCCAATCATATATGTAATATTTTCTGTTCGTTTGAAGTTTTGATGTTGCTGCTATTGCAGTTGAAATACTTGTTTTTTTATATTAAATTTCTGATCTTTTTTAAAATAATGCCGGGAAGTCCGGCGTCCCCTTCATAGCAATGTCCCTTCCCCCATGAAAACTTCCTTCATGGAAAGATCCTCCCACATAACCCCCGGTCCACCCCCCCCCTCCCCCACTACCAGGAAAAATCTCCCCTGAAAACGTCTGTATACTTCCAAATAACCAATACTATATGTTAACATTGGGTAAAGTTCATAACTTTCAGCCCTCCCCCCGGGAATTTCGGGGGATTAAGTCATCCTAAAAGACATACTTATTATATTTTCGAACATGCTGAACAAAATGGCTATCTCAAAATTTTGATCAGGTGACTTTGGGAAAAAAATGAGCGTGGGAGGGGGCCTAGTTGCCCTCCATTTTTTTTTGGTCACTTAAAAAGGGCACTAGAACTTTTAATTTCAATTCCAATGAGCCCTCCCACGATATTCTAGGACAACTGGGTCGATACGATCACCCCTGGGAAAAAAAACAAAAAAAACAAAAACAAATAAACACGCACCCATGATCTTTCTTCTGGCAAAAAATGCAAAATTCCACATTTTTGTAGATGGGAGCTTGAAACCTCTACAGTAGGGTTCTCTGATACGCTGAATATGATGGTGTGATTTTCATTAAGGTTCTATAACTTTTAGGGGGTCTTTCCTCCTTTTTTCGAAAATCAGCCAAATTTTCTCAGGCGCCTAACTTTTGATGGGTAGAATTAAACTTGATGAAACTTATATATTTGAAATCAGCATTAAAATCTGATTCTTTTGATGTATCTATTTGTATCAAAATACCGTTTTCTAGAGTTTCGGTTACCATTGAGCCGGGTCGCTCCTTACTTACAGTTCGTTACCACGAACTGTTTGATTTACTATCTAGCTGATGTTGCTTATGGTATAAAAGAACCTGGTTTGTGATGTCACAAAAAGATGTTCTTTACCTATCATAACCGCTGAAGGGTAGGTATTTCTTGCAGATAGCAATGGTATTGACTATCCCATTTAAACTTCTTAATTAGTGAAAGGATTTGACAAGAGATAATGCAGTAAAAACATCCAAATCGACTTTAGAGGACAAATTATGTCATGGGAAGGTGTTTTTGAAATCTCCTTCTCCCCAAAATCTAAAATTTCTAAAATTTTAGTTTAAATACTTTGTATCATGGTTGCAGCAGTAGCTACAACCTAGAAGATATTTTTGAGGACTTGAGAGGAAAAATTATATCATGGAAAGATATTTTTGAAGTCCCCCTTCACCCTAAACTCAAAAATTTCTCTCCCCCATGTCAATCACTTCACCAAACACTTCCAATCAAAATTTTGAGATAGTTATTTTGTTTGGGTAAAAATTTACAATCTCTCCTTGTCATAAAGAGATGTTAAGAAAACAATTCTTACTTTATAATATGTGTAATGATTGTAATTGATATATTATCCAAGGGAAGAACCTTTATCCTCAAATCTTTCCTCTTTTTTCCTTCTTTTCCCAACTTAAAAGAAAAAAATAACAATTTTTGCCATGCTTAATTTCAAAAGTTTATATGTTTTGAAATTTGTGCTATAATTTTCTTTTTTTTTTACAGATGGCATTCATCCTGGCTTTCAATCCCCATATTAAGTTCAGTTAAGAAAAAAAAAAAAAAAAAAAAAAAAGTTGTAAGCAGGGGTGATTCTCCAGCATTTTTATTGGGGAGGCAAGAGGGGTCCATATCTGGATAGTCAAAGGGCATGGGATGTATAATATTTTTTTCTCCACATTATTGAGGGGGGGGAAGGCAACTGCCCCCTCCAAATTACGCCCCTGGTTGTAAGACATTGATGAATATCTTAGAATGTATATATTAACAGAGTATATACCCCCACCCCCCTAATGTGCAAATATATACCCAAATTACCTCCTCCACGGCACTCAGAGGCTCAACAATTCCATATTTCGCAACAATATGGCGGTTTCTAACAAAAGGCGGCGCTTGAAGAAGATATTGGGCATATTTGAAAAATGCTGATCTTATGTCTTTCTTGTTTCATGCACTCAGGAGCTTCCAAAAAGGAGACAGGTACAAGACATGAGGCAAAGCCTTATAAAGACGAGCCAAATATTTACGGCTTGAATTGCGACGGCTAGTGACAACACCCGCATAGGCAATGCGCACTTTTTTAGAAAGGTGTTCAATAAGCAAAGACTGGGTCTCTCGAAGATTACGACCAATCGACAGGCCAAGGTACGTAATGTGACTAGACGGTGTTACGGTAATTCCACCAAGCCTGACTGTAGCATTATCTTCAGGGCAATTAAAAAACAAAACAGCAGACTTTTCTACATTAAACTGCAAACCAATATCAGCATAACTTTTTTCAAGACGCGAGAAATTATTTTCTAATGAAGAAAGCAACCGAGACAGATTTAAAAGATCATCTGCAAAACCCAGAAGTGACAAGTCAATATGCTTGCAAATATAACTCAGAGAGATAACCTGTTGTGCATCATTAACACTGTTATTATGCAAAGTAGGAGACGTTATAGCCCCTTGCTTAATTCCCTTATGAACGGATATCTCCCCACTAAGCTCACCATCTTGCAAACGAACATCTGGGCATGAATTCCAGAGTCAAAAGCTCTCCTGACATCATACTGACCTAAGATCAAAGTTTCTCGCGAGAGATGAGCATCAAGTAATATGTTAGCAAGAAGATAAAGTACATGGGTGCACCCGAGGCCTATTCAAAAACCAAACCGGGGTGGAGGCATCTCACACTTATCATAAATCTCATCAAACAAAACAATCTCGAATAGTTTACAAAATACTGAAGATATCGTTACTGGCCGATACGAAGAAGGCTGTTCGGCTATTTAGATTCAGATTGCAATTTATTTATTTATTTATTAATCCACATAACGGTAAGCTAAAAAGCTTGTCGTACTAATACAATATATAATAAAATGAAAGGCAACACAAAGGTCTAAACTGAAAAGGCACTTGTGTAAAACTGGCTATCAACCAACATATTCTAAAACGATTCAACTGATCCGGCTTCAACAACTTCTGGCAGTAAATTATTCCAAGAGTCTATGACCCTATTAACAAATGAATTGTGTCCGATTTTCCTGTGGGTTCTTGGTGGGTAAATTTTATAAGGATGCTGTCGTGTCAAGTGGTAGTGGCTGAATTCGAAAAATTTTCCTACCTCAATATTGTCCACGCCTTTGATTATTTTGAATGTGTTTATGAGGCCGGTACGGCGACGTCGGAAATGCAGTGAAGGAAGTTGGAGCCTAGTTAGTCTTTGTGCGTAAGGAAGGTGTTTCAAATAAGGGATCATTTTCGTCGCCCGCCTCTGAATCTTTTCAACTCGGTGCTCGTCTGTTACATTCAGAGGAAACCAAACAGAAGTATTATATTCAACAACTGGCCGAACAAATGATTTATAAAGTAACATAAAATTCTTAAGATTAAACTTCCTGAAATTCCGTTTTAAAGTGAGGAGTTGGTAATTTGCATTTCTTACTACAGTCGAAACATGTCTATCAAATTTTAAATGTGTATCAAAGTGAACACCGAGGTCGCGTACAAATTTTTCTGACGGTATCTGTGAGCCAGATTTGCACACTAGGGGGGGGGGCGGGTGAGGGTATATACTCTGTTTGTATATAGGTTCTAAGATCAATGTCTTAGAACTGTATTAAAAAAAAAAAAAAAAAAAAAAAAAAAAAAAAAAAAAAAAAAAAAAAAAAAAAAAAAAAAAAAAAAAAAAAAAAACAGAACTTAATATGGGGATTGAATGCCAGGTTAATCACATCTGTAAAAACACATTATAGCACAAATTTCAAAACATACAAATGTTTTCAAATAAAGCATGGCAAAAATAGTAATTTGTTTTTTTTTAAGTTAAAAAGGAAGGAAAAAGGAGGAATGATTTGAGGATAAAGGCTAACTTGGATAATATGTTAACTAGGATCATTATACACATTATAAAGTAGGAATTGTTTTCTTAACATGTCTCTTTATGACAATGAGAAATTGTAAATTTTTACCTTTGCTTGATGTAGTTTAAAAGTCCAGATATTATGTCTTTGAGGATGAGACCCCCTCCCACAGTCCTCAGGGCAAGGCTTGTAAGCTATGCCCGAAGGGCATATAAGTTTGTTTTTTTTAATGGCGGTTGTATAAACTTTAGAGGGGGTTCGTCTACCCCCCCCCACCCACGTCATATTTTCCTCAAATGCATCCAATAGAAATTTTGAGATAGCCATGTTCAAAAATAGTCAGGAACATAATTAGAATAAATAGCCAAGTCAAACTGGAACCAAGCAAAAATTAAAATTAGTAGGGCTGATAACCACCATGCCTTTTCAAGACCAGAACATATTTTGAGCTTTTCTGAAAACAAAATATGTTTAAATGTTTTCACTTTTTTTTACTTAGATAAATAGCAAGAATTTAAGACTTTAAGGAATAAATATCAGTATAGGTGTATTAAACTGTCAGTCCATGGTCATTTGTTTTTTCAATAAAGCCTAAATTATGTTCTGGTCTTGAGAAGGCATGGGGGTTGTCTACCACTGTTTCCATGAAAACCTTATATGCCCTTGTGGAATAGCTTACAACCCTTGCCTTAAGGACTGTGTGGGGGGGGGGGGGGGGGTGTCTCATCCTCAAAGACATAATATCTGGACTTTTAACTACATCAAACAAAATAACTATCTCAAAATTTTGATTAGAAGTGTTTGGGGCAGTGATTGACATGGGGGAGAGAAATTGTTGAGTTTGGGATGAAGGGGGATTTCAAAAACATCCTCCCATGATATAATTTGTCCTCTAAAGTCTTCAAAAATATCTTCTAGGTTGTAGCTACTGCTGCAACCACAATAAAAAATATTTAAACTACAATTTTAGAAGTTTTTGAGTTTGGGAGAAGGGGGATTTCAAAAACATCTTCCCATGACATAATTTGTCCTCTAAAGTCGATCTGGATGTTTTTACTGCACTACTTCTTATCAAAACTTTCACTAATTAAGAAGTTTATGGCATACCATAGTCAATACCATTGCTGTCTGCAAGAAATACCTACCCTTAAGCAGTTATGATAAGCAAAGAACATCTGTTCGTGACATCACAAACCAAGTTCCTTTTATACCATAAGCAACATCAGCTAGATAGTAAATTCGTTAAAGGGATGACTATTAAATTAAAATAGGATAGTGGAATATATTTTAATAAACAAGGTTAAAAGCTGAAATTGTGTAAGGTAAGCAGTGATTTATAATAGTAATATTATATGTGAAGCCAAAACAACTAGTAATGTGCAATAATTTGCACTATATAGAGGGGGGAGGGAGGAATGGAGATAGGTACTTCAGAACAGGTAACCTGTAGACCCATCCCTGAAAGTTTCTTTTTCCTAACCTAACCCCTTTCCAAGATAGCCAAAAGTAGCAAAGTAGAATTTTACCCTAATTAGATCTCTTACAAATATCATGGTTGCTTTTCTGACAATGCACACCCCCTTCTTCCTCCTGCTTTGGATATAGGCTATAGATTATATTAAGCCTATATTTATACCACAGTTTATATAATATACCAGTAAGTTTACCGCAGATGATTTCTGGCTCTTCATTCTCGGTGCAAACAAAAAGTTCCTCCCACTTATTTCTGCGCTTATTGTCCACTTATTGGTTGAGCCGGCCAAGTGGTTTTGTCAGTATTTGTTCCGTAGGTGATTATTCTTTGTCTACCCGTGAAAAGATCTAATGCCGCTTATGTTTATATCTGCGAAAACGTTCTCTAGAGCCAGGGTTGCCACCGTCAGTAAGATTTTACTAGATCTAGTAAAAAAAAAAAATCTAGTAAATTTTCCGAAATCTAGTAAAAATTAGTAAAAAGTCATGATTTATAGTAAACAAAACTTTTTTTTTCCCTGAATTCAGGGAAAAAAATTATCGTAAACATATGACAATTTACATTTTTTGCTTGTCTGTTTTACAATTTACAATTTTGCTTGTCTGTCTCAGAGACAGACAAACAGTCACCTATTTTCATATACAGACACTTCACTTCCAGCGTATAAAGGTCAACAAAATCAGCTTTCTGTGTATCAAATCTTACCAACTAAAAATGAAGCTATAATGACGCTTGGATTTGTGATGATTGGGAATCTATTGGAATCAAAACAAAAGTCAACCACCCAAGGTGATTAGGTGAATCTCCTCAGTTTGATAATTTTTATTGAGGAAAAAAGAGCCTGCTGAGAGAAATTAAAAGTAAGAAGAAATGTAACATTATATATATATATATATATATATATATATATATATATATATATATATATATATATATATATATATATATATATATATATATATATATATATATATATATATAATATATATATATATATATATATATATATATATATATATATGTATAGATATATATATATATGTATAGATATATATATATATATATATATATATATATATATATATATATATATATATATATATATATATATATATATATACATATATATATATATATATATATATATATATATATATATATATATATATATATATATATACATATATATATATATATATATATATATATATATATATATATATATATATTATATATATATATATATATATATATATATATATATATATATATATATATATATATATATATACATATATATACATATATATACATATATATATATATATATATATATATATATATATATATATATATATATATATATATATATATATATTATATATATATATATATATATATATATATATATATATATATATATATATATATATATATATATATATATATATATATTTTTGAACTTGGATTCAAAAAAGGATTTTTGAACTTGTAGGTTTCTGGAATTTTTCAAACATACTATGAAAACGAAAGAAAAGAGGAAAAGAGAAAAAAAGATTGTGAAAGCCATATTGATTATCCGCCTATAGTAAAAATCGATGTGTGATGGTATATATATATATATATATATATATATATATATATATATATATATATATTATATATATATATATATATATATATATATATATATATATATATATATACATATATATACATATATATACATATATATATATATATATATATTATATATATATATATATATATTATATATATATATATATATATATATATATATATATATATATATATATATATTTTTGAACTTGGATTCAAAAAAGGATTTTTGAACTTGTAGGTTTCTGGAATTTTCAAACATACTATGAAAACGAAAGAAAAGAGGAAAAGAGAAAAAAGATTGTGAAAGCCATATTGATTATCCGCCTATAGTAAAAATCGATGTGTGATGGTCCGATGTCCGATTTAGTAAATTCTTCCAGGTCAGGGTGGCAACCCTGTCTGGAGCACTCGCACCTCAGTCTGGGTTTTTATAATGGGTGAGATAGGGAAAGATCATACTGGATAATTATATAAACTGTAATTTATACAGATATAGGCTAGCCCTAGAAATATATAAAAACTAAATGAAAACAATGGATTTCTAACTTTATAATATGGGTGTTTCCATAGAGAACTAACTGGGGAGAAGGAAATAGGTATTTCCCTAGACAGCTACCTGGAGAGAAGGAAACATGTTAAGAAAACAATTCTTACTTTATAATATACAGAATAATCATAGTTAACACATTTTGCATGCAGTCTTGCTATTCTTTACCCTCAGCCCCCCTGATGTGCAAATGCAATTTCAATTGATCGAGCTAGAGGCCCTCTGTCAAGTACACAAAATTGATGTAATTGCCATAACTGAGGTCCAAGCACAGAACCCTGATTTATTGAAAATCAATAAATACTCCCAATTCATAAAACTTCATCCTCATGATCACTCCCTAGGTAAAAAGGGAGGTGGAATACTATTATTTGTAAATAATTATCTCTTTCCTAAATTAATTCATGCTCCCAACCTTTCAGATTATGATGAAATCATTTGGGTAAGTGTAAGACCCAAAGTTTTACCACGTCCCTTTAATTTGATTGTGTTTTGCTGCTTCTATTATTCCACAAATCAAAACGCTGCACAAAGACAGCAATTCTACCAACGAATGCATAGCAGTGCTGACTTTGTCCTATGCAAATTCCCAAACGCCAGTATTTTCTTAGTAGGTGATGCTAATGATCTAAAGTTAAATTCCCTTTGTAGTTCCCTAAACTTAAAACAAATAGTAAAAATACCAACAACAAAAAGAAATTCTACCCTTGATTTGCACCAATATGCAGGCCTTCTATGCCCCTCCTGTTCCCTTGACCCTGTTAGGAGGAAGTTACCATTTTTGTTTATTAACAAAGCCTCTCAATAGCTTTAATCATACTTTTTCTTACTGAGTTCTCTTATCACCCAATTTCCAATGATGGCCTTTACACATTTGGATCTTTGATTACCAATGAAGACTGGCTGGCTCTCAAAGGAAAAAATGGCATTAATTTTAAAGTCTCTGAATTCCAAAATCTGATTAAAACAAAATACAAAAATTCCTTCCCTGTGAAAAAAGTAAAAACATGTTCTAATGACAAACCATACATTACTAGCCAATTGAAAAAACTAATTAGAATTAAATTGAATCTACTAAAGAGTGGTAAAACATCCAAAACGAACTCACTGCGTAAACATATAAAAAAAAGAAATACGTAAATCTGCTTCTTCATATTACAAACATAAAGTCCAGGATTTATTTTCTACAAAGCCAAAACAATAGTATAACAGAATAAAGAAAATTTGTGGGAAAACACATAATAATATAGATTTCCATTTCCAAGAAGACCCTTCAGTTACAGCAAATGATCTGAACAGGTTTCTTTCTACCATAGTTCAGAATCTCCCTCCCCTTTTTTTGACACTCCTTATGATTTGTGCTCTCTCAACTTTCCTGTTATTTCGCCCTGTCCACTAGACATCCCAATTGTACTAATTAAAGCCTTTGCAGACAATCTCTCAGAGCCTTTGTCCTTACTTTTTAATGAAATTACCTCTACTGGTAAATTTCCAAATTGTTGGAAATTAAGTTTTATTACTCCTGTAAAAAAGAAAGGTAACAATCAAGATTTTGATGGTGTCCGTCCCATTACTTTTACTCCAGTTTTTTCGAAGTTATATGAAAGCTTTTTAGCTGAGTGGTTGAAAGTAAAAATAATCCCAAATGTTGACCAAAGACAATTTGGAAACCTATGCTCTATATCTACTACCCACTATCTTGTTCACCTTATGGACACAATATTTAACACACTTGAAAAACCCAATACCTGGCTCAATGTTATCACTGTTGACTTGCAAAAAGCTTTTGATTTAATCAACCACAATATACTATAAGAAAAGCTATGTAATGACTTTCAAGTTGACCCTTATTTAATTAGAATAGTTGTGTCTTTCCTCTCTAACAGAACGCAAGTCATGAAATACCTGAATGTATATTCTGATCCCCTCCCAATTTATAATGGTGTGCCCCAAGGAACCCCCTTAGGTCCAATTTTATTTCTTACAATGAAAAACAACCTTGGTGTTTATTTTCCAGATAGATGGAAATTTGTTGAAAATCTAACTGTCTTAGACATGTTTCAAAAATTCAAAAAGCAACCCAATGGACATCTTGGAATTAATATCAACCAAAGCTCTTACTGATGATATGAAAGTCAGCCCTTTAAAGTCAACTGTTCTTACTATTAATTTCCTTAAAACTCCCCCTTTTTTCTCCTGTCCAATCCCCCATGAAATGTCTGTTACCACTATGAAATTACTGGATGTTACCATCTCAAGCAACATAAAATGGGATTGTCATATAATTTGGAGCATTGTCTGAGTTGTTGTCAAGGTCTTTTGGGGGTAAGGGAAAATTTATTTGGGAATGATGGAGTGCTGCTTCCTGATGCCTTGAAAAGTACGTCATCACAATTTATTTGTCTAGTGGGAAGATATCTTGATGAGTATTTTGCAAAAAGAAGATAGTAGTTTTTATTTTATTTTTATTTTTTTCTTTATTATTGTGATAAGTTGTGTAATTTGTTAATCTTGTATGTTATTTGTGTTCATGGCCACATTTTGGCTTGAAATACACGTTATCTTATTAATGACATCTTAAAACATGCAAATGCTGCATTTCCCCTCCTTAAACTCCTTAAAAAAATTAAATGCCCTAAATTGCATTGTTTGAGGATTTTCCTGTCATTTGTACACCCAACCCTTGTGTACGCCTGTCCTGTTTGGCATCCTGGAATTTCCACTGAATTGTCAAACAGAATAGAGGCAGTCCAAAAAAGGTGCCTAAAAATTATCTTCAATGAGGGTAAAGTACCTTATATTTCCCTTCTTAGGAGAGCTAATCTTGTCAACTTTAAGGAAAGCAGAGCAAAAATTACCTTGCGTTTTGCTAACAATGCCCTTCATAGCCCTTGAACAACTCCCCTTTTCTCTGGTCAATATTCACCCCTTTGACCCTGCCTCTCATGTTCTGTGTCAACAAAAATCCCCCTTCTTGCCCCAATAAGAGTTTGCACTGAAAGATATAGAAGAACTATCCCTTACATAGTTGACATTTTCAACCAGTGAATCTCTGCAGCCTCCCCCCCCCCCCTCACTCACTTTTTACCTCATAGTTATTAATTTTAATGCCCATTTTTCAAATTTGGAGGTTTTATATTTGTGTTTTTTTAGTCATTAACTAACTTATGTTTTTGTTTAAAGTTTACTTTATCCCCTTGTTAATTTTATGAGTTTTTGCTTTTTTTGGCATTTTTGCTGACTTGACATGGGCCTTCTAATTTTATGAGTTTATTTTGTTTTTAACATTTTTAATATTTGACATTGATCTGTTTATAATTTTCTGTTGTTGTTTGACTGTTTGTTTTTGTTGTTCTTTTTTTGCTTTATTTGATGCTAAAGTGCAAATTTGGCCTTTTTGGGCTTGTGAAAGCTGTTTTTGAGCTTTCATAAGCTGAAAAAAGTAAGAATTGTTTATGAAGTAAGAATTGTTTTCTTAACATTTTCCTTCTCTCCAGGTAGCTATCTAGGCAAATACCAGGGAAAATGATAAGAAAACAATTCTTACTTTATAATATTCAGAATAGCCATAGTTAACACATTTGCATGCAGCCTTGCTATAATTTCCCCACCCCCCTATAATGTGCAAATATATAGCCTAATTTACACATTTTGTATCTATTCTCCCAATGTGTCTCAGTTGTTTCAACCTGTGTGCATGTAATTTGAATCAACTGTGACTAAACAAAACTGAAAAAAACAAGTTATGGGTTGCAGAATGTATTGAAAATATATATAATTTACCTTAATTTCACTTTGGAGCAATAATAAGGTCTATACAGGATCTGTTTTGCTCCATGCCAATGATGGCAATATAATGTAAAGTTTGCTATGTTAAGGACCCAGTAACATGCCATAAGAGAGATTTGCTGGAGAGATGCAGTTTAAGCCCACTTTGTAATAGTGACCATAAGGTAGGTATGATCCATAAGAACCATTCTTTGGTGATTTGGAGTTGACACTACTGCACAACAGCAAGTTTGGATATAGTGTGCAATATGGTTGGGAATGACAAGCTGCATCAACCTCCTAGCAACACACTCTTATGAAAAACTTGCATCAATGATCAGTAGGCAGCTGAATGGGACAAACAGTCCCACTCATATTACCATGGCTTGCTGCTTTATACTTTGTCAAGTCTAGGCTTGAAGGACACAGTTGTGGTTACAATCACTGTTTTGTCTTGAAGGCTATTCCAGTCATTAACAACACATTCAGCAAAATAGTTTTGCAGTATTTGTGTCTTCACAGTATGTTTAGAAAGTTTTTATGGTACTTGTTTAGAATCTAGTAAACATGCAAGAAAGACTGCATCAAAATCTCAAAGATGCTATATGAAAAACAGGTTTTTGCTGCCTAGTGAGGTATTCCTCACTCCATGACCAAGATTTAGACTTTAGTTTTTTGGGGTAGAAGGGGCAAAAAAGGCACCTAGGTTAGGTTACATATTTAATATATGCTAACCTTTATCCCCCCCCCCCCCCTAATGTGGAAATATATAGCCCCAATTTGTTTCTAAACTATTATATTTTCATCCTATTTTGTTTTATTTCATTAGCATTAACAAAACTTCACGTATTGCATGTTTACTGGATTCTAAACAAGTACCATTTTTGCAAATGGCCTCTTGTATGGTGCTGATTTGTATGTTTTGTGAAGAGAGTATTTGGGCTACATACTTGCACAATAGGGGGGGGGGGGAAGTATAGCAAGGCTGCATGTAAAATATGTTAACTATGGTTATTCTACTTTATCTGGTAATTTTTCAGGGTTATTCTCAGGGTAATTTTTCAGAGGCCCTGAAATTTGCCTACATGACAGGTCTATACCTATTGAAATTTTAACAAAACAACATTTTACCTTAATTTTCAGTTATCAGTTTCTTTTTCTCTGGTTTTAGTTCTGAAAATGCAATTTCTGTTATTTGAGCAGAATTTTAAGTCATATCAATGTTTTTTTTTTTCCAAAATTTAGGAAATGTATTTATATAGCCTAGGCTATCTTTAAAACCTTATAGGCTAAATTGGGACAGAGCAAAGTTGTGAAGCTAAAAACAATTTTGTTCTGCTTCATTTAAGCAGGAGATCTATTTTGCAAGGTTTCACTTTCATAACACATAGACTTTTAAAGGTCATCAAAGTTCAGGACCCTCTAGAGGGAGAAGGAGTGGAGGTAGGTACTTCAAAATATCTGCCAGGATATACTTGAGCCTGTAGACCCATCCCTGAAAGTTTCATTTTCCTAACCTAACCCCTTCCCAAGATAGCCAAAAGTAGCTAAAGTAGAATTTTACCAATTCTGTGAATAACTTTAAAAAAAAATCAGTAAATATTAACTAGGCCTAGTACAATTAATTTCCTTGGGGGGGGGGGAGGATTCTCATTTTTTAAATTCTTAGTCTAGAAATTTTTTCAACTGTGTTGTTGCTATTTTTCATGCTGTATTTTAAGTTGTTTTTTGTCAATAGGCTAAGTGAAAAATAGTGTGAGCTATTGTAGTCTATAATGTAGGCTACAATGTAATTTTAAAACTTGTTAAAAAGTATTAAACTATTTAAAATTAATTAGTTACTTAGTAATGCGTCAGTTCATGTCTCCAATAGCCTTGCGCAATGACAAAATTTGAAACTATTTACCCAGCAAATGAAATAACATGCATTTTATTTAAATCCTATTTGATGTAGGACATGGCTGCCATACTCCCTCGTCACTGTAGTCAAAGACAAAAATTACTCACCCCAAAAGAAAAATTAGCGTCGAAAGTCGAAACACTTTAGTGCACCGAATATATCGCTGTCCATTAAGCAGAGCCAATAAAATAGTTGTATTTTCGTCTAGCAAATGGTAGTTAATTTGTAGCAAATTAACAAGGTGCGAACGGTTATATCTGCTATTTAGCTACCTTCAGTTACTATATTAAGAACTAAGGAGGCTTGAAGTACATTTTCTTCTTTTTCTGTTGGAGACTAAGTATTTAACATCTAAGCAAGCTAATGTCTTATTTTTCTGGTATGTAAAGATAAATTCCACCTTTTTCAAAGATCAGGTAAATTGTCCCTCTGGATATGTATACAGCCGAAATCAGCCATGCTGTTTGTTTTGCCAAAAATCAAGCTGTCCCACTTCGGAAAATACGTAAGGGTATCATTTCAGGCTGGTCAACGAACCCTAATCTCATATTCTCGTTGCTTCTTGTCTCGAAGAAAAATTTTGGTTCAATCTTTGGAAGCGGATTGTGACCTCTTTCGAATAGTACTGTGAATCCTGTTCGTCTCTATGCAAAGATTAAAAAAAACAAGCGTTTTTTAACTGAAAGTAAGAAGTGACATTAAAACTTAAAACGGACAGAAATTGTTCCGTATATGAAAGGGGCTGTCCCCTCCTCAACGCCTCGCTCTTTACGCTAAAGTGTTTTATTGTTTTAAAAAATAAAGTTGTGAGACTGGGTCAAACTTTAGCGTAAAGAGCGAGGCGTTGAGGAGGGGACAGCCCCTTTCATATACGGAATAATTTCTGTTCATTTTAAGTTTTAATGTCGCTCCTTACTTTCAGTTAAAAAAACTTGTTTCATTTTATTAAATTTCTGAACGTTTTTGAATTAATACAGGTTTTGATTTTGGTTCATCGTACATGAATAATTAAGCTTGCACATTAATTTTACATTTTCTTGGCTGTCTGGAAAGTTGTTTAATTTTATTTACGAACGTTTTTATAAGTAATAAATATACATACTTACGAGTTTACTTACGTAACGAACTTCTCTATTCGTATATTTCTATTACGTAAATTAGGGGGTTCACCCCCTAGTCAATATGTCGCTCTTTGCGCTAAAGTTTAAATTTTGTTCTAATTCTATAAGAATGACCCCTTAATCACAAAGGGCGTTAATTAGAATGAATAGCTCTTATGAAATTACTAAAAAAAAAAGCTTCACCGTAAAGTGCGAGGTAGTGACTAGGGGACAAACCTAATCATATACATAATAATTTCTGTTCGTTTTAAATTTTGAAGAGCTCCTTACTTTCAGTTGAAAAACTTCTTTATTTTATTTAATTTCTGATCGTTTGTTTAAATAATGCTTGGAAATTCTGTGCCCCCTTCATAGCAATGTCCCTTCCCCCATGAAAACTTCCTCCATGGGAAGATCCTCCCAAGTAACATCCAGCCCCCCCCCCACTACGAGAAAATATCCCCCTGAAAATGTCTGTATATTTCCCAATAACCAATGCTATATCTAAACATTGGGAAAAATTCATAACTTGCAGCCCTTCCTCTGGGGACTTTTGGAGATTAATCATCCTCAAAAACCTAGTTATTATACATTTCGATCATTTATAACAAAATAGCTATCTCAAAATTTCGATTGGGTGACTTTGGGAAAAAATGAGCGTGGGAGGGGGCCTAGTTGCCCTCCATTTTTTTGGTAACTTAGAAAGGGCACTAGAACTTTCAATTTTCGTTCGAATGAGCCCTCCTGCGATATTTTAGGACCACTGGGTCGATACGATCACCTCTGGGGAAAAGAAAAAAGAAACAAATAAACACGCATCCGTAATCTTTTTTCTGGCAAAATATACAAAATTCCGCATATTTGCAGATAAGAGCTCGAAACCTCTACTGTAGGGTTCTCTGATATACTGAATCTGATAGTGTGATTTTTATTAAGGTTCTATGAATTTTATGGGGTGTTTCACCATTTTTTCGAAAAATAAGGCAAATTTTCTCTAGCGCGTAACTGTTGATGAGTAAGAATAAACTTGATGAAATTTTTATATTTGAAATCAGCATAAAAATCTGATTCTTTTGAAGTATATATTGGTGTCAAAATCTGCTTTTAAGAGTTTCAGTTACTATTGAGCTGGGTCACTCCTTATTTACAGTTTATTACCACGAACTGTTTGAAAAGTATTTCTAAGCCTCTAATTCTTCATCGTACAAACCCATCAAACGCTTATTCTGCAAGTTCTAAAAAAGATGGAAATCTTCAGAATTATCCTTTGCAGGATAATCTCCTTCATCTGTCTCTGCAGCTGACATTCCTAATGAGGAATGGTATGGCTTCTATGAATTCAAATTTACTGCTCCTGATTAGAACCTTGAACTTTTTTTTATGTAACTGAGCTAGATATTTTCCTTGCTATTAGTCTCAACAGACTTCGTTGTTCGCACAGCATCAATTGTGGATGTAATTGAACATTTACAACCTAAATCATTTAATGCCATTGGCCACATCAGTGCTTGACATTTGAAGTTTGGGGGAGAAGCATTAGTCCAACACTTTGTCTTTTTAATGAAGATGATTATTACACAGCGAATTGTACCCTCTTCTTTTTGCACTTTAGATCTTACCCAAAGTCCGAAAAAAGGGAAACCAAACCCAGAATGTACGCCATTTCAAACTATTAATTAAAAAAAAAAACTTTTTTCACAAAATGAGTTTTTCAAAGAGAGTAAAGAACTCCATTAAACAAAAAATAAGCAAAAACAAAAATCAAATGATCTACCAAGCGTGAAATACCACAAATCAGAATCGATAAATAAAGGAAATCCAAAACGAACAGAAATTACAATAAATAACCGAGTCAAACTCAAGACGAGCTGAAATTAACATAAGTTAGGCGCAAAACCCATATGCCTTCCCAAGGCCAGAAAAAAATTTACACTTTACTGAAAATAATATAAATGTTTTTACTTTTATAACTTTAATAAATCAAATAATATTAACATTTTGATTACTAAATATCAGTATATGTATATTAAACTGAAAATGCAAATTCATTTGTATTTTTTAACTTAAGTGTAAATTTTGTTTGGATTTGTTTGGGGGAATGATGGACGGGGGGGGGGGCTAGTTGCCCTCCAAGGACTTTTGACTATTAAAAAGGGCACTAGCCCTTTGAATTTCCAATCGAATGAACCTGTTTTGAAGTTTCTGCGACAACGCCTTCTATAAAACCTTATATGCCCCCAGGGTGCAACTTAAAACCCTCGCCCTGAGGGTTGTGGGGGAGTGTCCTCCTCAAAAATATTCAACTACGCTCCATTTTGTTCAACTACGCTGAACAAAATGGTTATCTCAAAATTTTGATTGGATGTGTTTGGGGGAGTGATGGGTGTGTGGGGGGGGGGGCTAGTTGCCTTTCATTAAAAACTTTATATGCCCCCAGGGCATAACTTACAACCCTTGCCCTGAGGGCTGTGGGTGGAGGGGTTATCATCCTTAAAGACCTAATTTTCAAAACTTTCAACTATGTTGAATAAAATGGCTATCTAAAAATTTTGATTGGGTTTGGGGAAAAGGTGGGCATGAGAGTGAGGTTAGTTGCCCTCAAATCACTTTCGACTAAGATTTCAATAAAAAACCTTATATGTCCCCAAGGCATAACTTATAATCCTTGCCCTGAGTGTTGTGGGGGAGTCTCCTCCTCAAATATATATTTTCTATCTGGAAATCAACTACGCGGGACAAAATGGTTATCTCAAAATATTTATTGGATGTGTTTGGGGGAATGGTGGGCGTGGGGGGGATAGTTGCCGACCAATCACTTTCGACTATTAACATGGGCACTAGCCCTTTGAATTTCCAATCGAATGAGCTTTTTTTGAAGTTTGTACGACAATACCTTCTTTTAAAAAATTATATGCCCCCAAGGCATAACTTAAAACCCTTGCCCTGAGGGCTCTGGGGAAAAACATATTTTCTTTCTGGAAATCAACTACGCTGAACGAAATGGCTATTTCATAATTTTGCCAATTTATAGATGAAAAATATATAATATATAGCCTATTTATAGATAAAAAAAAATATATAAACAGGAATATGGCTATAAATAGGGACACCGGAGACATTTCATAAAGCCCAATTTAAAACAATTTAATACTAAAAGACTCTTTTGATATCTGCGCCCAATCAAATTAGACAGAACCTATTAACATATCTAATGAAAACCGAAATGGCAGAAGAGCAAAAAGTATTGCTAGGCAAAAGATTCTTGCACAATCTGTTCGGTAAAATACTTTTTTTCCTTAGTTTCGGCTTTGGTCTTTCATTCAGCGTTTGTTGGGATCTTGTCTAGTGAACTCTAAAAGGTTAGATTCTTGTTTTTTTTTTGGTTGTCTTTTTTTAGCACTGAGGACGACTTGGCGGAGGTCCTTTCGAAATATTTGCTGGTTTTTCGTCTTCATATTTTATCACTGGCTGACAAAATTTTCGTTTTCTCACCCTTTTTTGGTTTTATTTATCATATATATTTTTTTCTTTCCTCTCTCAGCTTCATACGTCATGTAAAGCCAGTGTGGTCTTAGAAAGTATATACGTCAAGCTTACGGGGAGCTTTGGACCAATATTGTCTTAGATATTTTAAATTATGTTAAAAAGCATGCAAATCTTATTTGTCAATTCAATATTTTAGAAACTTGCAAAAGGCATTGAATTCTTTTCCCTTCTTTACGGTTCAACCTTCATTTAGGCACAGAATCTGAAGGCCCGTTTATCCAGAGAATGGGTTTCAAAACTTTAACACATATTTTAAAAGACCATATATTCAAAAGATACGTCCTTAGTAATAAAATATTTAATTTCAATTCTCTATTATATCAGATTTCTTCTGTTCAAGGTTTTTACCAAATTTTGCACATCTCACAAAGGTCTTTCCAACATGTTTTCCATTTAGCAGATACTCGCTTATCGGAGAAATTTTCAAAACTGGAATTTCAACAGTTTCAACAAAAACGGATTTTCTTTCATTAGATTTTGTCCTGGCCTTCCATCGGAAAATCTATCCTCCAAGGCTTTTACATCCAACGAGCTAAGTATTCTTTCAAAATGACCAAAATTTGCAATGGCTCAAACATCCATAGATACATCAGAAATTATTACGGGCGTGGAGTCTCCTATTTTTAGCTCTCGTGGGGAGGTGGGAAATCCAGACCTACAATCCAAAATCCTACACATCTTTTTCTTTTTGAGGAGGCGACTTGAATATCTACTGTAAATGGCCTACCACAATCTTTTAAAAAGGTAAATGAGATAAAAAAATATATATAATAGGAATTTGGCTATAAATAGGGACACCGGAGACATTTCATGAAGTCCAATTTTTAACGATTTAATACTAAAAGACTCTTTTGATTATTTGCACACAATCAAATTTAAGAGAACCTATTAACATATCTAATGAAAACCTAAATGGCAAAAGAGCAAAAGGTATTGCTAGGCAAAAGATTCTTGCACAATCTCTTCGGTAAAATTCTTTTTTTCATTGGTTTCGGCTTTGGTCTTTCATTCAGTGTTTGTTCGGATCTTGTCTAGTGAACTCTAAAAGGTTAGATTCTTGTTGCTTTTTATTTAGCACTGAGGAAGACTTGGCGGAGGTCCTTGTCGAAATTTTTTCTGTTTTTTTATCTTCATATTTTACCACTGGCTAACAAAATCTTCGTTTTCTCAACCTTTATTGGTTTTATTTATCATTTATTATTTCCTTTCCTCTCTTAGCTTCATACGTCATGTATAGCCAGTGTGGTCTTAGAAAGTATTTACGTCAAGCTTACGGGGAGCATTGGAGCAATGTTATTTTAGATTTTTGAAATTCTGTTAAAAAATATGTAAATCTTATTTGTCAATTTAATATTTTAGAAACTTGCAAAAGGCATCGAATTCTTCTACCTTCTTTGCGTTTCAACCTTCATTTAGGCACAAAATCTGAAGGCCTGTTTATCCAGAGAATGGGTTTCAAAACTTTAACACATATTTTAAAAGACCATAGATTCAAAAGATACGTCCTTAATAATAAAATATTTAATTTCAAATCTTTATTATATAAGATTTTATCTGTTCAAGATTTTCACTTAGCAAAATTTATCTATTCAAGATTTCCATTTAGCAAAAACTCGCTTATCGGAGAAATTTTCAAAACTGGAATTTCAACAGTTTCTACAAAAACGGAGTTTCTTCCTAGATTTCGTCCTGGCCCTCCATTAGTAAATCTATCCTCTAAGGCTTTTACATCCAAGGAGCTAAGTATTCTTTCAAAATGACCAAAATTTGCAATGGCTCAAACATCCGTAAATACATCAGAAATTATTACGGGCGTGGTGTCTACTATTTTTAGCTCTCGCGGGGAAGTTGAAAATTCAGACCTACTCAGAGGTAAAATTGTAAAGAGTATTGTTTATTATAGGCCATTTTTGTTGTTTTCAACTCAGTCAAAAGAAGAAATTAAAATCCTCCGGAACTTAAAAAAAGAGAAAAATACAATAATTACAAGAGCAGACAAAGGAAACACAGTAGTAATTATGAATTCTGCAGATTATGAAATGAAAGCAAATACCCTTTTAATGGATAAAAATACTTACACAGAAATAAAAAGTGATCCCACAGACAAATACACACAGCAGTTGAGAAAAGAATTAGAAATTTTGAAAGACAGTAGACTAATTACTCCTCAAATGTATAAAAAATTCTACCCCAGGGGATATTCAGCCCAAAAGTTTTATTGTCTGCCTAAAATCCATAAGAAAGATATTCCGTTACGTCCTATTGTAGCATGTTATAGTTCTGAAGCTGCAGGTGTAGGAAAGTTCTTGGCCACCATTTTTAAGCCTCTTTTAAGCACAAAAAAAATCTTACATAACAAATTCTATAGATCTTGCTGAGAAGTTAAAATTTCAAAATACAACAGAAAAAACTATCTTATCTAGTTTTGATGCAATTTCTATGTACACTTCATGCGATGTCCATAAATGTGAGCAGGCCTTACAAAGAAAAATAGAGGAAAATTCTGCTTGGTCAAATTAAAAAACTTTGGAAATGGACAGAATAATACGCTTGTTCGTCTTTGCAACAAGTTCTCTTCGTATTTTAAGTTCCGAGATAAATTTTTTCTTCAAATTATCGGTCTATCCATACGCACTGTATTATCTCCTTATTTGGCAATTTTTACATGGATTTTATAGAACAATCTGCTTTGAAAAGTTTCCACTTAAAACACTCCCTCTGGTTTCGTTTCGTTGATGATACTCTTTCTGTTTGGGAACATGGACAGGACTCTCTTGGAGACTTTTTGGTACATTTAAATTCTTTTGATTCAAACCTCCAGTTCACAATGGAACTAGAACATTCAGTAAAGCTACCTTTTCTGGATGTTCTGATTATAAAAAATACTCCTAGCCTTTAATCTTCTATATACAGAAAACCGACTCACAATGATTGGTATCTACGCTTCTCGTAAAATCACACTTCTTCTGTTAAAAGAGGGGTAATAATCTCTTTAGTCGACATAGTTTTAAAAATATGTTCACTTAATGATGTCAATTCTGAATTAAATTATATCAAATATATTTTATTCTGCAATGGCTACCCAATAAACCTTATTGAAAATATCATAGATAGATGATTACAAAAGACAAAACAAGAAAATAAGGAGCCCATCCCCCTTGATTCAGTCGTTCCGGGAATTGAGCAAAAAACTTTCACCACTCTACCGTACATATCAAAACTTAATGATAAACTTGGAAAAATTTAAAAAAACAACACAATATCTCTGTTTCTTTCAAAAGTGAACAAAAAGTTGAACATTTTTTCAACCCAGGAAACGATAAAACTGACCATGCACTGGGTAGTGGTGTCTACAGAGTTCCCTGTTCATGTGGGAAATTTTTGCATTGGTAGGACCCATCAAAAACTTGGTTAATGTTCGCATGAACGCAAAACTTCAATAGATAAGTCCCTGAGATTGAAAAATAAAAATGACAACTTTGATTCCGCATTGGCCCAGCATATTTTCTAAAATCCTACACATCTTTTTCTTTTTGAGGAGGCAACTTTAATATCTACTGTAAATGGCCTACCACAATCTTTCAAAGAGGTAAAGAGACGAAAAAATATTTATAAAGAGGATTTTGGCTATAAATAAGGACACCGGAGACATTTCATGAAGTCCAATTTATATAACTTAACATTATTAAAGTTTTTCAAGATTTCCTTCGAAAAAACTCGCTTATCGGAGAAATTTTCGAAACTGGAATTTCAAAAGTTTTGACAAAAACGGAGTTTACTTCCTAGATTTCGTCCTGACCATCCATTGGAAAATCTATCCTCTAAGGCTTTTACATCCAAGGAGCTAAGTATTCTTTCAAAAGGACCAACATTTGCAATGGCTCAAACAGCCGTAAACACATCAGAAATTATTACGGGCGTTGAGTCTGCTATTTTTAGCTCTCGTGGGGAAGTTGAAAATCAAGACCATAAGAGGTGAAATTGTAAAGAGTATTCTTGATTGTAGGCCATCTTTGTCGCTTTCAGCTCAGTCAAAGGAAGAAATTAAAATCCTCCGGAACTTAAAAAAAAGAGAAAAATACAGTAATTACAAGAGCAGACAAAGGAAACACAGTAGTAATTATGAATTCTGTAGATTATGTAATGAAAGCAAATACCCTTTTAATGGATTGATCGAAAAAAACTTTTTCTACAAAATAAGTTTTTCAAAGAAAAGTAAAGAACTCCATTAAACAAAAAAAGAGCAAAACTAAAATCAAATAATCTGCCAATCGTGAAACTACCACAAATTAACATCGATATTTAAATGAAATCCAAAACGAAAACAAATTACAATAAATAACCGAGTCAAACTAAAAAACAAGCAGAAATAAACATAAGTTGGGCGCAAAACCCCTATGCCTTCCCAAGGCCAGAACAAAACTTGCGCTTTAATGAAAAATATAAATGTTTTTACTTTTATAACTTTAATAAATCAAATAATATCAACATTTTGACTACTAAATATCAGTATATGTGCATTAAACTGACAATGCAAATTCATTTGTGTTTTTTCAGTAAAGTGCAAATTTTGTTCTGGTCTTGGGAAGGCATAGGAGTTTTACGCCCTACATATGTTAATTTCTGCTCGTTTTGAGTTTGACTCGGTTATTTATTGTAATTTCTTTTCGTTTTGGGTTTCATTTATTTATCGATGCTGATTTGTGGTAGTTTCATGCTTGGTGGATTATTTGATTTTATTTTTGTTCTTTTTTTGTTTGATGGAGTTCTTTACTTTTTTTTGAAAAATTTAATTTGTAGAAAATTTTTTTTTAAATTAATTTTTGTTCGTTTTATATTGACATAGTCTTTTCAGGGAAAAAGAAAAGTATATTTAAATCTTTTCGTTTTTTAAGACTTTATAGTTTGGCCTGCTATTTGTATGCTGGAGAAAAATTGTCAGCAATTTTTAACAGCATACACCCTTTTACAAATCTGGACACATATAGAGCTGTTTAATTTAGTTTCATACCTCCTCTAGTTGACCTGAGATGGAAAAATTGATACCATTCGCAAAAATATCTGTTTACTTTCTTTGATAGCTTGGATACACTTACGCTATTTTGATTTGGTTAAATTTTAAAAGCAGACATAACCCCGAAAGTTTGAAAATAATACCCTCAGTCGTTATTGGGATACTGCTGAGATGCCTTATTGGGAATTAACATTATCACAGTGCATTTGGATTTAATCTTAAGGCAAAATTTAGTTTTTAAACATAATGGTTAAATGGGAAGGTGGGAGTGGAAGGGTGACTAGTTGCCCTCCAATCACTTTCGACTATTAAAAAGAGCATCAGCCCTTTCTATTTTCAATCAAATGTGCCCTTTTTGAAATTCCCACGACATTTCCTTCGATACGAAGTGACCTGGTCTAAACAACAACAACAACAAAAAATAATATATTATACCCACATCGATCTTTATATAAAAATGTCAAGCCTTCCAATCACTTTCGACTATTAAAAAGGGCACTAGGACTTTCGATTTCCAATTGAATGAGACCTTTTGGAAACGACAACGCTTTCTATAAACACCTTATATGCCCCCAGGGCATAAATTACAACACTTACCCTCAGGTTATTCTCAAAAACCTAATTGCCAGAACGTTCTACTACGTTGAACAAAATGACTATTTGAAAATTTTGATTGGATATATTTGGAGGAATGGTGGGCGTGAGAGAGAGGTTAGTTACGCTCCAAACATTTTCGATTATTGCAAAGGGCACTACGACAACTCTATCTAAAAAATCTTATATACCCCCAAGGCATAAAATACAACCTTTGTCCTTGGGGCTCTCTGGGGTTTGTCATTCTTAAATACATAATTTCCAGAATTTCCAACTATGTTGAACAAAATGGCTATCTCTAAACTTTTACTGAGTTTTTTTAGGGAAATGGTGGGCGTCTCTCTGTGTTTGTCGTCTCTGTGTGTTTGTCGTCTCTGGTAGTGTATCGTCTGTGTGTGTGTGACGTCTCTGTGTGTGTTTCATTTCTGTGTGTGTGTCGTCTCTCTTTGTGTGTCGTCTCTGTGTGCGTGTCGTCTCTGTGTGTGTGTCGTCTTTGTGTGTGCGTCGTCTCTCTGTATGTGTCGTCTCTGGTTTATATTAGGTTAGGCTATGGGGTTTGGTACTATACCTTTGAATTTCAAATCAAATGAGGCGTTTTTCAAGTTTCTAAGACGAAGATTTCAATGAAAAAATCATATGCCCCCAGGGCATAACTTACAATCCTTACCCTGTGGGTTGTGGGGGAGTGTCCTTCTCAAAAATATGTTTTCCAACTAGAAATCGACTACGCTGAACAAAATGGCCATGTCAAAATTTTTATGGATGTGTTTGGGGGAAGGATGGGTATGTGGGAGGGGGGGCTAGTTGCCCTTAAATCACTTTCGACTACTAAAATGGGCACTATCCCTTTGAATTTCCAATCGAATAAGCTTTTTTTGAAGTTTCTGTGACAACACCTTCTTTAAAAACCTCATACGCCCCCAGGGCATAACTTAAAACCCTTGCCCTGAGGGCTTTGGGGGAGTGTCTTCCTCAAAAGCATATTTTCTATCTGCAAATCAACTACGCTGAACAAAATGGCTATCTCAAAATTTCGATTAGATGTGTTTAGGGAAATGATTGGGCTGGCGGGGGGGCTAGTTGCCATCCAATCACTTTCGACAATTAAAAAGGGCACTAGCTCTTTGAGTTTCCAATCGAATGGGCATTTTTGAATTTTCTACAACAACGCTTTCTTTAAAAACCTGAAATGTCCCAAGTACATAGCTAAAACCCTTGCCCTGAGAGTTGTGGGGGAGTGTCCTCCTAAAAACCTAATTTCAATCTGGAAATCAACTACGCTGAACAAAATACCTATCTCAAAATTTCGATTGGATGTGTTTGGGGGAAGGATGGGTGTGGGGGGGGGGGTAGTTGCCCTCTAATCCCTTTCAAGTATTAAAAATGGTACGAGCACTTTGAATTTCCAATCGAATGAGCCGGTTTTGAAGTTTCTACGACATCGCTTTCTATAAAAACCGTATAGGACCCCAGGGCATAAGTCCTTGCCCTGAGGGTTTTGGGGGAGTGTCCTCCTCAAAAACATATTTTCCATATGGAAATCAACTACGCTGAAAAAAGGACTATCTCAAAATTTTGATTGGAAGTATTTGGGGGAATGATGGGCGTGGGGGGGGGTTAGTTACCCTCCAATCACTTTCGACTATTAAAAGGGGCACTAGCCACTCCGATTTCCAATCGAATGAGCCCTTTTTGAAGTTTTTGCGACAACTACTTCGATACAAAGTGTCTGGGTTTGGAGAAAAAAAACACATTGTGCCCACATCATTCTTTACTTAGGCAGCGCTAGTGCGCTGCCTATGATTAAAAGACTTACACAGAAATAAAAAGTGATCCCACAGACAAATACACACATCAGTTAAGAAAAGAATTAGGAATTTTAAAAGACAGTAGACTAATTACCCCTCAAATGTATAAAATATTCTACCCAAAATTTGAAGCCCTTGACCTGGGGGTTGTGGGGGAGTGTCCTCCTCAAAAACATATTTTCTATCTGGAAATCAACTAAACTGGAATAAATGGCTATCTCAAAATTTTGATTGGATGTGTTTAGGGGAATGATGGGCGTGTGGGGGGGGGGGGGCTATTTGCCGTCAAATCACTTTTGACTATTAAAAAGGGCACTAGCCACTCCAATTTCCAATCGAATGATCCCTTTTCGTCATGTATAGCCAGTGTAGTCTTCGAAAGTATTTATGATGGGTGTGGGGGGGGGGCTAGTTTCCGTCCAATCACTGTCGACTATTAAAAAGCGTACTAGCCCATTGAAATTCCAATCGAATGAGCCTGTTTTGAAGTTTCTACGACAATTCCTTCTATAAAAACCTTATATGCCCCCAAGTCATAACTTAAAACCCTTGCCCTAAGGGTTGTGGGGGAGTGTCCTCCTCAAAAATATATTTTTAATCTGGAAATCAACTACGCCGAACAAAATGGCTATTTCAAAATTTTGACTGGATGTGTCTGGGGGAATGATGGGCCTAGGGAGACTAGTTGCCCTCCAATCACTTTCAGCTATTAAAAAGGGTACTAGGCCTTTGAATTTCCAATCGAATGAGCCTGTTTTGAAGTTTCTACGATAACGCCTTATATAAAAACCTTATATGCCCCCAGGGCACAACTCAAAGCCCTTGACCTGAGGGTTGTGGGGGAGTGTCCTCCTCAAAAACCAATTTTCCATATGGAGATCAACTTCGCTGAAAAAAGGGCTGTCTCAAAATTTTGATTGGATGTATTTGAGGGAATGATGGGCGTGGGGGGTGGGTTAGTTGCCCTCCAATCACTTTTGACTATTAGAAGGGGCACTAGCCACTCCAATTTCCAATTGAATGGCTTTATGAAGTTTCTACGACAACTACTTTGATATGAAGTGTCCAGGTTTGGAGAAAAAAAAAACACATTGTGCCCACATCATTCTTTACTTAGGCAGCGCTAGTGCGCTACCTATGATAAAAACACTTACACACAAATAAATAGTGATCCCACAGACAAATACACACAGCAGTTGAGAAAAGAATTAGGAATTTTAAAAGACAGTAGACTAATTACCCCTCAAATGTATAAAAAATTCTACCCTAGGGGATATTCAGCCCTGACTTGGTAGAGGTCCTTGTCGAAATATTTGCTGGTTTTTTGTCTTCATATTTTACCACTGGCTGACAAAATCCTAGTTTTCATACCCTTTTTCTGGTTTTATTTATCATTTATTATTTCCTTTCCTCTCTTAGCTTCATACGTCATGTATCACCAGTGTGGTCTTAGAAAGTATTTATGATGGGTGTGGGGGGGCTAGTTTCCGTTCAATCACTGTCGACTATTAAAAAGCGTACTAGCCCATCAAATTTCCAATCGAATGAGCCTGTTTTGAAGTTTCTACGACAACTCCTTCTATAAAAACCTTATATGCCCCCAGGGCATAACTTAAAACCCTTGCCCTGAGGGTTGTGGGGGAGTGTCCTCCTCAAAAATATATTTTTAATCTGGAAATCAACTACGCTGAACAAAATAGCCTTCTCAAAATTTTGATTGGATGAGTTTGGGGGAATGATGGGCGTAGGGGGGACTAGTTGCCCTCCAATCACTTTCAGCTATTAAAAAGGGTACTAGGCCTTTGAATTTCCAATCGAATGAGCCTGTTTTGAAGTTTTTACGACAACGCCATCTATAAAAACCTTATATGCCCCCAGGGCATAACTTAAAGCCCTTGACCTGGGGGTTGTGGGGGAGTGTCCTCCTCAAAAACATATTTTCTATCTGGAAATCAACTAAACTGGAATAAATGGCTATCTCAAAATTTTGATTGGATGTGTTTGGGGGAATGATGGGCGTGGGGGGGGGGCTATTTGCCGTCCAATCACTTTTGACTATTAAAAAGGGCACTAGCCACTCCAATTTCCAATTGAATGATCCCTTTTCGAAGTTTCTATGACAAACAAAGTTTTTACGGGATACGAAGTTCCCGGGTATGGAGAAAAAAAACACATTGTGCTCACATCGTTCTTTACTTAGGTAGCGCTAGCGTGCTGCCTATGATTACGATTGCGACCTCTTTTTGTAAAGTCTTCAAGATTTTTTTTTGATCTGACCTTAAACAGATATGTTACGCTCCACCTTACCAGTTTGGGTTCAAGCGAAAAGTAGACTGTGTGGATGCCCTTACCGTTGTTGCCAATGTATTAGTTGATACCGAATCCTCAGGTGAATGTCTAATTCTTGCTAGTCACGAAATTAGATGCGCCTTTGATTCCCTGATCTACCCAGTTATGCTCCTCAAAGCGGCCAAACGTGGACTAGATTCTTCAATTGTTCACCGTCTTCGAGACATCTTCTCTCGATTATAAATTTGCCTGAAACATCCTCCAGATAAGAATATGCCCTCTGTTCCACATATGAAGCTCATTCCTGTCTTGAAAGGTGCAGGTCAAGGACCAGTTTCTTCTCCTAAAATTTTCAAAGCCCAACACCAGTGCCCTTCGCCTCTGGTACTATCTACATTGAATCTTAAAGCCCTTAACCTGAGGGTTGTGGGGGAGTGTCCTCCTCAAAAACATATTTTCTATCTGGAAATTAACTAAACTGGACAAAATGGCTATCTTAAATTTTGATTGAATGTGTTTGGGGGAATGATGGGCGTGTGGGGGGGGGGAGGCTAGTTGCCCTCCAATCACTTTCGACTATTAAAAAGGGCACTAGCCACTCCAATTTCCAATCGAATGATCCCCTTTCGAAGTTTCTACGACAACTTCTGCGATATGAAGTTTCCGGGTATGGAGAAAACAAACACATGATTACGATTGTGACCTCCTTTTGTAAAGTCTTCAAGATTCTTTTTTGATCTGACCTTAAACAGACATGTTACGCTCCACCTTACCAGTTTGGGTTCAAGCGAAAAATCGACTGTGTGTATGCCCTTACCGTTGTTGCGAATGTATTAGTTGATACCGAATCCTCAGGTGAATGTCTAATTCTCGCTAGTCACGATTTTAGATGCACCTTTGATTCCCTGATCTACCCAGTTATATTCCTCAAAGCGGCCAAACTTGGACTAGATTCTTCGATGATTCACCGTCTTCGAGATATCTTCTCTCGATTATAAATTCGCCGAAACAACCTCCAGATAAGAATATGCCCCCTTTTCCACATAGGAAGCTCATTCCTGTCTTGAAAGGTGCAGGTCAAGGACCAGTTTCTTCTCCTAATAATTTCAACGCCCAACACCAGTGCCCTTCGTCTCTGGTACTACCTTCATTGAATCTGTCTCTAGTTTATTATGCAGATGTCGTTTTAAATCTCAGCCGTACCCTCCAAGGAATGGATGAGGTCTTTGTGACACTTCAACAGGAGTATTTTAAACTTGGCATTTGTTTCAATAAGTCAGAAATAGTGCTTTTTAATTGAAAAGGTGAGCCATCGTCCTCTGTAGCTTTTGGTGATGCCACTGTTGGCATCACTGAAGTTGGGCACTTAGTTTATCTAGGTCTACCTATTGGTTCGTCGCTTCGCCGCATTCGATCCCTTCTCCTAGATCATCTCGTAGGACGTATTTCTGCTTCTTATGCATCGATTGTTGCAGAAGAAATTCGATTCAACTGCCTACTATTAGTTAGCCTTTTCAAAGATATAGTTTTTTTTCAAAGCCTTTTTTTATATTTTGTAGATAGCTCCGTTCTGGAAGCTGTTTAGTAATACTAATTATTTGAAACTAAGGTTTTTTTGTTTATTTATATATGAATATGTTGATGTTGTATGTGTGAATCTGCTTTTAACTCGTTTGATTTTTTCTTATTTTGTCCTTGAATTTGCTTCATTTTGATTTTTGTTGAAAAATATTCAACTTTCTAAGTAGCCTAAGTTGCGTGAGCTAAACGAAAGTATAATTTATGCAAAGTAAATAAAGCGGGTTTTCCATGCCAATATGAACGGGGTGAAAAATTTATGTGCATCTGGCATTAAACAGGCTACCTAACAAATAGAAAAACATATACACAAGAAAATCAATACAGGTTATAAATTCATCGAGCCAGATTGCCAATCCTGGAACCCAACCACTTAGATTAAAAAACAAATAGAGGTCAGATAGTCTGCTGAGAATGGTTTTGCCGAATCTGTTTTTCCAAAATTCCTAAAAAACCGAGTTGGAAAATTTCGACATATGTGCCTCAGAATCGGCTATAGCTAGAGCATTGATTTTTCTTTTAAAATTAGGAAGAAAAATTGCATATATTGTTGTTTTTATTTTATGGCCTTAGGTGAGCTGTTCGTGATATAAAGCGGAATGAATATTCACTTCTGCAAAACCATCTGAAAATCCAAGAACGCAGGAAAGATATGGCGAAACGGATTTGGCTCATCATGAATTAGAAGTACGTCTTTCGGCAAACTTTTTCGTCTGATAGAAAAATTTTAATTTCGACAATTTACTTGGAATTTTACAATAAAACGTAGCAAAGGATCAGCGAGAGGTCTCACTTAGCGAGAAGCTCCTTGGAATTTCTGGTTTTAACCTTTGGAGGCAGAGGCTGTTTCGGGACTAACTGTGATTTTAGCTGAAATACTAGGTACCTCAGTTCTGTTGCAACTTCTAATAAGATTTCCCACGTATGCCAAACCTAATTTTTCAATGAAACGGTAATACGGTACAACGTCTTTTATTTTTGCTGTTGGCAAATCAACTACTGTACTAGAAGGCACAAGAGGCAGCAACCTCTCCACAACCCTGACAGCTAAAACATTGGGCAACGGCCTCTTTAGGCTAGCCTCTTGTGCAATCAGCGCTAAAAGAGTATTTTCCTTAAAAGAAGCTCTATAAAACACCCTTTTGGTAACTACCACTACTATTAACAACTCACTGCAGCACCAAACCAACTGAGGACAACACAGCTACGGACGCTCCTCCTTCGTCCCAATCTATTCAAAGTCTGAAGTTCCCATTTCCTTTAAAACTTTTTATTACACCTTTCCACCCTAGACGAGGACTGCTTGCTTTCTGTTTAGTCCTAGACGGTGGCCCGAAAAGTACAATCTTCAGTAATGTGTCGTCCTTCATCTGCAGAACGTGCCCTAGCCATCTCAACGTTTCTTTCATTATAGCCCTAGAAACAGGGATTGAACCACATTTTTTTGTACAGCCTAAAGTTTGAAACACGGGCAGTCAGCCGGGTACCCAGAATAATCCGTAGGCAATTTCTCTGGACAACATCTAGCAAATCTTCATCCGGTTTTCAAAGCGTCCATCCTTCAAAGCCAGATTTGCTCACTGTCATCATTGTAGCTGCTAATATTCTAACCTTGGTTTGTCGACTTATCTTCCTATTCTTCCAAACAGTCCTTACTAATAATACTACCAAGGTAAGTGAAGCTGCCCACCTGATCAATCTTTTGGTTACCCAACGTCACCTTTTCATATTCAGTTATTCCTAGCCTTAGTGACTTATTCTTCTAACATTAATTTTCAAACCTACTCTAGCACCCTGAACTCCCAAAAACTCTAACAGTTCATTCATTTTGCTCTAACTTTCATCTAGAACGCTTAAATTATCAGCATGATCTAAGTCCAGGAGAGATTTTCCTCCCCATTTGATTCTGTGGTCTCCCATTGCCTTTCCTATTTTGCTGAAGAAAAAGTCCATCAAAATTCTCAATATAAAGGGAGATAGAACACAACCCTGCCTAACTCCTAATTTAATACAAAGTTAGCTACTAAGCTTATTTCCTACTTTCACATCAGCAGTTTTATTTTCGTCCATAGTACTAATAACTTTAATGTGTTTGTCTGGTATAACATACAAGGATAAGACCTTTGCTAAAGCTCTTGTATCAACAGAATTAAACGTTTGCTCATAATCTATAAAACTGAGGACCAAAGGTGTTAGACATCTCGGGCACTTTTCAATTTTTAACCTAAGAGTGAAAATTTGGTCGGCAAGTCTTCTACCTTTTCTAAACCCGCACTGTTCTTCTCTCAAAACTTTGTCTACAGCATGTCTCAGTCTAAAAAGTATCATATTACTAAGTAATTTTCTACCTACAGAGACCAGACTAATGTCTCGATAATTAAAACATTCACTCTTATCGCCTATCTCATGCAGTGGTTTAATTAAGGTTTTCCTAAAATCGTTAGTTACTTCCCCTTTTTCAAAAGTCATATTCGTATGTCTATTTGCTCCTGTAAATGTGAGTAAAATTCATCTGTGTCACTAGTATCTCCGTCATTTGGTTTTATAGGGTCATATACAACCATAATGAATACCCTGAATTTTTTAGTCATAGAATGAGCAATTAGTATTCTATTATTAATACCTTCCCAGCCTAAACAAGACTTAGCAGCTTCCTTATTCATCATGAGCCCTACTCCCTGTCTATGTACCCCATCCTCCCTACCTGATTAAACAAATTTTCTATCACCTAATTTCATGCTTCCTACCCCTAGGTTATGAGTTTCTGAAACTAGTAATAAGTCCAGTTTGAATCTTCTGAATTCGTCAGTAAAAATGTCGGTACCTTAGTCATTTTCCTACATCGTAACATTCCAAGTTCCAATTTTCAAATTCTTTTAATCATTAAAATTATTTTGGCCTCAGGAAAAGCATGAATGGGAGCCTCCAGTATGAATGAAGGTTTTGTTCAATCTTAGGCCCAGCTTGGTCACAACATGATTTTAAGCACTTGGCGATGCTCTTCTATCAAAAAGAGTCAAAATCCTGCACAGAAAATCTCAAGCCTTTTACTTCCGACTCATAATATATTCATGCCTCCAAATATTATGCTACTACTGGGAGACAACCCATAGTAGATAAATTAGCAGGGAAGAGCTTTTTCAGCCCGAAAAGACCCGTCGATACAGACCACGCCCAGAAGAATTATCCATTAGTCAGAATCCTATACGAAGGCTGTGTCGTTTACTAGGCTATAATTTCCTCGAGGGGTGCCAATCCTCAAGTGGGAATAGAGTTTACTGCAAGGTCCCCAGTCTTGGAAGTACTCCAAGGGTGTAGGCAGCCATTTGCAGAGGCCGTTATCCATAGATCTGGATCTTACGCCCTGCCGCAGTTGTCCTCCTCTAGAGTATCCTTCCTCGAAGGTGTTCTGCGTCACCATGCGATTTAACCCATTACTGGGAGAAGGTTTGTCATTCGCAAGACGTGTAGACACGCCAGTGGACCCTATTGGGAATACATTTGAGTGGCCTTCTTCCTTCTCCACTCTGTATTTATGACCCCAGGTGAGGGTGCCTCAGTTTCTATTATGCACTCCCAGGGACAAGGTCCATGCCACTTAAGAAGTTACCCAACATTCCCCCTGAGTCCGTGCCATCTAAGAAGTTACCCTACATATCTGTAAGGCGTTCCCCTATCGCTACCTGGAAACACGCTGAATGGCCGGGGGAGGCCCCTAAGGAGCTGTAGACTCATTAAGCTTTTTTTCTTTTATAGAGTTCTTTTCTGTCGTTACAGGTGTAGTGGAGTTTTACCAATAATCAACAAATAGCTTCTTATAAGAACTCATTGGCAGCAGCTGTAACCAAGTTTGGCTTAATTGCCTCTTTTAATTCTGTTGAGAAAGTAGATCCAGTTCTACTTTCAACTACTGCTCCTCTATAAAAAAAAAATATTCAAAAATACTTGGCTGCTACACAGACGTTAATTTATGCCAGTCTGCATCAGAAGTACTGACAAAATATATTGCCTTTCTATTTACAGGGAGTAACCCCCCCCCCTTTGCATACTCCTTGCTTAAACTGTAGAAACTTAACCTCTGAAAATGGCACTAGGTTATACTTGTAGCACTTCGATGTTTTGGCGATATAAAAAAAATATCTGCTTGGTCATTTGAATAGTGACAAACGGGTCACGGGGCCGAACAATCAAAAGCTCTTTTATCAATTCTGGTAGCGAAAAGACTTCCTTATGCTTTAAAGGCCCCTCAGTGACGCTGTGAACTCCTGAATTGTGGAGTGGCCAGACTCAGAATAAATCATTGTTATACTTTGGACGTGCCAATCCTTCCTCAGGACGTGTTGCATCATGTAGCTTATTATTTGATTGTGATTTTGTGGAATCTGACCATGTTAGCAACTTTCTGATGTCAGGATAGGTGATAAAAACCTTATCAAGGATAGCACAAAGACTACTGGCATTATCACTTCTATTTCTACCAGTAAAACATTCTGACCACAAACAACAATAAACTTTCTTGACTAGCTCTCCTGTCTATCTGCGAAAAGTAAGAATAGCAGTTAAGTTAAAGCAAGTGATTTTCCTTTTTTTAAAAAAGGACGAAACATCCCCTTTTGACAAAGAAAAAAGGTTTTCCAGATCAAAAAACAATACAGGATTATCAAAACTCCTTTCTTTATCTCTTTCTTATTTACTTTCTAGTTTTCATTTCACTTGTTGTGCAAGAGAGGTTTTGACCTCCTCCGGTAATTCAGTACCTTTTTTTTCAGCCATCGTTTTTCTTCACAAATAGAAAGTAATTTGTCAGTTTTCTGACAGATTCAGCATCTTTTTCTGACAGATTCTCTGACAGCAGATTCTCTGACAGATTTTCTGACAACATCAGTTTTCTGACAGATTCTGACAGATTCAGAATCTGTCAGTTTTAGGAACATAAAATGCAAGATTAAATTCACAATTGAAAATTTGTCCTATTTTCATGATATATTTTCCATGAGAAAATTTGTCCGTACATATTTTCCATGAGAGGCGGCAAACCATCTTCCGTACATCTTTTTCCATACAATAAATGCATATTTCTTATATTGAGTGAAGGGTCCAAGAACTTTTTGTTTGTTTTTGGCATGACTGTAATGAGAATTAATGGTTGGAAGGCTTTCAATGTGCTTTATTATATATGCAAAATCATCTTCTTTACTTTTACTGTGGGACACAAACAGGAGGTACTCCACCACTTGATAACTTATATGCGTAATGTAGCCGCTTATCATCGATGTCTTGGGAAGCAAAATAAATCCTTTGCAGATTATGAACTGACAGGTAATAGTGGAATGTACGCTTCTGCCGAGTCTCTCTTTTATTGTTCCTTTGTTTGGGTAAAGGTTCTGTTGTATCTAAATAATGCATCCTTTTGGAACCTTAAAACTTCTTTTACACATTTTCTTTTTTTCAAACTTCTTTTTAAAAACTTCTTTTTTCCCTTTTTTGGTAAAGGTTTTTTTGTTTCTAAATAGTACATCCTTTTGGACCTTTAAAAACTTTTTTTATACAACTTCTTTTGAAAAACTTTTTTTTGTTCCTTTTTTGGGCAAAGGTTTTGTTGTTTCTAAATAGTACATCCTTTTGGAACCTTAAGTTCTTTTAATGTTCTTTAAAGTTCTTTTAAATTTTTTTCTGGAAAACGTTCTTTTAAAGTTCTTTAACACAGTTCGACGATCAGTCTCTGGGATATGTTCAATAAATCTGAAAGAAAACGAATGTGGGCAGTAAAGGGTTTTCACTTCCTCCCTCTTTTCATGTACGTTTTTGGTAACAGGGTTCACATAAACATTCCCAGAGTTAACCGCACTCTTGTCCGATTTTCACCCACTTTTTCTTGTTATTTAACCTCTTTCAGATTTTTTTTAAGGCAATATTTCTTGTTTCTTGTTTCTGCCATTCCCTTCTGTGGCATTTTCAATCTCTTGGGCTTCATTACTAATATCAGCAAATCAGCAGCTTTGGACAAAACGGAATATGCGTATGTGATTCGGAAAAATCAGTGTAAACATTATGCGATTCAATAAAGGAGAATCGCAAAATGAAGGCAGTTAGAGACGTCCTACATCAATGTCAGTTTGAGCATTCAAAATATTTTTTTTTACAAGATAGCGTTTGTAACTCAGTTTTGACAAAAACTGTTATATTCGGCAGAACCTGTCAGCAGAATTATCAGCAGACAGGATTGCGAAAAAGCTCATGCTTAAATTTCTATGTTAGCTGAGAGTCATGCTAAATCATTAGAACAACATTTTGGATAAATAGGGGAAAACTGGGAAAAAAATTTATCTCTACGGACACAAAGTAACAATGAAAGAGAAGGATAGGGGTCAGATTCAGTAAAATATATTCGAATATTTTGGTATCTTTCAATATATTGTGACTATCCCGGTAGCACTAAATTGAAGTTTCATGTTAATTTTAAGCCTTCAAGTCACTAACGGTATTATAGTCCTTTTTTCATCTTCTCACTGAAGGGACGGATTTTTCTTTTTTTTTATTCAATGGAAATGTGTTAGTAACTAAAGTGCATCTTTTTCTGGGTAAGGGGGGGGGAGTTCCAAACTAAGTCATATGAATCATAATACTTGTTGATGTAATTTTGGTTTTTATGCCAATTTTGTCAGATGTCGAGGGAAACTAAAAGAAATGGAATAAATCTTCAGATACAAAATTTGTTCTTTATTCTGAATGTATTCGCAAATAGAAAAGGCTTTTTGGATCACTAGTAACTCATCAACTTATGCTACAAACAAGGGTGAATCCAAGATTTTTTTAGGGGAAGGGGACACAAAATAGGTTGATCTGATGAACTTGCATCAGGAGCAAGTTTAATTAACGCAAAATTGCGGTAATTAAGTCAATTACACTACTTTAGACTCCGCTAGAGGGGGGGGGGAGGGCACGCCCCTTGGATCGACCACTGACTATGAAGTCCTAAATTTTTGTGTCCTTTTTGAGATCATTCGTATTTTGTAACAGTCGGAGTCTGTTACAAAATACTGAACATATCCCACGACATTGTCGTCGGTTGATTTTGTTTAGGTTCAGCCGATGGAAAAATATTATTTTTGGTAAAATGGTCATATACCTCTTTTTGATTGAGATCTTCTTAGTAACCAACTTTTCAAGTTAATAAACACCCGTTCTATTTTACGCCAGCACTATTAATAGGAGGGTTTCGTGGGGTATGTTCTCTGTCTCCCCTTTGCAACCCCTAAGTATGTAGTTTACTAGATTATTTTTTCCACGCAGCTCTGATTGATAAGAAATATTTTTCAATTTGACATAAATTTATCTAATTTTCAACTGATTTATTAAATTACGTTGTTGCTATATTTGTACAAGATTTAATTTTTCAGTGAGGTTCTCGTATAATTTGGCTTTATCATGGTTGCAGCAATAAATACAATCTAGTAAAGAACAAAACAAGGCTCACTAACAAAAAAACAAGGCTTATTAACAAAAAAAACAAGGCTCATCAACAAAAAAACAAGGCTCATTAACAAAAAAACAAGGCTCATTAACAAAAAAAAAACATTAACTAGGCAAATTGTCATTAGAAGCTGATTTAGAAATTGCAATTATGCCATCAATCAACCATAATGGCAAAAGTTTGTTACGAAAACAAATTTATGGAAATTTTAAAACACAGCCTAAATCTTCCCCCCCCCCACCAAAACGGCGATGGATCAAAATGATAACTGTAGCATTTGAATTGCCAATGTCGAAAAACCCATATAGGAAAGTTACAGATTCCATCGTGAATAACAACAAAATCACTGTTTAGCATAGAAAGAACTGATGTATTCTCTTTTTTCTTAATTAATTAAAACAAATTTTCGACAAAATAAGTTTTTCAAAGAAAAGTAAAGAACTCCATTAAACAAAAAATGAGCAAAAATAAAATCAAATAATCTACGAAGCGTGAAAATACCGCTAACCAGCATCGATAAATAAATGAAACCAAAAACGAACAGATATTGCAATAAATAACCGAGTCAAACTCAAATGTTCTTACGTCTATAATTTTAATAAATTAAATAATATTAAAATTTTGATATCTAAATATCAGTATATGTATATTAAACTGACAATACACATTCATTTGTATTTTTTCAGTAAAGTGCAAATTATGTTCTGGCCTTGGGAAGGCATAGGGGTTTGAGCCCAACTTATGTTAATTTCTGCTCGTTTTGAGTCTGACTCGGTTATTTATTGTCATTTCTATTCATTTAGGGTTTCATTTATTTATCGATGCTGATTTGCGGTAGTTTGCCGCTTCGTAGATTATTTGAATTTACTTTTGCTCGTTTTTTGTTTAATGGAGTTCTTTACTTTTCTTAGGAAAACTTATTTTGTGGAAAAAGTTTTTTTTAATTAATATCTGTTCATTTTATATTGACATAGTCTTTTCAGGGAAGAAAAAAACATACTTTTAATCTTTTCTTTTTTTAAGACTTTATAGTTTGGTCTGCTATTTGTATGCTGGAGAAAACTTTTTAGCAATTTCTAACAACATCACCCTTTTAAAAATCTGGACACAAATAGTGGTGTTTAATTTCGCTTCATGCCTACTCTGGTTGACATGAAATGGAAAACTTGATACCATTCGCAAAAAAATCTGCTTACTTTCTTTGATAGCTTGGATACACTTACGCTATTTTGACTTGGTTAAATTTTAAGAGCAGAAGTAGCCCCGAAAATTTGAACATTATACCCTCAGTCGTTCCTGGGATACTGCTGAAATGCCTTATTAGGAATAAGCATGGGCAATGTTTCTGTTCTGTTCATGCAAAAAAAAAAAAAAAAACAGAAACAGAAAAGAAACAGATGACCTGGTTTAATTTACCTATTCTGTTTCTGTTTCCATAATAGCTATTTCATCCTGTATCTGTTCTTTTTCTACCTGTTTTTCTTCTGTTTCTGATTTTATTTATGTGATTCGAGAATGAGCTATTTGAGAATCTCGAACTTACAAAATGGTTTATTAAATCATACATTGAAATTGTGAAGACGCCTCTTGCTTCAAGAGGTTAGGCCTCTTGCGATTTTTAGAAGTGGAACGTAAGTAAAATGATGGATTTTAGTCTGTTAAACCTGTCAAGTAGTGCTGCTGAATTGTTTTAGCTAGGCAGAATTAGAGCTTGGCAATCAGACGATAGTAGATATTTTCTTAAATGTTAGAAGTGAAGAATCTAGGGTGAACCCCGCTCCACCCTCCAAGATTTTTTCTGGTGCCCTCATTCCTTTTTCCTTTTTTTCACTCCTTTTTTAGAAAAAATTTCAATCTGGTCAATTATTTGCACCTCTGTCTCATTGGGTCCCCCTAAGATTTTGCTCATTGGCACCCTTTCCAGGGATTTTGCTCTAGGTCTGCCCCTGAATGTTAGAACGGTAAAGGTGCAGTTTAATTCCACTAAACAACGTATTGCTTACAATAGATTATTCTGTCAATGGAGCAGGAAAGTTGCACAGGTACTGTCCAGGAGAAGCAGGATACAAACAAATCACTTATTACTGTATATCCTGGTTCTATTGGTAATTTGGTAGGGCTCCTGTCTCTTACATTACATGGGAAATAATTTGCACCTTTAGCTGGGAGAACTTTAGTTTAACTGTTCTCATGGAATTAATTAAAAAAAAGCTATCTGAAAAATAAGTTTTTCAAAGGCCATTTAAACTTGTGTAAAGGCCATTTTAAACTTAAGCCCAGCAGATACAAATACCTTTTAAAATTCAAACTCAAAACGACCAGAAATTACTTTTAAAGAATAAATGAAACCCAAACCGAACAGAATAAAAAATAAACAAATAAACAAAATAAATAATCAGAGCAAAAACATAAAACAAGTAATAATAAATAAATAGATCTTAAAGCGTGTAGTGCTTAGATTGAATATAAATATCAAGCTTAAAACGAAAAAAAATATTTTCCTATTGAAGTATAAATGAAACTTAAAACGAACAGAAATTAAATAAACAATCAATACAAACAAACACAATAGATATTAATGTAAATTAATAAATAAATCTGAAAACGAGCGAAACTTAAATTCAATATGCAAATCATGCTTGAAACGAACAAAAAACACAACAAACAAGAGTGTGGTATGACCTCCTTCTCTCAAATGTAAAAGTCTATAACCTATTGCGTCATTGGCAATTTACTGAAAACCAATTTTATGACAAATATTTTTTTTGCACTTAATATTGAAAATAAACATTAAAATTATAGTTACATTTTGAACTCATGAGCTTTCAGCAATTAATATCATTATTCATCAAATATTCAGTTTAATTTTTTAGCTCTTTTTCAAGTTGTTAAAGACGAATATAGTTTCCCTACAAACAAGCGTTTGGATACTTCCTCCTTTCCTAACTGTAAATAAAAACCAAAAGCCTACTGCGTCATTGGCGCTTAACTGAAAACGGATTATATTACAAATATTTTCTTTTCCAGTTCTTACAGTATTGAAAATAAAGATACAATTATTATGAAATTAATGCTTGAATTGATGGATCTTTCAACAATTAATATAATTACACATCAAATATTCAATTTGATGTTGTTTATACTTTCCAAGACTGTTCAAGACGCATATAGTTTTCAGTAAAGCGCCAATGACGCAGTAGGTTTTAGACTTTTACAGTGAGAGAAGGAGGTCATACCCAAACTCTTGTTTGTGGTGCTTGCTATGATTGTTTATTTAATTTCTGTTCGTTTTGGGTTTCATTTATTCTTAACAGTGATTTCTGGTTGTTTTGAGTTTGAATTTTAAAAGTTATTTGTATCTGCTGAGCTTAAGTTTAAAATGGCCTTTACTTTTCTTTGAAAATTAATTTTCAGAATTTTTTTTTAATCAATTTTTGTTCGTTTTCGATTGCAAAAAAAAATCAAGTTTTAAAAAATTCCTTATTTCAAAATCAAACTTAAAAAAAAATCAAATATTCATCAAAGTATCAAAACTGCTATCAAAGTAACAATATCAAAGAGAAAAATTGGGTTTGTGTCAACCTCGGAGTTTTATTATCTGATGTTTGAACTATTTTTAACAAAATTGCTATCTCAAAATTGTATCGGATGGTTTTGGGGAAAAAGGGCGTGGGGGGACTAGATTAAGCTTCGGTCTCTTTTGACTCTTTAAAAGTGAACTAAAACTTTCTATTTTCAATCAAATGAGCCCTCTCTGAGGTTTATTCGAGTGTCCCTTCTATAAGAACCATATATATCCCCAGAGTATAACTTACAACACCTATCCCTGGGCCCTGGGGGGCTTTGTTGACCCTGGAGTTTAAATATCTGATGGTTGAACTATTTTTAACAAAATGGTCACCAGAAATTTTTATCGGATGGATTTATCCATCCGATACACCCAAAGGCGCGGAGGGGGGAAGGGGCTAGTTCCCCTCTGATTTTTTTTCACTCTGAGAAAATGAACTACAACTTGAAATTTCAATTCAAATGAACCCTCTCTGAAGTTTATACGAGCATACCCTCCATGAGAACCCTATATGCCCCCAGAGCAATAATTACAATACCTGCTCCGGACCTGGGGGGATTATGTCAACACAGGAGTTTTTCTTATCTGATCTTTGAACTATTTTTAACGAAAGGACCATACGTAAAGGAGTTTTTGTTATATGATCTTTGAACTATTTTTAACAAAATGGCTACCTCAAATTTTTATCAGATGTATTTGGGGAAAAAGGGCTTGGGGGGCAGTTGCCCTCTGATCACTTTTGAATCTTAAAAAGAGCACTAGAACTCTTGCTTTCCAATCAAATAAGCCCCCTTTGAAGTTTATATTACGACATTTTCAATATGAAGTGCTTCTGAGAAGAAAATAAATGGAGTGCTGGGGGGGCAGCTTTAGACTCTTAAAAAGTGAATTAAAACTTTCAATTTTTCAATCAAATGAGCCCTCTAGTAATTTGATACGAGCATCACTTTCATAACAACCATATATACCCCCTGGGCATAACTTACAACGCCTACCCCCGGGCCCAGGGGGGCTATTTCAACACCGGATTTTTTTTTTGTTACCAGAGCCTTAAACTTTTTTTTTAAAGAAAATGTCTATCTCAAAATTATTATCTGATGCATTTATGCCGTGGAAGAGGGGGGGGGGCTAGTTGCCCTCCGATTTCCTTGGGCTCTCAAAAAGTGAACAAGAACTTTCAATTTCAAATCAAATGAACCCTCTTTGAAGTTTATACGAGCATCCCTTGCATAAGAACTATATATGCCACTAGTGCACTACTTATAACGCCTGCCTCCAGTCCCTGGCGGGTTCCGTTGACCAGGGAATTTTTCTTATCTGACCTTTGAACTATTTTAAAGGAAATAGCTGTTATAAAAATTTTATCGGATGGGCTCGGGGAAAAAGGGTGTGGGGGGGGGGAGGCTAGTTGTCCTCGGATATCTTTTGACTCTTAAAAATTGAACTAGAACTTTCAATTTCCAATCAAATGAGCCCCCTCTGAAGTTTATACGAGCTTCCCTTTCATAAGAACCGTAAACATCCCCAGGACAGCTCTTACAACGTTTATTCCCCGGGCTCTGGGGGGTGTTTTTGTTATCTAATTTTTGAACAATTTTCAAAACACTGGCTGTCTCAAAATTTGTAGCGGACGGGCTTAGGGAAAAACGAGCATGAGGGGGGCTGGTTTAACTCTCTTGACTCTTAAAAATTGGACTAGAACTTTCAATTTCCAATCAAATGAGCCCTCTTTGAAGTTTATACAAGCATCCCTTTCATAAGAACCATACATGCCCTGATGGCATAACCTAGAACGCCTTCCCCTGTGCCCTGGGGGGCTCTATTGACACCTTATTAGTAGTATGTTAACTTATACTTTGCTTGCCTGTATAGGAATTCCCATGTTATTTGCTTGCCTGTATAGGACCATGCTATTTGCTTGCCTGTATAGGAATTCCCATGTTATTTGCTTGCCTGTATAGGACCATGCTATTTGCTTGCGGGTATAGGAATTTCTATACTATTTGCCGGGACGTATACACCTTTTTAAAGAGAGTGAGTATCCTCTCACATGGCCTTATACTTTGCTTGCCTCAATAACAATCTCCTTGCTATTTGCTTGCGGGTATAGGAATTTCTATACTATTTGCCGGGACGTATACACCTTTTCAAAGAGAGTGAGCATAACTTGATTGGTGATTGGGATTTGAATAAAAGGAATAGTTTTCTTTACAATTCATAATAGTAAGAGAATTGAATTCAAAGAGAATAGTTTATTTGAGAAGATATTAGTAGAGAAAAATGAGTGGTGCATTTACATTATTGGAGATTAATGATGGAGCCGACAACAGCAGCAACGATATACGAGTACCCAATGTGGCTGTGGAAATAACCGCTGGCTGTAGACTATGTCTTGAATGGGACACTATGTATGCTAGATACGTGATATCATTAAGCAAATTTAAACAGGAGGAGCAATTATGTTTTGCTGGAAAAGTGAATATTCTCCATATAAATAAACTTCAGTCAGCATTAGATGTCCTATCGAAACATATTGATGAGAACAAAATGCATCAGTGAATATTATTATTGTAATTATGTTCAATAAAATTGTTTCTAAATCGAAGGTATTTTTCTTTCTATAGTAGACTAGCGTATATTTTTTAGAGTAGAAAAAATTCTGGTTAGTCTGAAGTTGGTTGTGAGAGAGTTAGGACTCTAAAAAATGGATAGATTCGAGAAAGAGCGAATCATGGGGAATCTAGTTCTTATGGAAAAACGTTTGATTCTAGATGACGATTTTCTAGAGCTGTCTATTCAAAGAAAGATATTTTCTCGGGGAATGCTTGTCGATATAATGAAAACTGATTCTCCATCATTAGACTATTGTATGAAGCTTCTACGTCGTGATTCAAATGCATTTACACAATTTATTGATATATTGATCACGACACGGCAAAATGATATTGTGGATATGCTTTTAAACATTAGTTTAGAAATTTAGGACTTTTTTCATAAGAAAGTTGGTGCTCAAGGATGATTTACTCCTCTCTCTCTCAGACAATTTTTTGTTGTTGCTAGCTCATTTTCATTGTGGTAGTGAGAGTGATAACACATGACAAAATTTTCCATACATGTCCCCTATGTATGTACACACTGGGCAGCTGGTCATCATGTGAGAATTGCACAATGATTGATGAGTATGAAGAAAAGTGTAGATTATGCAACCCGTGTAAATTGCATAGAGGATATGCTGTACAAATTAAAGGTTGTAATTCCTGTCTTGAAGAGGTGTGTGACTCTCATCCTAGAGGCCACCTACGCTCCAATTGTCACTATGATAAATGTAATCAATGGGAGAATACATATCCCGGTATGATTGGAAAGAATCCTAACCGTGATTTTAGTTTATTGCTACGAGATTGGTATCGTCATGGTTTTAGATTGTTCTGGGAGGAGGAACCGGGTCAACGATTCAACTGCTGGAACAACAAAAGAATATGGTTTCTACGTCATCGTTGTGAAGACAATGGGTGTTATGATTATAAGCCCACTGATTTATTTGGCTCTGACGGAATGTGATTCGCCACTTGAGGACACTGTTTGTGAAATTGCTTCAAATAAGCGAATTGAAACATGTGAATTCTATAGAATGAATGAGAATAGTATCATTGACTATACAAAGAGATATGACAAGAGTGAAGTCACGCTCTACTTTGGAAAATGTGACCCTGACATTGCAGTACATCAGGATCAGTACACTGTGATTTCAGATAATCTACCTGCACTAGTTGTTGTCGACAAATACCTATACCTACTAGAATATGAAATCTAAAGAGTAGAAAAGTCGTTTTATCATGAATATATTTTTTTTTTATTAATAAACAATTTCACATACATTTTTAGAACATTTTATTCGTAGGGCACTAAAATCAATATTAAATATGCTTGTAAGTATATTTTCCACTAGAAAGTCGTTCAATCGAGGTAAGTCAACGTAGATGTTAAGAAAAAGCTTGTAGGTATAGCCAGAACATCTGAACATGAAAAAGAGTAGTGCATGAAAGCCACATGTCTTAGTCGTTAAATCCTGTACTCTTCGTTGATTTTGAATAATGGTTTTCCCACTGCTTTCAATAAATTTGCTGATGTATGGAGCGTAGAATTTATACGATAGGCCAAGAGGATCAAAAAATTCAATATTCTTTGCTGTTTGAAAGATGCAAAGCCAATGGCCGGTCTTCAAAGTCGATGGACTGCTATTAACAATGATTAGGGTATTGTTAACAATTGGAATTTTTTCAATGAAGTCCAAAGGTATGCAATAGGACTTTTACTGGGACATGTATGGATCCATACTAAATACGTTGATTATTTTGTTTGTGTTCATGGTGCTAGGTCTAGTAGAACACTGCCGTTGGGTGTGATTTCCCAATAGGTTTCAAATTGACTCAGTGATATTAGCGTGCTACTCTCAGTCAGAGCATCGGCAAATGCACACTCTAAACGTATATTCCCTGTTCGTACTATGCTCATATCCTGAGTCCTTGACAAGTCCAAAACAATAACCGCATGATTTTTTGAAAACATTGAATCGGTTATTCCATTTTCAAATAGTTGATAGTCATGATCTAGGGATTGCATGGTCAACTCGTACAGAGTTCTATAGGATTTTTTGTCAAATGATAGAGTGTACAGTGGAATACCATTCACTTTGAACACAAGGCTAGATAGACCGAAAAAATTAAAATCATGGGGGGATTCAGTCCAGGGTCCAACGGCACTGCCACTCTTCACAAAGGCCAAAGCCAATTTTGATGGGATTGCTCCATTCATAAATGATGAATCGCTATAGCTACGAGAGCCGGTGGCAATGTGACGTTGCTTGGTGATCGTGTGGGGGACAAGAAGTTTAATGTTGTTACCATTGGCTCTTAGCTTTTCCACTGCCAATGCAACAGAGCTCATAACGCGTTGTTTTCGGACGTGGAGAATTGTCGATGTGATAATGACATTTGCATCGGGTGCTGCAGGAAGTGTTTTTCTCAAAATGAAATTCGATGGGGCCATCTGTAACTTTATGTCAATCTTGACATTGGGGGGTAGCCATTGGGATATATTGAATATCTCATGATTTAATTTTCCAACTAGATGATACTCCTTGGTCACTGCAGTAGTCAACTCACCGTCAGTATCAACACCTGATCGATATTCACAGCCCAATGATTGTCCTCTCAACTCCTTGTATGCCTTTGGTGTCATCATCATAAATTGTATATAGCTTGCATAGTTTGATAAATTACTGCTAGTGTTCACCAATGTTCCATTAATAAATACATTCATTTGTTTGAATAGGTTGTGTAGAATACAGTTTTCGTAGTAGAGACCATCGCCAGCATTTGGAGTTGTATTATCTGACTTTTTCTTCACCGCAACATTTAAATCAATAAATGTTGATGACAAATCAATGAAATAATCTTCACTGGAAAATATTTGAAAGTGTATATTTTCCGAGAGGGGTTGTTGGGGGTAAAATTGTTCATAGTAGCCATACTTGACACTGATATCAACATTTTCAGCATTGAATATATTCAATGAGGAACTAATTGATGGATATGATTCCTTGTGGGGGAGATAAGTCATCTTAAGAGAAGAAATCCTTCTTTGATCTAACAATCTTTTTCTTTTTCTTCTTCTCCTTATTGGTCTTCCTTGTTTTATTCCTCAAAGTCATTGTTGATGTCTTTTGCTTCCCGCCTGGGTGGAGACTGATGAGTGAATGACATGCACGCATCCTTTTCAATCCCTCCCCATTTTGTCGAGATTTTAATTGCTCACCAACGGCTCTTGCTGAAGATCTAATATTTTCCTTAACACTCTCCTTGAAATTCTTGCCTGACCCCCAGTCCTGTAGTGTGGAGGCAGCAAAATTTGATGCAGCAGGTACAAGATATTTTCTGGCAAGGGGTTGTGCAGAACGAAATAGCCTAGCAAACCAGCTACCAAGACCATAGCCAGACATTGTAGTACGACCCTTGTAGTAGTCCAATCCATTGCCTATTTGACGTGGACTCAAAGCACCAACATAACAATCGAAATCGGGACAGACAAATGGAATTCTTCTATTGTTCATTCTAGGTGATTGTGCTGTCGCTGACAATGGGTCGAAAATGACATGTAATCAATGCTAAGCCTTTTGTTATTGCTAGAAGATCACCCAATTGACTTCCTAGTGTTAACTGACAGAGTTCCAAATACGAAGTGTTTACAGGAACATACTGAAGATGCTTTATATTAAAGTAATGAACAAGTTCATGAGTTGTTTTTCGTTCAAGAACACGTAGGAGGGGGACATTTGAATTACCGACTCTCGACGTTTCCACAAAGGATGCATAGAGAAATATGCAAGAGTCCGAGGTGAAACCAGGTGGATAATCAGCAAAAATAACTTGATCCATCCCGTAAACGGTGCCAGCATTTTTCCCATTGATCGTATTCTGTTTAAAGCCAAGAACGTCTCTCAGATTATCACTGAGAATAATTATTTCAGTGTCAACAGGTGAAGTAATGTAAATCCTATCATGTTCCAATGAATAATTAAAATGGAATGTACCATTCCTACGATATGAGATTTTCTATTGATTGTACGACACAAATCTGTCATATTATCGTATTCAATATATTTCAATTTGGCATGTGGATATTCGCTAGATTTAAGTGCTTCAACCCATTCATAGTCGGCAAAGAGTGTCCAATCGAATGGTATAACCTTCATGTCATACACATGATCCTTTCTCAGGATGTCATAGGTATTTTTGAGAATACAGTCGACAAGAGTCACTTCATACGGACCGTCAAATTTGATGGCGGGGGAGAGTTTTGTCCAAAAATCACTTGTCGTATTCAAGTCATTGTAGAGAGGATCGGAAACGTTGGACATGAAAGTTACATAGAAATCATTGGGCATTGTCAATATCTTCAACACCGATCCAAGAATCAAAATCAGAGTTGTATCCTAGCAACCGAACAAGTAACTGTTTCTTACCCCTGCGAGTACGAATTTTTAATATATTTTCAATTTGATAGATTTCACTATTATTTTTAACTTTTTGTAGTTCATAGTCATAAAAGCCACCGAGAATCTCTTCATCTTTGGTATCACGCAGGCGATAAGTTATGGGTTTAGTGTCTAGGATTTTTGCCACTTTAAAAAGTTCGGTGGACCACAAGTAATTCCCCTTTTCAAAAACATTAGTTGTCCAATTAATTCGAACAGTATCACCAACATTGAATTTATTTTTCTTCTTGACAATCGTTTCATTGGAATACTTTTTAAGAAAGGTGTCAATTGTATCATGATTAGAATGATGAACTTCCGTTGGGGTTGAGTTGGACAATGAACGATGAGGTCGTTGATTATAAATCAACATGATTTTATCTAGATCATGAATAAAAGCCGGTGTATTTTTCAATGTACAATATCTTGAAATTAAAATTCGAATAGTTCTTATCAATCGTCCGGCCAATGCAGCCTTTATAGGATTGTGACTATGATAGAGCAGTGTACTATATTTCTCTAGTACTTTTGCAACATGGGGATTAACAAATTCACTACCGCGATCCGTTTGAATTTTTTTTATATGAATTCTGTTCGAGAATACTTTCAATTGCCTGAGCAACTTCAACGCCTCTCTTTGGTCGCAATGGAATTGCATATGCATAGCGACTAAAAACACTGATTGCAAGTAGAATGTACTTGTATGGTGTATTGTGACGTCGTTGAATCTCATCTAGAGTCAGGAGATCTGCTTGCATTATATGCAATGGGTAAAAGGCTTTAGTTTTTCGATATTGATTAGCACGAAATCTATGATTTCTATGCAGAGTGTAACTTGATTCATTTTGTAGATAGTCTTGTACACTTTTAGTGTGAACACCCAAGACTTTGGAAAGAGTGGTGGGGGAACTTAAACTCCCCACCTCACCAATATTTTCATAAACACCTTTCAGAACTTCAACCATTTTGAACGTAAACACGTTGTGTAACGTCCGCTACCCTTTTGTATACTGGATGGTGATGGTGACATGAAAGTTTTCACTTTTTCCTTGCCACCATTGTCAATTTTTTTCCACTAGGTGTGCTAGTATTTTCCAACATTGATTTAAAATCTTCTTCTTCTTCTTCTTCTTCTTCATGTTCATATTTTAATGGTGTCAATGTTGTTGATGATGATGATGCATGTTCATTTAATTTTTTTAGAATCTGTCTATTGCTGATAAGACTTTTGGGGAAGTTTAATGTATTTAGAAAGTTGTATAGATGAGCGTCAAATGATAATAGTCCTTTACGACTTGTAACCATGTCATAGATTAAATCAAGTAGATTATAGCTCTTGCCCTGAATTATAATCCCTTTCCCATTGCTCTCAACTTGAATATAATCTTGACCACTTTCAATGAGATAGGTTAGGAGTCGTTTACTTTGTTCACGATATGAGTGGGGCATTAGATTTCCAATTTTCAATACAATTGAATCCAATTCCTCCTTCTTTAATTGTGTTCCAGCAGCAGACTCTTGAGAAGATGATTCTTTTTTGTGATCAATACCAGCAGCAGCAGCAGCAGCAGCAGCAGTGGGCTTCGACCGATAGGACTTGTGTTTGTCCACTCGGCGAAGTGCATCTTGAAGTAAAAGCAGTTTTTTATCATCCTCAATATTTTCATTGTCAAGGAATTTACTCAGATTGTTTTCAAAGTGTTCCACGGGTGAGAGAGCGAATTCTATTGGAGTCAATTTATAGGGTTTTGCCATCTAGAGAAAACTTTTTACAAGTCCTGCAATTATTGGCAGTAAAAGTGTGAAAAAGATACCGCCCGCCGGAAGAAGTCGTTTCCTTTTAAAATTTTGTCCTTACTTTTTATAGGCCAATGTACGTACAATGAAACGATGTTGCTTTGCCTATTGCTTAACTACTTCTTGCAGTTGAACATTACCCTCAGTCAAATTTAAACAAAGTTCAGATATTAGATTAATGAAATCATTGTCGATACCATGTTTGAGCATGGCTTCCCTAAGCGGAGGTTTTGAAGTGCTTAGAACTGAAAACAAATTTCTATTTTCATGTAGTTTCTTCAGTGTCATGATAGCGACTAATAGGTCTTTTTAGTGTTCACGGGGAGATATACTGTAATTTCATTGTCGAAAATATCTGTGACTAAACGCAGATCCTCGGGTGTATTTTGATTAAGATCCAATAGGATATAACCGTGGGGTTTATTAGTTGCCTGATTGTATGCTGAGAGCAGAAATTTAGGGGCACCTGGATAGATTTGTTTATTGAGGGTTATTAGCGAGCTAGAATCACGAACAACTCTGTAGATGATATAGTAGGTGCAGTTCAATGCAAGTGTTCGCATACATTTGCTCTGATGAAAGAGATTGTGTAGAACCAGAGTAACGGAAATCTGCTCATGATGAGAGCGAACAGTGAACAGTTGTAGCATTTCCTGGGACCATTGTTCAATAGATTCTGCCAGATCGTCAATGATCAGCCAAGAGTTTGGTTCAATAATGCTGAAAACATCAAGTCCCTGTATGAATTATATCTGCACCAAACCCCTGGTGGCAGCAATTGCTTTTATTTTATCGTATGACTCCTGCCAAATACTGTAACAATAGTAGATTTTTTTCAGCTTTTCCACAAACATTTTATCACAATTTTTAATTATTTTAGTTAAGAGTGTTGTTTTGCCCGACTTTGACGGCCCACACAGAAACGATCTGAATTTTGTTTTAAATTGATACATGTTCCCTTCAATAGTTCACCTGGACAACTAACCGTAGACCATAGTTGTCTAATGACTAAATAATTTCCCTACTCCGTTCAAGAATAATAATAATAATAAGAAGACGAATAAAGAATCATATTTTCTTTTATTATATGCATAAGAAAGTAACAATACTTAAAAAAATACTACATTGAAAAAAGAGCACATTAAACATGAAAAAAAACACTTTTTTTAAATTTATTTATAATAAAAAAGTACAACATTTACATAGGCACAGAGAGAGAAAAACACTTAAATAAATGCACTTTTTTTGTTTATTTATAGAAAAAATACAACATTAGAATAAAGCACTTGAAATAATATCACTTTTTAATTTGAATGAAACATGTTTATTTACAAAAAAAATCTGCTCTAAGTCAAAAAAGATAACTTTGATAGTGGTGGTGCCCCCCCCCCCGCTGGCGGCCAGCCCCCCCCCCCCCTCCCAAAGGCCGCGAGGCCCCCCCAAAGGTTTTAGGAAAAAATTTATGGGACTTTATTCAAACCGAGACTTTCCCTATGGATAACACATTCGGCCCGGTCTGAAGTTAAATAGTGACCAAGGGGGAGGGTAGTCACAGCGTCTTGACAAACATAGACCTTGTCGGAGATGGTACTCATGGCAATTTTTTCTACATTTACAGTAAAGTTCCTGTAGTTGAGGGAACGAATTGCCAGCAATTTGGCCTGTGGAATTGTATTTTGAACAATACAATTCCTATAGATGTCCATGTTGAAATTCTTATCCACATAGCGTGTGGGCACTCCTTTGCAACGTTTCTTGATTTCCTCCTCGTGTGTCTGTATAAAGTACACCTTCGGACTTACAAACATACCACGGGAAATCATGTCGCTTCCCGTTTCTGATTTAAAAAGTAAAAGCTGATTTGGCGCCCGACGTTTCACTAGCTCTGGGTAAAGACCACTCCAATTGGTGTAGTCTATCCGTGAGCTGATAATTTCACCGTGGACCAAATCATCAATTAGATTTGGGGTTTTTACTTTTAACAGTAGAGAATCTGTGTCCCCGTAGCAGACCTCTACTTGCCCCTTTTCCGGCCACTGTACCCTAGCCACATTGTAGTAGAATTCCAACATGAGCTTCTTAGAGATCTCCAAGATCGCACTGCCTGCAGCAATATTTTTATTTAATACAATGCGTCTTTTTTCCTATTCAATGGTACCATGTCCGGGCCAATGATCGTGAAGGAAGTGTAATTTGGATCGGCAATAATTCGAGCACATTGTTCGGGATCGGTCACGACGTCACAACGATTCCTATTGCGAACCCTCTCACACATTTTACTGAAAGCCGAATTCAAAATGAGCTTATAAATTTTTTTTTCGGCTTTCGTCTGCGCTTCAGAACGTTTCTTGACAAAAGTGTCAACAAACGTTTTCAGATAGGGTTTTTGACTAAACTGGAGTGCTCTGTGAACCTTTGTGACATTGAAACCGTTGTTGCACATCCATTTTAAGGTCACATGATGTACAACTATATTTTTTTTTCGGCAGAAGGTCAGCAATAAGTTTTTGTTTTTAAGGTAACCAATGCAATCCGTCCACCTCGACTAAATGCCTATTGCGAGGGCTCAAAGAGTCCTTAGTCACAGGTCTATTGATGCACGGGAAAACAAAATCCTTTACTGAATCGTGAAGCTCGACTGGTATCTCCCCATCAATTTCAAAAAACCATCCAACCGGTCCATTCTCCTCAACACTGTCGCCAATGTTGGGGAAATGGGGAGCTTGAGGGTCATTGAGCCATTTATAGTCACCCCAATGTAGCGCATAATGGGACATGGCCGAGGGGTAGAGAGAATTCATATCAAGGAAAAATGCATCCGATTTTGTTCCCCGTCTTCTCTCCTGTTGGATCAGTTTCCAAGATACGATCCCCGTGAAAAACAAATCCACCCCTCATTGACCTTTCAATGAACAGGTGCTGATCAATGTCTGTGATTAGCCCAATTTTTTCCCCACTAATTTTTAGGATGAGGTCCATCACTAGATGAGGAGATGAAAAATAATAGCCCAAATCAAGATTAAATTCCCCGTAGATTTTGTCCGTATTTTTACACATAATGTCTAACAGAGTTAACACATCACTCGACAAATACAGCTTGCAGTAGTCAAACCTATTTTTACACCCTCCCTCTGCCCACACTTTTTTTTTAGCAAAACTGTATTCATCGGGGGTGCACCTACGATCATGTAGACTGTCGTAAAACGATTCAATACAAGGAATAGTTTCCTCGGCAAATCTCGACATGGAACAATAATAATCATAAGGATATATGCCCTTGACCGTCAACAAATCATATAAATCATTTGGAAATTGTTGCTTGAGAAGGGGGAAAGCGTTGCAGCCGTCATTGTTTTTCTGTACTTGAATTAATTCGCTCAATGATTTAGGAAAAAACTGTAGGAATCTAAAAAGCGAATTTTATTCGTGTACTCAACATCGCCTTCAACAAATTTCCACATAAATTCCAAAACAAGCAACTTTTCCAATGATTTAGGAATGATTTTGTAGGAAAAGCTGTCTATCACCCATGCATCATCCACTGTTCTATTTCTTTGAAGTCGTGTCATTGCTGGTAGCACATACTTCAGATCGTAGTTAGAGTTATGTATAAAAACCGGAAGAAAGAGTTGCTGTTTAATTTTTAAATTACATGAATTGTGAGCCCACCCCCGAAAGTTACTTTTTCCCGTTGAATTGGGATCAATAAGGTGATTATGATCCTGGAGTGCGTCTTTTGGGGCAAGAGCACCCCTAAAAACCTAACAAATCGACCCCTTTTCTAGTGCCAGTTGCTCTTTATCTGATAATGTCATTGGGTAGTTGGTGTGACGCAATCGTGAAATTGCGGTGTTTGCTGTTTTTATTAAAGATACCAATAACTTTTCCATACTACCCTCCTCATCCATAGCCAAAAAAACTCTTCCAACTGCATTTTATTATTGGAATCGCGACGGCCATGCGCATAGGAACACGCAACTAGTTTGTGTTCCTTGACTATATTTGGCCTTGATGGGTCTGATACCTCTACCAGTCTTGATTCACAATCCAAACATATTTTATCAACTTGTAGCAGGGAATTTTGGAAATTTTTAAATTGTAAAGTATCTTTGCCTTCTGCCGGCATTTCAATTCGTTGATTCCCATGAATTTTGCAATGTCTCATGTGATCCGAGAATGTTCGCTCAGATGTGAATGGGGAAAGGTACATGGGGCAATAGTGACGTTCCCCTTTCTTCATACCTTGAGATAAGAGTCGACTTATTGCCGTAACGGGGAAAAAATGACCATAGGAATTTACATCTTTGGGAGGCTCGTAAATAACCCAAACCCAATTTTTAACATTATCTACTGACGGTGTCCTCACTGAATACAAAACTCCTTTTTTATTTGGTTTCTTTCCCCCATTTACAAATTCCGTGTCATACTGGAGAACAACCACCCCCAACCCAAGATTTTCATTTGATTTTTCAAATATGGTTATTTCTTTTAAAGACACCGGATACTTCCCCTCTAAACAATCAAAATTTACTTTAGGGAAATTTTTTCCACCGTTACGTGCAAGTCCGTCGAGATTTTTCATTGACGATTCATTTTTTAATGTTTTATGGGCTGCTGCTAAAAATACATATTTAAAGCATTGCAGCCCCGTTTCAAAATTGAAACCCTGAACTCCTCCTGTAGCCGACAAATCTGGGTGGCAATTTATTCGTCGACTACCCGCCCCCCTTAAAATAAAGTTTTTTTTAAATCTACTGAGATTCAGATCCATGTGTTCAATGTATAAAATTGCGGACCCACTTCCCCTCTAATTAAACGTGTCCAAAGTCAATATTAATTTATTTACCCAGTTGAAAAACTGATTCTCGAATTCATTTAGACCAGGGTAAATAGTCTGGTTGCCAGTTGAAAAATGAAAATAAAAAATATCCACGGATGTCCCCTTTTGTAAATAAACTTTTTGATTCACTGATGCTTTAACCCCCCCTTGACCCCCCCAATTCTGAATCTGAATATCAATTTGTGCTCGAATTCTGTCGATGTAGGTATGAAGAACATTCACAGGGTCAGTTAAAATAATGCTCCCGTCAACCACGTTTTCTTCGGGAGGGTTAAAATCTACCCTATATATTTGTAAGTGACTTAGAGCGGACTCTAACAAATAAAATTCACGTAATTCCTGGGACATGACACTATTTTCATGTCCTGCACCTATTTGCACAGGACTCAATTCACTAATAGTAAAACGATCGTCAAAAATGTCCCCGGAAAAATTAGATCCAACAATTTGCATTGTTGTATTACTACTACTACTACTATTATTAGCACTAGGTGTATCATTAAGGGGAATGGTGGGGGGTGACATAGAATTGTCAATAACACCATCCCCCGTCTGTTCAATTACATTAGATGGAGATGGCATAAAGTCCCCTAGGCTAGTTAGCATGTCTGCCAGTGTGTTTGGAGACAATTAATCAAGCCAGACTGTATTGTCCTCTGACGTAATTTCTATATGAGGATCCAGTTCAGTTGCACTACTAACATCACCTAAATGATCACGCATAAATCTATCTACCCATTTGGGATCCTCTATCATATCAAAGTCACAAGTTAAATCATCTACGCTAGCCATATCCCCAAAAACATCATTAAGAAAACCTCTATGCCATTCCATATTGTCTAGAACTAATGCTGATGGTTCGTCTCTGAACTCCACTGGTGGTGTTAGAATTGGTTCAGTAAATGCTGATGTTTCATCGCCCAATGGCGGTGGTATTTCATTAATCTATAAGAAAAGGAGCTTATTTTTTATGTGAAATAACCATTATTTTTATAAAGTTAATAAACTATGTCAATTTTTCATAGTCATTGTCCCACCACCTGAACAATTAAGAGAAGAAAAAAAAGTTACATTGGCATATGTCTTTCATAATGACAACTGAACATGTTAAAAATATATTTGGTTTAGTCAGGAAAATAAAGTCTTATTCTTAGAGGATAAGTTAGAACAAGAGAATGATATACAAAACTAATGGTTTTATCCGAAAAAAAAATATAATTTTCAGAATGAAAATTGAAAATAGGGATCCAACTCTATCGCCTGTCTATCTTGATTGTAATTCTCAATAAAACTCGACCATCGTTCAACCAAGGCAGTATGTTCTATGAAGCATTGCTCTTCAGCCTCGGTTAATGGGCATGCATCCCATACATTGGTTGCTGGTGTTGATGTAACTTTCTCCCTTTTCTCGACAATCCGAATTTTCCTATGTCGCTTGGCGACGGATTTGATTGAAGTGCCGGTAGCAGTAAACCTGGACTAAATAAATCATTGTAGGAGAAGAACTTTTTTATCCTTCCATATCAACAATTAAAGTGCCCCCCCCCTGGAATTAAAGTGTCTTTTGCGTTACGCCTCCATTTCAATTTCTCCCTGCACGAACAAGAAAGTAATAAATTTTGATTTTGCTCGTGATTACACACACATAATACTGCCGTAAAATTTGCCCTGAGAACCCCGATGGCAACTCTTGCAACAACTATGATTATTAACTGAATAAGATAACAATGAAAATAATTAGTGCAATTTGTGCTTCACTAATCATAACAATTGTTTTTACTAAATTCATGGAGATGGAATTTCTGGTTGTTAACGCATAATTCCTGACAAAAATTTTGATTAATGAATATCAGCTTGCTTTTGATAGTAAGCGATGTTTTTTTTGTTTCTTCGTGATTGAAACCTATTGAGAGTGGTTTTACTAGTTCCACAGTACACAATTTTTCTTTTGAAAGGAAAAGCTTTTAAAAATTTACAAACGATTTAAGAATTAAAGCTTAGGTAAATAGCCCCCAAGACCATCCTTGTGTTTCAGACGTCGTTCATAAAGAATTAATTAAAAACACATTTTCTACAAAATAAGTTTTTCAAAGAAAACAAGCATAGATGAAGCTGACAGGCCTATAAAATTGTAACACCCAGAAGGTTCCTGTATCTCATTACCCCAAATATATGCATGCTAATTCAGTTATATTGTGCCACAAATTTTTACATGTCAATCGCGTAATAGCATTATTCACCACAAGCATATAAGAAGTCGATTTACTAAATTATTAAAGTATTTTCAGAATATCTATTTAAAACTTACGTCGATAATCACAGCTAGCTCACCAGATTCCTTCTCTCCTTCGGAATGCGGTGTGAGACGAATTACAGTTGGTCTGATTGCATTCAATGATTCGATTAATCCCGTCTCGGTGCTATCCTGAGTTTCATCCAATTTTGCACGTTTTTGCTGCGATGGCTGATCAACAGCATTCTAAAATAAAAATCATTTTCAGTTTTCAAACTATTTAGCTTATGAGAGGGCACTGCCCCTTCAATATCACAGTACCAAACCCCCAAAAGTTGAAAAAATGACACAATTTAATTAGCTACTTCAATTTTTACTTATTCAGAATATTAATGGAGGGCACTGGGCCTTTCAATTCCATAGTACCAAAACAAAAAGTTGACAATTATAGATCTTTTTTTTATATGCAAAGCTTTTAAAACTTTTTATATACCTAAATTGCGAAATACTTAAAATCACAGAAAAAAGGAAGAAAGAAGACTCCTAGACATAGCCTAAACCAAAAAATTACTAAGTATATGAAGGGGGTCGCCCTCTAGTCAATATCTCACCCCTTTACGCTAAAGTTTTTTTAGCACTTTCAAAAGAGGTATCTATTCTAATTAACCGGCCTTTGTGGTTCAAGAGTTCGTGATTTGAACAAAATTTGAACTTTAGCGTAAAGAGCGAGGTATTGACTAGGGGTAAACTCCTTAATACAAGTGATAAAAACATATAAATATAGAAGTTTCGTTATGTAAGTTAATTCGTAAGTTAATTCATAACTCAATTTTGAGAAAGCCATTTAGCCAACAAATTTGTAAATATGCTCTTCTTAATCAGATAGTGTGAAAACATCCCTTTTCAGGTAGAAGAACGTAAAGTGATTTGATTATTTTATTGGTGAAACTACCCACCCTGTTTGAATATTAACACCCTTTTCAGGTAGAAGGATGAAAAGTGATTTGATTATTTTATAGCGAAACTGACTGGCCCTGTTTTGAATATTTACCGAAATTTGAAGAAAAAAAACAGGGACTTTTTAATTAGAATAGGAAGCTTTTTTGAAAGTGCCAACAGCTTTAGCGTAAAGAGCATGATATTGAGGAGGGGGTGACCCTTCATATCCGGATTAAATCTGCCAAAACTAATATGCAAATTCTATTTTAATTTTTCATATACGATGAGCCAATATCGAAGTGAACCTGCCTCTTTTTTTGAATATTTACTAAAATTGAAACACATAGACTGTTTAATTAACATAGGAAGCTTTTTAAAAGAGCTAACAGCACGGTGAAAAAAAGCGTAAGTAAGGAAGGTAAAGGAAATTCTTCCTTAACTTAATGGCGAGACAGAAATAGATTTATTTTTTTATTATAATATAAGAAAATTTTCCTCACCAGAAGTCGCTTAGAAGATTCCTTATCTCTATCAATGTAAATAATCGTAAAATATAGATATCGATAGAACGAATGAACTATTCAAACTGTATAAAATTATAATTTGAAACTTGAATATATACAAAAAAATAACTGAATATATTAACACCTAAACAAGACACACTGGTTTTCTGACACGGATTTACCCTAAAAGGCATGTATACCATATATATCATGAAGTAGAAATCTAGTCTACGTAAATTATGAAAGAAACTTGTCCTTCATAACATATTACGCAATTCCCAACTAGCATGAGGCAAGAAAAGTATAAGGCCATGTGAGAGGATACTCACTCTCTTTGAAAAGGTGTATACGTCCCGGCAAATAGTATAGAAATTCCTATACCCGCAAGCAAATAGCAAGGAGATTGCTATTGAGGAAATCGAAGTATAAGGTCATGTGAGAGGATGCTCACTCTCTTTGAAAAGGTGTATACGTCCCGGCAAATAGTATAGAAATTCCCATACCCGCAAGCAAATAGCATGGTCCTATACAGGCAAGCAAATAACATGGGAATTCCTATACAGGCAAGCAAAGTATAAGTTAACATACTACTCTTATTTTCTCTTATCCGATCTTTGAACTATTTTTAACAAGATGTCTATCTAAAAATTTTCATCAGATGGGTTTTGAAAAAGAAGGCGTGGGGGGCTAGCTACCCTCGGATGTCTTTTTACTGTTAAAGGTGAGCTCTAACTTTCAATTCCAATCAAATGATCCATCTCGGAAGTTTATAGTAGCATCCCTTTCATACAAATAATAGATTCCCCGAGCCATAACTTACAACGCCTGCCCCCGGGCCCTCAGGGATTTTGACGACACCTGAGTTTTTGTTATCCGACTTTTAAAATTTTTTAACTTAATGGCTATCTCAAAAATTTTATTTGATGCATTTGGGGAAAAAGGGACGCTGGGGGCCTGCCCTCCAATCTGTTTTGACTCTAAAAAACTTAACTAGAACTTTCAATTTCCAATCAAATGCGCACTACGAGCATCTCTTCAATAAGAACCATATACTCCCCCAGGGCATAACTTACAACACCTGCCCTTGGGCCGTGGGGTCTGTGTTGACCCCTGAGTTTTCATTATATGGTCTTTGAAATATTTGAAAAAAAGCTCAAAGTTCTTATCGCATGAGTTTGAGGAAAAACGGGCATGGAGGGGGCCGTCAAAAAGGGCGTCAATTTCCAATCAAATGATCCTTCATTGAAGTTAATACGAGCATCCCTTCCATAAGACCCATATATGCCCCCAGGGAAAAACTTACAACGCCTCCCCCCGAGCTCTGGTGGGTTGTGTTGACATCGGAATTTTTGTTATATGATCTTTGAACTATTTTTAACAGAATAGCTATCTTAAAATTTTTCGGCGCGGCACCAAGGTCTATATTTGAAACACTTTTACGAGCTCTTGTGAAGTTAGTTGAGACTCCTCTTGCTCCTGATTTTCTTGTGAAAACTGTTCCAACTTTTTTGAAGGCTTGATTTCTTCTCACGCTTCTGCAGCTATGTAAATTACAGTCTTTATCGTCACCTTTTTAAGATGATCTATTAAGCTTGCTGTTGGGTCTGTTTCTTGCTGCTCCAAAAGAGATGATTAATTTTGCGCTGTAACGCCGTTTTATCCCCTCAATCACACCTTGATCCATAGATTAAATCAGAGCTGTCACATTTGGAGGGAGGAATTTCACGAAGATTTTACCACCTCTAATTCCTCTTCACTCTAGTGATACGGTGCGTTATCAATTAACAGCACAGCTTTTGCTGGAAGGTTTTTCTCTCTTAAAATGATTTTGTTATAGGAACGAATTTTTCGAAAAACCAAGATTTGAAAATTTTTCCGTCCATCCATACCTGTTTTTGTGAAGTTTATTGAGCTGGAACTGCATTTTTATTAAGACCTTTTTTAGTCCTAGGATTAGCCGATTTGCCTATAATCAGAAGTGGAATTTTCAAATCTCCAGAAGTGTTACTACAGGGAAGCAAAAATACTCTTTCTTTCTTTACCTTATGACCTTTGGCAGAAGAATCCAGCTGGCTAATGTTTTTTCTGGAAGCATTTTGTAATTTAAACCCATTTTGTCTGCATTAAACACTTGACAAGGCTTCAGGTTTCTTCTGTAGCAACGCTTCTGACAAAATTTCCCCACTTACACTTACTTCACGAATACCATGTCGAGCTTTCCATCAAGACAACCATCCCACACTTGCAGTAAAACCAGGATCACCTTGTAATTTTTGTTCCTTTTTAGAGCAACAGCTTTTAATGTTACGCCCTAAATCGGAACGCCTTCCTGACGTTGTTGTCAAAACCAAATTTATTTATTTTATTTATTTATTTATATATTACCCGTCAAAAAAGGTACAAAAGACGGAGTTTTACTAAAAGAGAAAAAAACACACACAAAAAATAAATTACAACACATTACACATAATTGAACAAATTACAAAGACGAGAAACAAAAACTCAATTATACACTGCACTGCAGGTATTTAAGAAATTTTACTTTTTAAACTCCCAAGTACTGAAGAAACATAAGCAATATGATTGATAACTTCAATTCAACTAACCTAACCTAGCCTACAGCAAAATACTTGATAACTTCAATTCATAATCAACAGACTCAATCAACTAGTCTAAATATGATATGAGACGGTAAAAAGACTAAATACGATAAGAGATATGCAAATAAAATTAAATGGACAGGGATTTACTGCCTTAGCAAACGGTACCAAGGGTGGGAAGAGACTTTCTCGTTGTACCTTTTAATTTGTTCAATTATAGCTACCGTTGGGTCCGCAATTTTAAAATTTTTAACAAGGCGCGAATTTCTTGTCCACGGCGGGAGCCGCAACAAGAACTTCGCATACTTAAAAAACGTGGATCTGAGCTTTCTTTTCTCTGGCTCGGGAAAAATTCTCCAAAACGGGCTTATATACATGAAATGGGGATGGGATACTGCGTTATAAAGTCGAGCCAGAATTAAACGGTTGAAACGAATTTTAGATGAGACTACTCTACTGTAAGCAAAAGCCAGGTGTTTACGGAGATGATCAATAAGAAGGGAGAGGGTAGTTTTTAGATCCTTTCCAATTGGTAAACCAAGGTAAATAATTTTCGAGACAGAGGTTACAGACAGTTCTCCCAGCCTCAGAGACGAGACCTCTTCTTGGCGCCAGTTGAACAGAAGAATATCCGACTTCTTTGGGTTAAAATCAAGACCAATTCGACTGTAATTTGATTGTAGTGTGGAGAAGGTGGTCTCTGTACCTGCGACTGTGCGGCTGGGGTTCAGAATTTCATCGGCGTAAGCTATCATTGTAACGTCTATGCCACGAGCTATGCACGTTGTCTCGATAGTAGACTGTGGTTCAATAATACAATTATTAAAGGCACAAGGAGATGTGACTGATCCTTGTCGAGCACCCTTTTTTACTGGGACGACAGGATTCCCTCGGTAGGACAGCATCACGTCTGGTGTATATTCAGTGAGGGATCGACCATGGCCAGGAAGTAGAAGTTCAGCCTGTAGGTGGTCGTACATATCTTTAATGGTAGTAGGATGTCCTTCCGTACACCTCTCTTTCCCATATCCAGAATGAGTTGGTCATGGAGAAGTGAGTCGTAGGCACGGCAGACGTCATCTAGACCTATAACAATGGACTCTTTTGATTCATCAGCGTCAATCAAGACTGAAGCCAAAGCAGAAATGGCGTGGCCACAACCAAGACCCCTCTGGAACCCAAACTGGGAAGGAGGAGTCCAGCATTTTTCTTGGATTTCATCAATGACCAAAAGTTCGAAGATTTTGTAAAGCGTTGGTGCTACTGTGATCGGTCTGAACGAAGCACATTCCGAAGTACTTTTTCCTTTCTTCAGGACTGGCCTAAGCGACCCAGTACTGAATGCCGATGGTATGAGTCCAGTAGTGAAGATCATCTGAAAGAGAAGAGTTAGGTGCATCATGAAAGTTGGGCTGCAATGGCTAAGGTTAAGGGTGGATGCACGGTCAATGCCAGTCGACTTCTTCTTTTTCAACCGTTGGACCGCGGACGCAACCTGTGATTGGGTAACTATGAAATCTGTATCTGGAATTGATGAGAGGAGGGATGAAAGCTTTTCTTGAACAGAAATGTTAAGATCATGTTTTGGGGCTGAAAACTCATCAAGGTAATAGTTTATCCATGTTAAAGATGGGATATCTGACTCGGGACCCGCTGACTCCTTCTTATCAAACATTTTCCATAACAGATTAGGATTTTTAATTGCTTTTTCAGAAAGCTCAGATTTCAACTGCACACGGTGACGAGCAAGTTCCTTCCCAAACCTACGCTTCGATGCAACTCTAATCTCTTTAACTACTCCTGAGTGTGGTCTACCACATACTTTCCATATCCCGTACCAGAAGGTAGCTCGGTCGCATGCTAATTGTAACAAAGGGTTAGAAGACCATCCCTTTTCTTGAGTTTTTTGTCTGGCACGAGACTTGGGTACTCCCTGAGATTCGGCAAACAGAAGAGCATGGGTCAGTTCGGCGTAATAAATATTAAGACGTAGCCAGGCATCTCTTTCATCACGATGAGAGAATTTCATAAGTAGGTCAAACGGTACGCGAATTTTTGACAGAACAAGATCACAAGAATCTTGAAACTTTTCTTTATCAATTTTATGCCAAACCGGAACGTCATGCCACCTCTGAGTGGATATCGACGAATTATTCATAGCGGAAAACGAGGCAGGCCTACTGATAATACACTGAACTGGGAAATGATCCGAAGTGAAACTATTCGGAAGGACAAGAACTTCACGTACTGGCAAAGAACTAGAACTAACAATATGGTCTATATTGGACGTAGAGCCAGATTGGTGGATATACGAAAAGTTCTGGTTCTTCCGGTGAATAGTAAAACGGTTCTCAAGTATCCCTATTAGAATGCAACAACGACTATTTTGGGCACTAATATCAACTTCTAAATTACAGTTAAAGTCACCCACTATTATGCACTCAAGGGACTCGCGTTCGGCTTTTTTAAGGCAGTGGGCTAGTTTGGCAGCACTTATAGCAAAAGCACTATCAGATTTGTCGTCACGGTAATCAGTTGGAAGGTACACATTTTTAACTAGCAGGTTATCTAGTCTAATTGCAAGAAAATTGTCACTGTTCTCGTATACTTCGCACGCAAGACGATTGCTAACCAACGTGGCAATACCGCCAGACGGACGGCCCCGCGGAGATGAACGTTTTGCAGACACGGAGAACACAGATTAGGACGGCCAGAGAGTTAGTAGGTTTATGCCAGCTTCTGTGATGAAATGTTCTTGCAGGCATATCACATTATATTTATTCACAAACTGGTCAACCACAAGAGACCGCTCGGAAAAATTTCCGTTTATATTCCAAGAAATTAGTGAAATGATAGAGATTTCGTTATTCATCATGTTAATGAGTTGCCTTTTGCTGGTTTTTCGGACACTTTATGCTATAGCAGGTATGACCCGCTTTCTTGCAGGAAACGCAAAACATAGCACGATTACACTTTTCTGAATCGTTCTTTTTGGAGACGTGGTCAGACGCGCCACATCTGGAGCAGACAGGGATATTGGAGCACTCGGCAGCTAGGAAACCTTGGTTGTGGCATGAGTAGCAACGACGGGGTAAGAAAAGGAATTCTTCAGTGGGCAGTTTTTCGTAATAGATCTTCACAGAGTCCTTAAGAAATTTATCCAAATCCGATCGACAGCTGAAAAACCCTTTGAACGTACGGGAACTGCCAAGCTGTTCAGACTTCGTAGCTCTGGGGATCAGCGCAGTTAGCTCATCCACCGATACGTCAGAAGGGACTCGTTTCACTGCACCAATATAGTTAGGGCTCTTTAATGCAGCAGAGATCTGCGGCTGGTTGGTCTTGATTGACTCAACAATGGTTTCAGCTGTGTTTTTCGAGCGAACTACTAGTTTCCAGTCCGATTTGACTCTCCGTAATTCAGATATGTCACTAGTATCCGCACAAACCGAATCTTTGAATCTCTTTCTAGTACTCGGGGTATCAAGCGAATCGGGCAGATTTTTCAGTACGATTGCATAGGAGGGCTTTTCAGGCTGGTTTGAAGTGCTTGGCTATTCGATGGGTTTGTTGGCATTAATAGCAAAATGGTTCTTAATAACTCGAGACAATTCATTCACCTTAATAGCAACGGTTGCTGCAGTAGCTTTACTAGTAGTTGGGACTGAGCAGGGAGAATCAATAACAAAGGTCGGGAATTTGGTCTTCTTGGCGTTAGCTTGGTGAATCCATCTGCAAATTTCCGTAAAATTCTCTTCATCTTTCGCGTAAATTTTACAGTGTGTTGTAAACTGTATTAGTTTATGGAGCGATTCTTTCGTTTTCAGAATTTCTTCTGGTGTGAAAAATTCGACGCCTGTATCAATTATTCCCTCCAGTTTTCTCCTCTTTCCATACTACGGCTCACAAAGTTCAACACAGCATTCAAGAATAATTTGTCCTCCATTTCCGTCGACATCCCGAAAACAACGTGGTACTGTCGACACACTATTTCTTGTAATTTAAATGAATATTCACTTTCAGCTTAGAAGTTCAGAAGGCGCCAAGTTTGGGACCTTTGGGTTTGAACTTGACAATCAACCCAGCTATCACCCCAAAAGACAAGGGAAGCGTCAGCCCCCGTTACCTTATCCCCGCAGTTTAAGGGAGACTCTCCCGGCAGGTACAACGGCACTTGCCACGGGTTTACTGCCCCTCTTCTGCTTGTCAATTATGGTTACAAAAAAATTGAAATCAGCACAAATCTATTTTTGTAAAGTGTAAATAAATGTCCATAAACTAGGTCAGTAGATTACAACATTTTAATCCGTATAAAATGTTATGAAAGAATGGTCAAACAATTAACTCCGGTCACTGAATTAATTTAGGATCCTACCAAGTTTCAAGTTGATAAAATCCAAAATCCAAACTCGTCTAAAGTTTCAATTTTGGGTTTCTTCAACGGGCTTCTGTTACCAAGGCTGTCCTTACTCAAATTTTCGCGCAAAAATCTTCCAATTCTTTCCGATTTTTTTTTTCAATCAGAAACGGTTTGTTTTCCCACTCCGAAATCTTATGCGATTTTAATCAATGATTCACGAGCATCAATACGTAATAATACATATGCATAAATACGTATGTAAGCAAAAATAAGTATATACTGAATGAAAATATTAAACACTGTCGCGAGAACCTGTCACTAGGACGAGTATCTAAGGGAACGAAACAAAGCAACCTCGAGAGTGACGCATTACCGATTAACAAATACGGTGAGGACGGGAAGAAAGACTTCCGAGAACTAAGAGCAAACGGACGCTACCAGATTTTTTCCTCTTAACAGCACTTTTTTTTACCTTTTCTTCGTACATCAGTCGGGGTCAACCAGATGTCCGGACTAGCGGGGTCTGGATTAGCGAGACTCTACTGTATATATATATATATATATATATATATATATATATATATATATATATATATATATATATATATATATATATATATATATATATATATTATATATATATATATATATATATATATATATATATATATATATATATATATATATATATATATATATATATATATAAATATATATATATATATATATATATATATATATATATATATATATATATATATATATATATATATATATATATATATATATATATATATATATATATATATATATAATATATATATATATATATATATATATATATATATATATATATATATATATATATATATATATATATATATATATATATATATATATATATATATATATATATATATATATATATAACGCAGCAGCCAACTTGTTACCTGAGACAAGGATTAATTTTCGTATAGAACTATCAGAAGCTAGATGGATCTGATCAAACGTTAATAAAATCAAATATAATCCACAGAAACTTCCATCAAGGAGGCACACTTGTGCCTCTATAAAGAAGCGACCCACCACAATGTTAAGCGATTTCCGGTCCTAGCGGTCGCAGAGAGACAGCGGTGATCGCATTTTGTAGCCCAAGCTCCAACTAAGAAACGTGCAAAATTTCACCCCCCCCCCCCCCTCCGACTTTATCTTCATGGATAAAAGTGGGCCGGAAGTTTCGACCCTCCGACCACAGCCCCCCCCCCCCCTTTAACGTTGTCTGATTGGGCTGAAATTTAAAAGTTAAGCTTTTCTAGGACCCGAAAGCTTATCCTCGAAATTTCAGCTCAATCTGATCACTCCTTCCCTGTTTTCCGAAAACCAGATATAGCCACTTAAAGTTCATTTTTTTTATTAGCCACGCCTACAGGCCACAGTTGGCAACGGATCCGGGTGAATGAGGACTCATTCGAAGCGGAATTTGACCTGTTAGAGCCTTTTGATATTTTCAGACCAAAAAATTATCCCCCGAATTTACATTTACGAAAAACCTCGTTTTCCTATAAGAGCCCATGTTAAATTTTCCCACCACAGCCCCCCTTTAACGTTGTCCGATCGGGCTGAAATTTAAAGGATAAGCTTTCCTGGGGCCTGGAAGCTTATCCTCGAAATTTCCACTCAATCCGACCACTCCTTCCCTGTTTTCAAAAAACTAAATATCAGGTTTCGTGGGTATTTGCTTGCGTCAAAAATACATCGCACAGAATAAAAGTAATGTAAAGTTCTTTAGTACATTGGTCACTACTCCTGACTGTCAGGCAGAAGACCCGGGTTCGATTCCCGGTCAGAGAAATTTTTTTACATATTGAATTTAAAGTTTAAAAAAGAAACTCAGTTTCTTTTTTAAATCCAATCTATTAAATCCTTCCGCTCAACAGGCGTCTCCAGAATATCTCTTTAAAGAGGTACAAGTGAACCTCCTTAATCTTAAAGAGCAGGGGGTTTGGGGGGCGGCAGCCCCCCAACTTTAACTCCTGACACGATCAGCTAACAGTTAGTCAAGCAATAATAAGTAATAAACTGTACAAAAATCTGCAGAAATTATTTGAAAAAAACTACGTTTTCTAAAGAGTTAAAAAGGCTGAGTCAAAAGTTCGAACCTTAAAACGTACAGGGATTAGGAGGTACAGTTGAGGGACTGCCGCCCCCAAAACCCCCCACTTTCGCAGCCTTTAAATAAAAAAAAATAAATTCTAACTGAAAGTAAGGAGCGACATTAAAACTTAAAACGAACAGAAATTATTCCGTATATGAAAGGGGCTGTGCCCTCCTCAACGCCTCGCTCTTTACGCTAAAGTTTGACTTTCTTACAACTCTTTTTTTAAACAATAAAAACTTTAGCGTAGAGAGTGAGGCGTTGAGGAGGGCACAGCCCCTTTCATATACGGAATAATTTCTGTTCGTTTTAAGTTTTAATGTCGCTCCTTACTTTCAGTTTAATTTTTTTTATTTAAAGTCTGCGAAAGGGGGGGGGGGGTTGGGGGGCGGCAGCCCCCCAAATGTACCTCCTATTCCCTGTACGTTTTAAGGTTCGAACTTTTGACTCAGCCTCTTTAACTCTTTAGAAAACGTTGTCTTTTTCAAATTAGCACTCAATCAACAAGTCAGATAATGCAAAAAACGTAGGGATTCATTTGTATTAACCTTAAGGTGAGAAAGACGATGAAACGTACTATTGCACGCAAGAGGTAATCCAAAAGTATCAGCAAAATACGATGTATAATCTGATACCAATCGACCGATGATTAAGTTAACGAAACAACAGATTACTCTGTAGATTCACTGACTTCAAGGTGTTGTGAAATTCTAATCTTCAATGAAATACTCTAAAAAAATAAATCCAAGGTGACGTTGTATCCTTTTTAAAGGATAGGTCATTGCTGTGCTCTAACGAGTAGGATAAGGATGGCCAAATGCTAATCTAATCTTCAAGGAGCTGCTCATCAAAAATAAATCCAATGTGAAGTAAGTTCTTTACGAAGGATACGTCATTACCGTGCTCTCTAACCAGTAGGTTAAGGGATGGCCTAGGGTGCTCTGGGAGAATACATAGCCCCTTAGTCTTGTCGAAGCTATGCGGGATATCTTATATTGGAACTAGAAAAGATTAAAATGGTAATAGATGATATTTCTAAAGGGGTCATTTTATCTCTAAGGACATAGTTATTGAGCCTTTCAACTATGCTGAAGAAAAAAATTATCTCAAAATTTGATTGTATGAATTTGAAAAAATGGTGAAGTGTGAGGGGGGGGGGTCTAGTTGTCCTCCAATTATTTTTACCACTTGAAAGGGGCACTAAAATCTTTTTTTTTCATTAGAATGAATCCCTCTCTCGACGGTCTGTATTCACTGGATCAATGGGATCATCCCTTGGAAAAAAACAATAAGTAAACATGCATCCTTGATCTTTCATTTAATAACTTATGAAATTCCACATTTTTGCAATTATCGAAAGGTAATTTTTTCTCAATATCCTTTAATTCCCCAATGGGGGATGAAGAAACCTTTCCCCCCGTCAGTTTTTCCAGACAATTTGAGAAACAGTGCCGTTAGGGTGTAGAAATAGAAATATAAATGTTGATGAAAGATGTTTTGTTTCTGCTCGAAACCCTTTCCATGGGGGATAAGTGATAAATGGTAGACAATTAGTGTTCTGTATTCTTCACCTTGCTTGATTTTCGTAATAATTAACCGTTATTATAGTTTATTTCGTGGTTTTGAAGGTTTTAAAATCAGTGCAAATTGGAATATAGACAGAGATATAATAATGAATAGTTCAAACGTAGGCGATGTTTCTCCAATGCTTGATGTGAGTTTAAATATTTTTTAGGACACGATTGAAGTTATGTTTAAATTCTTCCTCAATATAAAATCAAAAACATGAAAATTAAAAATGTAAATGCGTATTTCAAAGAAATAATAGCCTTCTTAATAATATAATGTCGATAAACAGTGAAAATTGGTTTTCTTCAGTATTGTTTGTGAATGATTAAAGACGGTGACTGACAAAAACATTTTGAAACTAAAGAAAACCTTAAAATTTAGTAAATTGTCAAACAATAACAAAATGTAATCTCTTAGTTTAACTGAGGTATTGGACCTTTCATCTATGCCGAACAAAAAAAAATAACTAGTTGAAGTTGTGCTTAAATTCTTCATCAATATAAAATCAAAAACATGAAAATTAAAAATGTAAATGCGTATTTCAAAGAAATAATAGCCTTCTTAATAATTTAATGTCGATAAACAGTGGAAATTGGTTTTCTTCAGTATTGTTTGTGAATGATTAAAGATGGTGACTGACAAAAACATTTTGAAACTAAAGAAAACCTTAAAATTTAGTAAATTCTCAAACAATATCAAAATGTAATCTCTTAGCTTAACTGAGGTATTGGACCTTTCATCTATGCCGAACAAAAAAAATAACTAGTTGAAGTTGTGTTTAAATTCTTCATCAATATAAAATCAAAAAAATGAAAATTGAAAATGTAAATGCGTATTTCAAAGAAATAATAGCCTTCTTAATAATATAATGTCGATAAACAATGGAAATTGGTTTTCTTCAGTATTGTTTGATAATGATTAAAGACGGTGACTGAGAAAAACATTTTTAAACTAAAGAAAACCTTAAAATTTAGTAAATTCTCAAACAATATCAAAATGTAATATCTTAGCTTAACTGAGGTATTGGACCTTTCATCTATGCCGAACAAAAAAAATAACTAGTTGAAGTTGTGTTTAAATTCTTCATCAATATAAAATCAAAAAAATGAAAATTAAAAATGTAAATGCGTATTTCAAAGAAATAATAGCCTTCTTAATAATATAATGTCGATAAACAATGGAAATTGGTTTTCTTCTGTATTGTTTGATAATGATTAAAGACGGTGACTGAGAAAAACATTTTTAAACTAAAGAAAACCTTAAAATTTAGTAAATTCTCAAACAATATCAAAATGTAATATCTTAGCTTAACTGAGGTATTGGACCTTTCATCTATGCCGAACAAAAAAAATAACTAGTTGAAGTTGTGTTTAAATTCTTCATCAATATAAAATCAAAAAAATGAAAATTAAAAATGTAAATGCGTATTTCAAAGAAATAATAGCCTTCTTAATAATATAATGTCGATAAACAGTGGAAATTGGTTTTCTTCAGTATTGTTTGATAATGATTAAAGACGGTGACTGAGAAAAACATTTTTAAACTAAAGAAAACCTTAAAATTTAGTAAATTCTCAAACAATATCAAAATGTAATATCTTAGCTTAACTGAGATATTGGACCTTTCATCTATGCCGAACAAAAAAAAATAACTAGTTGAAGTTGTGTTTAAATTCTTCATCAATATAAAATCAAAAACATGAAAATTAAAAATGTAAATGCGTATTTCAAAGAAATGATAACCTTCTTAATGATTTAATGTCGGTAAACAGTGGAAATTGGTTTTCTTCAGTATTGTTTGTGAATGATTAAAGATGGTGACTGATAAAAACATTTTGAAACTTAAGAAAACCTTAAAATTTAGTAAATTGTCAAACAATATCAAAATGTTATCTCTTAGTTTAACTGAGATATTGAACCTTTCATCTATGCCGAACAAAATAATAACTAGTTGAAGTTGTGTTTAAATTATTCATCAATATAAAATTAAAAAGATGAAAATTAAAAATGTAAATGTGTATTTCAAAGAAATAATAACCTTCTTAATGATTTAATGTCGGTAAACAGTGGAAATTGGTTTTCTTCAGTATTGTTTGTGAATGACTAAAGATGGTGACTGACAAAAACATTTTGAAACTAAAGAAAACCTTAAAATTTAGTAGATTGTCAAACGATGTCAAAATGTAATTTCTTAGTTTAACTGAGGTATTGGACCTTTCATCTATGCTTTTCCATTTAAAAAAAAATTGGACCACACTGCTTTTCCATTTAAAAAAAAAAATTTTAAACAAGAAAAATTTCCGAAATATTCGGAGTATTTGTGTATAATTAATTGTTTTGTATTTCACTGCTTTATAGAAAATTAAAACCCGTTTTTCTTGTTTAAAATTTTTTTTAAAATGGAAAAGCAGTGTGGTCTAAGAAATTATTTACGTCTAGCCTACGGGTGGCAAAAGACCAATTCAATTTTATTATTTTTGAATTTAGCAAAAAAACATGCCAATATAATTACACAACAAAAGTTTTTAGAAAAGTGCAAAGTATATAAACTATTTAATATGTGAGTTTTGTTTCTTATTTATTTATATTTTTTCTTTTGTTTTTTTTCTTTCTCTTTATGTGCTTAGTATGTTTTATTTGATGTAAGTTAAGTTTTTTTAAAAAGAAAATTTTTTGTTTCATTTTATATTTTTTTTCCGTTGAGAAAGGCTCCCGGACGTGGGGCCGAAATATTCGGAGTATTTGTGTATAATTAATTGTTTTGTATTTCACTGCTTTATAGAAAATTAAAACCCGTTTTTCTTGTTTAAACATTTTTTTTTTAAATGGAAAAGCAGTGTGGTCTAAGAAATTATTTACGTCTAGCCTACGGGTGGCAAAAGACCAATTCAATTTTATTATTTTTGAATTTAGCAAAAAAACATGCCAATATAATTACACAACAAAAGTTTTTAGAAAAGTGCAAAGTATATAAACTATTTAATATGTGAGTTTTGTTTCTTATTTATTTATATTTTTTCTTTTGTTTTTTTCTTTCTCTTTATGTGTTTAGTATGTTTTATTTTGATGTAATTTAAGTTTTTTTAAAAAGAAAATTTTTTGTTTCATTTTATATTTTTTTTCTGTTGAGAAAGGCTCCCGGACGTGGGGCCGAAATATTCGGAGTATTTGTGTATAATTAATTGTTTTGTATTTCACTGCTTTATAGAAAATTAAAACCCGTTTTTCTTGTTTAAAATTTTTTTTTAAATGGAAAGGCAGTGTGGTCTAAGAAATTATTTACGTCTAGCCTACGGGTGGCAAAAGACCAATTCAATTTTATTATTTTTGAATTTAGCAAAAAAACATGCCAATATAATTACACAACAAAAGTTTTTAGAAAAGTGTAAAGTAAATAAATTATTTAATATGTGAGTTTTGTTTCTTATTTATTTATATTTTTTCTTTTGTTTTTTTCTTTCTCTTTATGTGTTTAGTATGTTTTATTTTGATGTAAGTTAAGTTTTTTTAAAAAGAAAATTTTTTGTTTCATTTTATATTTTTTTCCGTTGAGAAAGGCTCCCGGACGTGGGGCCGAAATATTCGGAGTATTTGTGTATAATTAATTGTTTTGTATGTCACTGCTTTATAGAAAATTAAAACCCGTTTTTCTTGTTTAAATTTTTTTTTTTAAATGGAAAAGCAGTGTGGTCTAAGAAATTATTTACGTCTAGCCTACGGGTGGCAAAAGACCAATTCAATTTTATTATTTTTGAATTTAGCAAAAAAACATGCCAATATAATTACACAACAAAAGTTTTTAGAAAAGTGCAAAGTAAATAAACTATTTAATATGTGAGTTTTGTTTCTTATTTATTTATATTTTTTCTTTTGTTTTTTTCTTTCTCTTTATGGGTTTAGTATGTTTTATTTTGATGTAAGTTAAGTTTTTTTAAAAAGAAAATTTTTTGTTTCATTTTATTTTTTTTTTCCGTTGAGAAAGGCTCCCGGACGTGGGGCCGAAATATTCGGAGTATTTGTGTATAATTAATTGTTTTGTATTTCACTGCTTTATAGAAAATTAAAACCCGTTTTTCTTGTTCAAAATTTTTTTTTAAATGGAAAAGCAGTGTGGTCTAAGAAATTATTTACGTCTAGCCTACGGGTGGCAAAAGACCAATTCAATTTTATTATTTTTGAATTTAGCAAAAAAACATGCCAATATAATTACACAACAAAAGTTTTTAGAAAAGTGCAAAGTAAATAAACTATTTAATATGTGAGTTTTGTTTCTTATTTATTTATATTTTTTCTTTCGTTTTTTTCTTTCTCTTTATGTGTTTAGTATGTTTTGTTTTGATGTAAGTTAAGTTTTTTTAAAAAGAAATTTTTTTGTTTCATTTTATATTTTTTTTTCCGTTGAGAAAGGCTCCCGGACGTGGGGCCGATATATTCGGAGTATTTGTGTATAATTAATTGTTTTGTATTTCACTGCTTTATAGAAAATTAAAACCCGTTTTTCTTGTTTAAAATTTTTTTTAAATGGAAAAGCAGTGTGGTCTAAGAAATTATTTACGTCTAGCCTACGGGTGGCAAAAGACCAATTCAATTTTATTATTTTTGAATTTAGCAAAAAAACATGCCAATATAATTACACAACAAAAGTTTTTAGAAAAGTGCAAAGTAAATAAACTATTTAATATGTGAGTTTTGTTTCTTATTTATTTATATTTTTTCTTTTGTTTTTTTCTTTCTCTTTATGTGTTTAGTATGTTTTATTTTGATGTAAGTTAAGCTTTTTAAAAAGGAAATTTTTTGTTTCATTTTATATTTTTTTTTCCGTTGAGAAAGGCTCCCGGATGTGGGGCCGAAATATTCGGAGTATTTGTGTATAATTAATTGTTTTGTATTTCACTGCTTTATAGAAAATTAAAACCCGTTTTTCTTGTTTAAATTTCTTTTTCTTTTAATGGAAAAGCAGTGTGGTCTAAGAAATTATTTTGTAATCTCTTAGCTTAACTGAGATATTGGACCTTTCATCTATGCCGAACAAAAAAAAATAACTAGTTGAAGTTGTGTTTAAATTCTTCATCAATATAAAATCAAAAACATGAAAATTAAAAATGTAAATGCGTATTTCAAAGAAATAATAGCCTTCTTAATAATTTAATGTCGATAAACAGTGGACATTGGTTTTCTTCAGTATTGTTTGTGAATGATTAAAGATGGTGACTGATAAAAACATTTTGAAACTAAAGAAAACCTTAAAATTTAGTAAATTGTCAAACAATATCAAAATGTTATCTCTTAGTTTAACTGAGATATTGAACCTTTCATCTATGCCGAACAAAAAAATAACTAGTTGAAGTTGTGTTTAAATTCTTCATCAATATAAAATTAAAAACATGAAAATTAAAAATGTAAATGTGTATTTCAAAGAAATAATAGCCTTCTTAATAATTTAATGTCGATAAATAGTGGAAATTGGTTTTCTTCAGTATTGTTTGTGAATGATTAAAGATGGTGACTGATAAAAACATTTTGAAACTAAAGAAAACCTTAGAATTTAGTAGATTGTCAAACGACGTCAAAATGTAATTTCTTAGTTTAACTGAGGTATTGGACCTTTCATCTATGCCGAACAAAAAAAAAACTAGTTGAAGTTGTGCTTAAATTCTTCATTAATATAAAAATGAAAACATGAAAATTAAAATGTAAATGCGTATTTCAAAGAAATAATAGCCTTCTTAATAATTTAATGTCGATAAACAGTGGAAATTGGTTTTCTTCAGTATTGTTTGTGAATGATTAAAGATGGTGACTGATAAAAACATTTTGAAACTAAAGTAAACCTTAAAATTTAGTAAATTGTCAAACAATATCAAAATGTTATCTCTTAGTTTAACTGAGATATTGGACCTTTCATCTATGCCGAACAAAAAATAACTAGTTGAAGTTGTGTTGTAAATTCTTCATCAATATAAAATTAAAAACATGAAAATTAAAAACATAAATGTGTATTTCAAAGAAATAATAGCCTTCTTAATAATTTAATGTCGATAAACAGTGGAAATTGGTTTTCTTCAGTATTGTTTGTGAATGATTAAAGATGGTGACTGATAAAAACATTTTTAAACTAAAGAAAACTTTAAAATTTAGTAAATGCTAAAACAATATCAAAATGTAATCTCTTAGCTTAACTGAGATATTGGACCTTTCATCTATGCCGAACAAAAAATAACTAGTTGAAGTTGTGTTTAAATTCTTCATCAATATAAAATTAAAAACATGAAAATTAAAAATGTAAATGCGTATTTCAAAGAAATGATAGCCTTCTTAATAATTTAATGTCGATAAACAGTGGAAAATGGTTTTCTTCAGTATTGTTTGTGAATGATTAAAGATGGTGACTGACAAAAACATTTTGAAACTAAAGAAAACCTTAAAATTTAGTAAATTGTCAAACAATATCAAAATGTTATCCCTTAGTTTAACTGAGATATTGAACCTTTCATCTATGCCGAACAAAGAAATAACTAGTTGAAGTTGTGTTTAAATTCTTCATCAATATAAAATTAAAAACATGACAATTAAAAATGTAAATGTGTATTTCAAAGAAATAATAGCCTTCTTAATAATTTAATGTCGGTAAACAGTGGAAATTGGTTTTCTTCAGTATTTTTTGTGAATGATTAAAGATGGTGACTGAGAAAAAGATTTTGAAACTAAAGAAAACCGTAAAATTTAGTAAATTGTCAAACAATAACAAAATGTTATCTCTTAGTTTAACTGAGGTATTGGACCTTTCATCTATGCCGAACAAAAAAAAATAACTAGTTGAAGTTGTGTTTAAATTCTTCATCAATATAAAATCAAAAACATGAAAAAAATTAAAAATGTAAATGTTTATTTCAAAGAAATAATAGCCTTCTTAATAATTTAATGTCGATAAACAGTGGAAGTTGGTTTTCTTCAGTATTGTTTGTGAATGATTAAAGATGGTGACTGACAAAAACATTTTGAAACTAAAGAAAACCTTAAAATTTAGTAAATTGTCAAACAATATCAAAATGTTATCCCTTAGTTTAACTGAGATATTGAACCTTTCATCTATGCCGAACAAAGAAATAACTAGTTGAAGTTGTGTTTAAATTCTTCATCAATATAAAATTAAAAACATGACAATTAAAAATGTAAATGTGTATTTCAAAGAAATAATAGCCTTCTTAATAATTTAATGTCGGTAAACAGTGGAAATTGGTTTTCTTCAGTATTTTTTGTGAATGATTAAAGATGGTGACTGAGAAAAAGATTTTGAAACTAAAGAAAACCGTAAAATTTAGTAAATTGTCAAACAATAACAAAATGTAATCTCTTAGTTTAACTGAGGTATTGGACCTTTCATCTATGCCGAACAAAAAAATAACTAGTTGAAGTTGTGTTTAAATTCTTCATCAATATAAAATCAAAAACATGAAAAAAATTAAAAATGTAAATGTTTATTTCAAAGAAATAATAGCCTTCTTAATAATTTAATGTCGATAAACAGTGGAAATTGGTTTTCTTCAGTATTTTTAGTGAATGATTAAAGATAGTGACTGACAAAAACATTTTGAAACTAAAGAAAAACCTTAAAATTTAGTAAAATGTCAAACAATATCAAAATGTAATCTCTTAGTTTAACTGAGGCATTGGACCTTTCATCTATGCCAAACAAAAAAATAACTAGTTGAAGTTGTGTTTAAATTCTTCATCAATATAAAATCAAAAACATGAAAAAAATTAAAAATGTAAATGTTTATTTCAAAGAAATAATAGCCTTCTTAATAATTTAATGTCGATAAACAGTGGAAATTGGTTTTCTTCAGTATTTTTTGTGAATGATTAAAGATGGTGACTGACAAAAACATTTTGAAACTAAAGAAAACCTTAAAATTTAGTAAATTGTCAAACGATTTCAAAATGTAACCTCTTAGTTTAACTGAGGTATTGGACCTTTCATCTATGCCGAACAAAAAAATAAATAGTTGAAGTTGTGTTTAAATTCTTCATCAATATAAAATCAAAAACATGGAAATTAAAAATGTAAATGCGTATTTCAAAGAAATAATAGCCTTCTTAATAATTTAATGTCGATAAACAATGGAAATTGGTTTTCTTCAGTATTGTTTGTGAATGATTAAAGATGGTGACTGACAAAAACATTTTGAAACTTAAGAAAACCTTAAAAATTTAGTAAATTGTCAAACAATGTCAAGATGTAACCTCTTAGTTTAACTGAGGTATTGGACCTTTCATCTATGCCGAACAAAAAAATAAATAGTTGAAATTGTATTTAAATTCTTAATCAATATAAAATCAAAAACATGAAAATTAAAAATGTAAATGCGTATTTCAAAGAAATAATAGCCTTCTTAATAATTTAATGTCGATAAACAGTGGAAATCGGTTTTCTTCAGTATTGTTTGTGAATGATTAAAGATGGTGACTGACAAAAACATTTTGAAACTAGAGAAAACCTTAAAATTTAGTAAATTGTCAAACGATGTCAAAATGTAATTTTTTCCAGAAATTGAAACCCGCTGAAAATTTCCAAGAACCATTCTCCCACAACATTGTTTAAATTTTAATTTATATTTCCATCATAGTGTTCTCAATCTTTTTTAGGATGTGTGGCGTGTGTGGGGGCTCACTCTTGAGGAGGAAGGGGGGCTTCTAGCTACGTGTACTGAAATTGATGCAAGTGATATTACACTTGAGGAGGAGGAACAGCTTCTCTGCACATGCATATCAGAGGATCTTTTGAGGAGTTGGCCTGCGGGTCGAATGTGTTAGATCGAAGATGTCGGGCAACTGAGAACCAGTTTACCGACACTTCGAGTACGCGACGATTTATTTACAGAGGTGGTATACACTCAATCTCAGGAGACACCCTCTCTCATAGATATTATGCTAGTGGAGGAAGACGAGGTTCAAATAATTGAACCTGAGATAATATACATTAAAACTGTGATAAATATTGATATCGCAATAGAATAAATATTTGAAGATTGTTTGTAAATTTGTTTATTGATAAAATGCATATATATACAACAATGTCTTTAAATCTTCACTTCAGATTTCTTCATCAGTGTATAGGCAACTGTCGTGAACCAGTGATGCCGGTAAATCATTTGGATTCACTGTATACTGATCTTGATTGAGTGCAAAGTCAGGATCATATTTTCTACAGTATAATGTAACTTTACTCTTGTCATATCTCTTTGTATAGTCAATGATATTATTTGCATTCATATTATGAAATTCACGAGTTTCAATCTGACTATTTGAAGCAATATCGCATACAGTGTTTTCAAATGGTGAATTACATTCGGTAACTGCTAAATAAAAATCACTTGGTTTATAGTCATAATAGGCAGTGTCGTCAAAACGATGACCAGATATATATATATATATATATATATATATATATATATATATATATATATATATATATATATAATATATATATATATATATATATATATATATATATATATATATATATATATATATATATATATATATATATATATATATATATATATGTATATATATATATATATATATATATATATATATATATATATATATATATATATATATATATATATATATATATATATATATATATATATATACTATATATATATATATATATATATATATATATATATATATATATATATATATATATATATATATATATATATATAGTATATATATATATATATATATATATATATATATATATATATATATATATATATATATATATATATATATATATATATATATATACTATATATATATATATATATATATATATATATATATATATATATATATATATATATATATATATATATATATATATATATATATATATATATATATATATATATATATATATATATATATAAATATATATATATATATATATATATATATATATATATATATATATATATATATATATATATATATATATATATATATATATATATATATATATATATATATATATATATATATATATATATACATATATCATAGCACATATAGTTATGTCATCCCAAATAATGAAGACCCAATCCAATCCTCTCTGCCCCTGCAGAAATTAAAAGTGCAACATTGCACTCCGATCTGGAATGATATTCCCGGGGAAGTTATCCTTGAAACTTTCACTCTTGAATCTTTCAAAAGACGGTTCAACAGTCATTTGAAACCTTGATAAAAGACTAGCGACGGATCAGATTATTTATTATACCTGATGCCGAATTTAAGAATATGATATTTGATAGTTCGTTCTCATAATTATTAAAATTTTGTGTTTTTTTTTTAATTTCTCCTTTTTCTGATTCTGCTTTTGAGCTTGTCAAGGTTAACCTTTACTAGAAAAAAGACTTGCAAACACTAACCCAGACATGCAAACAAATAGAATCAGACACACAAACAGAGAAAGACAGACATTTTAGACATTCAAACCAACAAAGACAAATAGTTGGACTTGCAAACACCAACCCAGACATGCAAACAAATAGAATCAGACATGCAAACAGAGAAAGACAGGCACTTTAGATATACAAACCAACAAGGACAAATACTTGGACTTGCAAATACCAACCTAGACATGCAAACAAATAGAATCAGACATGCAACCAGAGAAAGACAGGCACTTTAGATATACAAACCAACAAAGACAATTACTTGGACTTGCAAACATCAACCCAGACATGCAAACAAATAGGATCAGACATGCAAACAGAGAAAGACAGGCACTTTAGATATAAAAACAAACAAAGACAAATACTTGGACTTGCAAACACCAACCCAGACATGCAAACAAATAGAATCAGACATGCAAACAGAGAAAGACAGGCACTTTAGATATACAAACCAACAAAGACAAATACTTGGACTTGCAAACACCAACCCAGACATGCAAACAAATAGAATCACACATGCAAACAGAGAAAGACAGGTACATTAGATATACAAACCAGCAACGACAAATACTTGGACTTGCAAACACCAATCCCCGACATGCAAACAAATAGAAACAGACATGCGAACAGAGAAATACAGGCACTTTAGATACACAAACCAACAAAGACAAATACTTGTACTTGCAAACATCAACCCAGACATGCAAACAAATAGAATCAGACATGCAAACAGAGAAAGACAGGCACTTTAGATATACAAACCAACAATCAAAAATACTTGGACTTGCAAAGACCAACCCAGACATTCAAACAAACAGAATCAGACATGCAAACAGAGAAAGACAGGCACTTTAGATATACAAACCAACAACGACAGTAGAAAGGCCCCTTTTGACACTGACCCACATCACTGCTGCCATCTACAATTTAGTTTAACGTTGACAGTACATAATTTAAGGGTTTTGTCAGTGAGAATGAAAAAACAGGATTTTTCTCACTTGAAAAAAAAAGGATTTTTCTCACTTTTATGGATGTTTCTTGGATGGTTATGAGTGTCGGTCAATTTGTTTCTTGTTTTTCATGGATGACAACAGCAATTGATGGATGTTTTATGGTTTTTGGCAGTGAGAATGTAAAAACAGGATTTTTCTCACTTTGATGGACGTTTCTTGGAGAATTGTCTCCGGGCAAAGTTGATTAATGTCTTTGGAGTTCTTCCAGGAGAATTGTTTCCGGGTGAAGTTTGTAAATGCGCTTTAACGGTGGGGAAGAGATGTTTTGATCTTACAGATGAAGAGATTAACGCGGGAAAGGGTTTCCTAGTAATTTCAAATGTGACAGCGCAGGGATTCCAAAAACAAAAGGAACACGCATAAATTACGTTTAGGGGTTATTTGGGCGAAACTGTTTTAAACATTTTAGGGAATTATTTCGGCGAAACAGATATAGATATTTTAAAACATGATTTTAGAAGATGTTTTAGAAGAGGATTTGAGGGTGAAACTCTGTGGTCGTTATAATACACAAGTTCCATTAGAACAGTGTCGTGAGGTCCCCTACCCCAACCCCAAAGGGCTCCAATCCCCCTACCCAAACCCCGAAGGAAGCCCCCGGTCCCCAAAGTTCCCCCGGGCTCTCAAAGGACCATCCAGCCTCCAAAGGCCCCCCGGACCCCCAAAAGCCACCCCCGGGCCCCCAAAGAGTCCCCTCCCCATTTTTTAATACTTTTTTAAGGCTTTATTATATCTTTTCAGAACAAGTTATGTCCATCCTAAACCCATTTTACAAGTTGAAGATCATTTTACAAGTTCTCACCCAAAACTTTACTTTACGACTTTTTGCACACCCCAAGATCAAGCAATACTTTTCAAAAGGCATTTCAGAACAAGTTGTTTTCTTAGTCACCGTCCTAAACCCATTTTACAAATTGAAGTACCCATCCTTTTCACCCACAACTTTACTTTACAGCTTTTTGTATGCTCCAACACCAAGCAATACTTTTCAAAGGGCATTTCAGAACAAGTTCTCTTCTTAATGTCCTTCCTAAACCCATTTTAAAAGTTGAAGTACCCATCCTTTTCACCCACAACTTTACAGCTTTTTTGAATGCTCCAACACCAAGCAATACTTTTCAAAAGGCATTTCAGAACAATTTCTTTTCTTAATGTCCTTCCTAAACCCATTTTAAAAGTTGAAGTACCCATCCTTTTCACCCACAACTTTACTGTCTTTTTGAATGCTAAAACACCAAGCAATACTTTTCAAAGGGCATTTCAGAACAAGTTCTTTTCTTAATGTCCTTCCTAAACCCATTTTACAAGTTGAAGTATCCATCTTTTTCACCCACAACTTTACTTTACAGCTTTTTTGAATGCTCCGACACCAAGCAATACTTTTCAAAAGGCATTTTAGAACAATTTCTTTTCTTAATGTCCTTCCTAAACCCATTTTACAAGTTGAAGTACCCATCCTTTTCACCCACAACTTTACTGTCTTTTTGAATGCTAAAACACCAAGCAATACTTTTCAAAGGGCATTTCAGAACAAGTTCTTTTCTTAATGTCCTTCCTAAACCCATTTATACAAGTTGAAGTACCTATCCTTTTCACCCACAAATTTACTTTACAGCTTTTCGAGTGCCCCAACACCATGCAATACTTTTCAAATGGCATTTCACAATAAGTTCTATTTAATGTACCTCCTAAACCTATTTTACAAATTGAAGAACCCATCCATTTCACACACAACTTTACTTTATAGCTTTTGAATGCTCCAACACCAAGCAATACTTTTCAAAAGGCATTTCAGAACAATTTCTTTTCTTAATGTCCTTCTTAAACTCATTTTAAAAGTTGAGTAAAAATCCTTCTCACCCACAACTTTACTTTAGAGCTTTATGAATGCCCCAACACCAAGCAATACTTTTCAATATATTTCACAACAAGTTCTTTTCTTAATGTCCATTCTAAACCCATTTTACAAGTTGAAGTATTCCATCCTTTTCATCCACAACTTTACTATACTGCTTCTTGAATGCTCCAACACCCAGCAATGCTTTTCAAAAGGCCTTTCAGAACAAGTTATTTTCTTAATGTCCTTCCTAAACCTTTTCTACAAGTTGAAGTACCCATCCTTTTCACCCACAACTTTACTTTACAGCTTTTTGAATGCCCCAACACCAAGCAATACTTTTCAATGCATTTCACAACAAGTTCTTTTCTTAATGTCCCTCCTAAACCCATTTTACAAATCGAAGTTCAGAACAAGTTATTTTCTTAATATCCTTCCTAAACCCGTTCTACAAGTTGAAGTACCCATTCTTTTCTCCCACAACTTTACTTTACAGCTTTTTGAATGCCCCAACACCAAGCAATACTTTTCAATGCATTTCACAACAAGTTCTTTTCTTAATGTCCCTCCTAAACCCATTTTACAAATCGAAGTACCCATCCTTTTTACACACAACTTTACTTTACAGCTTTTTGAATGCCCCAACACTAAGCAATACTTTTCAATGCATTTCACAACAAGTTCTTTTCTTAATGTCCTTCCTAAACCCATTTTACAAATTGAAGTACCCATCCATTTTACACACAACTTTACTTTACAGCTTTTTTGAATGCTCCGACACCAAGCAATACTTTTAAAAGGCATTTCAGAACAATTTCTTTTCTTAATGTCCTTCCTAAACCCATTTTAAAAGTTGAAGTACCCATCCTTTTCACCCACAACTTTACTTTAGAGCTTTATGAATGCCCCAACACCAAGCAAAACTTTTCAATATATTTCACAACAAGTTCTTTTCTTAATGTCCATTCTAAACCCATTTTACAAGTTGAAGTATCCCATCCTTTTCATCCACAACTTTACTATACTGCTTCTTGAATGCTCCAACACCCAGTAATACTTTTCAAAAGGCATTTCAGAACAAGTTATTTTCTTAATGTCCTTCCTAAACCCGTTCTACAAGTTGAAGTACCCATCCTTTTCTCCCAAAACTTTACTTTACAGCTTTTTGAATGCCCCAACAATAAGCAATACTTTTCAATGCATTTCACAACAAGTTCTTTTCTTAATGTCCCTCCTAAACCCATTTTACAAATTGAAGTACCCATCCTTTTTACACACAACTTTACTTTACAGCTTTTTTGAATACTCCAACACCAAGCAATACTTTTCAAAAGGCATTTCAGAACAATTTCTTTTCTTAATTTCCTTCCTAAACCCATTTTAAAAGTTGAAGTACCCATCCTTTTCACCCACAACTTTACTTTAGAGCTTTATGAATGCCCCAACACCAAGCAATACTTTTCAATATATTTCACAACAAGTTCTTTTCTTAATGTCCATTCTAAACCCATTTTACAAGTTGAAGTATCGCATCCTTTTCATCCACAACTTTACTATACTGCTTCTTGAATGCTCCAACACCCAGCAATACTTTTCAAAAGGCATTTCAGAACAAGTTATTTTCTTAATGTCCTTCCTAAACCTTTTCTACAAGTTGAAGTACCCATCCTTTTCTCCCACAACTTTACTTTACAGCTTTTTGAATGCCCCAACACCAAGCAATACTTTTCAATGCATTTCACAACAAGTTCTTTTCTTAATGTCCCTCCTAAACCCATTTTACAAATCGAAGTACCCATTCTTTTTACACACAACTTTACTTTACAGCTTTTTTGAATGCTCCAACACCAAGCAATACTTTTAAAAGGTATTCCAGAACAATTTCTTTTCTTAATGTTCTTCCTAAACCCATTTTACAAGTTGAAGTACCCATCCTTTTCACCCACAACTTTACTATACTGCCTTTTTGAATGCTCCAACATCAAGCAATACTTTTCAAATAGCATTTCAGAACAAGTTATTTTCTTAATGTCCTTCCTAAACCCATTTTACAAGTTGAAGTTCCCATCATTTTCACCCACAACTTTACTTTACAGCTTTTTGAACGCCCCAACACCAAACAATACTTTTCAAAAGGCACTTCAGAACCAGTTCCTTTCTTAATGTCCCTCATAAAACCGTTTTACAAGTTGAAGTACCATCCTTTTCACCCACAACTTTACTATACTGCTTCTTGAATGCTCCAACACCCAGCAATACTTTTCAAAAGGCATTTCAGAACAAGTTATTTTCTTAATGTCCTTCCTAAACCCATTTTACAAGTTTAAGTACCCATCCTTTTCAACCACAACTTTACTTTACAGCTTTTTGAATGCTCCAACACCAAGCAATACTTTTCAATATATTTCACAACATGTTCTTTTCTTAATGTCCATTCTAAACTCATTTTACAAGTTGAAGTATCCCATCCTTTTCATCCACAACTTTACTATACTGCTTTTTGAATGCTCCAACACCCAGCAATACTTTTCAAAAGGCATTTCAGAACAAGTTATTTTCTTAATGTCCTTCCTAAACCCATTTTACAAGTTGAAGTACCCATCCTTTTCACCCACAACTTTACTTTACAGCTTTTTTAATGCCCCAACACCAAGCAATACTTTTCAATGCATTTCACAACAAGTTCTTTTCTTAATGTCCCTCCTAAACCCATTTTACAAATCGAAGTACCCATCCTTTTTACACACAACTTTACTTTACAGCTTTTTTGAATGCTCCAACACCAAGCAATACTTTTAAAAGGTATTCCAGAACAATTTCTTTTCTTAATGTCCTTCCTAAACCCATTTTACAAGTTGAAGTACCCATCCTTTTCACCCACAACTTTACTATACTGCCTTTTTGAATGCTCCAACACCAAGCAATACTTTTTAAATAGCATTTCAGAACAAGTTATTTTCTTAATGTCCTTCCTAAACCCATTTTACAAGTTGAAGTACCCATCCTTTTCACCCACAACTTTACTTTACAGCTTCTTGAACGCCCCAACACCAAACAATACTTTTCAAAAGGCATTTCAGAACCAGTTCCTTTCTTAATGTCCCTCATAAAACCGTTTTACAAGTTGAAGTAGCATCCTTTTCACCACAACTTTATTTTAAAGCTTTTTGAATGCTCCAACACCAAGCAATACTTTTTAAAAGGCATTTCAGAACAATTTCTTTTCTTAATGTCCTTCCTAAACCCATTCTACAAGTTGAAGTACCCTTCCTTTTCTTCCACATCTTTACTATACTGTCTTTTTGAATGCTCCAACACCAAGCAATACTTTTCAAATGGCATTTCAGAACAAGGTCTTATCATAATGTCCATCCTAAACCCATTTTTACAAGTTGAAGTACCTTTCCTTTTCACCCACAAATTTACTTTACAGCTTTTTGAGTGCCCCAAAACCAAGCAATACTTTTCAAATGTCATTTCACAATAAGTTTTTTTCTTAATGTACCTCCTAAACCTATTTTACAAATTGAAGAACCCATCCATTTCACCCACAACTTTACTTTACAGCATTTGAATGCTCCAACACCAAGCAATACTTTTCAAAGGGCATTTCAGAACAAGTTCTTATCATAATGTCCATCCTAAACCCATTTTACAAGTTGAAGTATCCCATCCTTTTCACCCACAACTTTACTATACTGCTACTTGAATGCTCCAACACCCAGCAATACTTTTCAAAAGGCATTTCAGAAAAAGTTATTTTCTTAATGTCCTTCCTAAACCCATTTTACAAGTTTAAGAACCCATCCTTTTCACCCATAACTTTACTTTACAGCTTTTTGAATGCCCCAACACCAAGCAATACTTTTCAATGCATTTCACAACAAGTTCTTTTCTTAGTGTCCCTCCTAAACCCATTTTACAAATTGAAGTACCCATCCTTTTTACACACAACTTTACTTTATAGCTTTTTTGAATGCTCCAACACCAAGCAATACTTTTCAAAAGGCATTTCAGAACAATTTCTTTTCTTAATGTCCTTCCTAAACCCATTTTACAAGTTGAAGTACCCATCCTTTTCACCCACAACTTTACTCTACTGCCTTTTTGAATACTCTAACACCAAGCAATACTTTTCAAATGACATTTCAGAACAAGTTATTTTCTTAATGTCCTTCCTAAACCTATTTTACAAGTTGAAGTTCCCATCCTTTTCACCCACAACTTTACTTTACAGCTTTTTGAATGCCCCAACACCAAGCAATACTTTTCAAAAGGCATTTCAGAGCCAGTTCCTCTCTGAATGTCCCTCATAAAACCTTTTTACAAGTTGAAGTACCCAACCTTTTCACCACAACTTTACTTTACAGCTTTTTAAATACTCCAACACCAAGCAATACTTTTCAAAAGGCATTTCAGAACAATTTCTTTTCTTAATGTCCCTCCTAAACCAATTTTACAAGTTGAAGTACCCATCCTTTTCACCCAAAACTTTACTATACTGCCTTTTTGAATGCTCCAACACCAAGCAATACTTTTCAAATGGCATTTCAGAACAAGTTATTTTCTTAATGTCCTTCCTAAACCCATTTTACAAGTTGAAGTTCCCATTCTTTTCACCCCCAACTTTACTTTACAGCTTTTTGAATGCCCCAACACCAAGAAATACTTTTCAAAAGGCATTTCAGAACAAGTTCTTTTCATAATATCCCTCCTAAACCCATTTTACAAATTGAAGTACCCATCCTTTTCACACACTACTTTACTTTACAGCCTTTTGAATGTGCCAACACCAAGCAATACTTTTCAAATGCATTTTAGAACAAGTTCTTTTCATAATGTCCTTCCTAAACACATGTTACAAGTTGAAGTACCCATTTTTTTCACCCACAACTTTACTTTACAGCTTTTTGAATGCCCAACACCAAGCAATACTTTTCAAAAGGCATTTCAGAACATTTTTTTTCTTAATTTCCTTCCTAAACCCATATTACAAGTTGAAGTACCCATCCTTTTCACCCACAACTTTACTATACTGCCTTTTTGAATGCTCCAACACCAAGCAATACTTTTCAAATGGCATTTCAGAACAAGTTATTTTCTTAATGCCCTTCCTAAACCTATTTTACAAGTGGAAGTTCCCATCCTTTTCACCCACAACTTTACTTTGCAGCTTTTTGAATGCCCCAACACCAAGCACTACTTTAGTATCCAGCCTTTTCACCACAAATTTACTTTACAGCTGTTTGAATGCTCCAACACCAAGCAACACTTTTCAAAAGGCATTTCAGAACAATTTCTTTTCTTAATGTCCCTCCTAAACCCATTTTACAAGTTGAAGTACCCATCCTTTTCACCCAAAACTTTACTATACTGCCTTTTTGAATGCTCCAACACCAAGCAATACTTCTCAAATGGCATTTCAGAACAAGTTATTTTCTTAATTTCCTTCCTAAACCCATTTTACAAGTCTAAGTTCCCATCCTTTTCACCCCCAACTATACTTTACAGCTCTTGAATGCCACAACACCAAGCAATACTTTTCAAAAGACATTTCAGAACAAGGTCTTTTCTTAATGTCCCTCCTAAACCCTTTTTACAAGTTGAAGTACCCATCCTGTTCACCCACATTTTTACTTTACAGCTTTTGAATGCCCCAACACCTAGCAATACTTTTCAAAAGGCATTTCAGAACCAGTTCCTTTCTTAATGTCCCTCCTAAACCCATTTTACAAGTTGATCGACCTGGGGGGATTTTCCGGCGAGTATGGTTAGGTTAGGTTAGACTAGATTAAGTTAGGTTAGATTAGGTTAAGTCAGGTTAGGCAAGTTAAGTTAGGTTAGCTAAGTTAGGTTAGCTTAGCTAGTAAACATCTCTCCATGTTTAAGTTAGGTTAGGCTAGATTAAGTTAGGTTAGGTTAGCCTACGTATATGTGCGTACGTAGGCTAACCTAACTTCACCTAACCTAACTTAATCTAGCCTAACCTAACCTAACTTAAACATGGAGAGATGTTTACTAGCTAACCTAACTTAGCTAACCTAACCTAACTTACCTAACCTGACTTAACCTAACCTAATCTAACCTAACCTAACCATACTCGCCGGAAAATCCCCCCAGGTCGATCAACTTGTAAAATGGGTTTAGGAGGGACATTAAGAAAGGAAATGGTTCTGAAATGCCTTTTGAAAAGTATTGCTAGGTGTTGGGGCATTCAAAAGCTGTAAAGTAAAGATGTGGGTGAAAAGGATGGGTACTTCAACTTGTAAAATGGGTTTAGGAGGGACATTAAGAAAAGACCTTGTTCTGAAATGTCTTTTGAAAAGTATTGCTTGGTGTTGGGGCATTCAAAAGCTGTAAAGTAAAGTTGTGGGTGAGAAGGATGGATACTTCCATCTTGCTTGGTTTTTAAAATGGGTTTAGGAGGGACATTAAGAAAAGAAATTGTTCTGAAACGCCTTTTGAAAAGTATTGCTTGGTGTTGGAGCATTCAAAAAGCTGTAAAGTAAAGTTGTGGTGAAGAGGATGGGTACTTCAACTTGTAAAAAGGTTTTATGAGGGACATTAAGAAAGGAACTGGTTCTGAAATGCCTTTTGAAAAGTATTGCTAGGTGTTGGGGCATTCAAAAGCTGTAAAGTAAAGTTGTGGGTGAGAAGGATGGATACTTCAACTTGTAAAATGGGTTTAGAAGGGACATTTAGAAAAGACCTTGTTCTGAAATGACTTTTGAAAAGTATTGCTTGGTGTTGTGGCATTCAAGAGCTGTAAAGTATAGTTGTGGGTGAAAAGGATGGGAACTTCAACTTTTAAAATGGGTTTAGGAAGGACATTAAGAAAATAACTTGTTCTGAAATGCCATTTGAGAAGTATTGCTTGGTGTTGGAGCATTCAAAAAGGCAGTATAGTAAAGTTGTGGATGGAAAGGATGGGTACTTCAACTTGTAAAATGGTTTAGGAAGGACATTAAGAAAAGAAATTGTTCTGAAATGCCTTTTAAAAAGTATTGCTTGGTGTTGGAGCATTCAAAAAAGCTGTAAAGTAAAGTTGTGTGTAAAAAGCATGGGTACTTCAATTTGTAAAATGGGTTCAGGAGGGGTTAAGAAAAGAATTTGTTGTGAAATGCATTGAAAAGTATTGCTTGGTGTTGGGGCATTCAAAAAGCTGTAAAGTAAAGTTGTGGGTGAAAAGGATGTAACTTGTAAAATGGGTTTAGGAAGGACATTGAGAAAATAACTTGTTCTGAAATGCCTTTTAAAAAGTAATGCTGGGTGTTGGAGCATTCAAGAAGCAGTATAGTAAAGTTATGGGTGAAAAGGATGGGTACTTCAACTTGTAAAATGGGTTTAGGATGGACATTATGAAAAGAACTTGTTCTGAAATGCCCTTTGAAAAGTATTGCTTGGTGTTGGAGCATTCAAAAGCTGTAAAGTAAAGTTGTGGGTGAAATGGATGGGTTTTTCAATTTGTAAAATAGGTTTAGGAGGTACATTAAAAAAAGAACTTATTGTGAAATGACATTTGAAAAGTATTGCTTGGTGTTGGGGCACTCAAAAAGCTGTAAAGTAAATTTGTGGGTGAAAAGGATAGGTACTTCAACTTGTAAAAATGGGTTTAGGATGGACATTATGAAAAGAACTTGTTCTGAAATGCCATTTGAAAAGTATTGCTTGGTGTTGGAGCATTCAAAATGGCAGTATAGTAAAGTTGTGGGTGAAAAGGATGGGTACTTCAACTTGTAAAATGGGTTTAGGAGGGATATTCAGAAAAGAAATTGTTCTGAAATGCTATTTGGAAAGCATTGCTTGGTGTTGGACATTAAGAAAGGAACTGGTTCTGAAATGCCTTTTGAAAAGTATTGCTTGGTGTCGGGGCATTCAAAAAGCTGTAAAGTAAAGTTGTGGGTGAAAAGGATGGGAACTTCAACTTGTAAAATAGGTTTAGGAAGGACATTAAGAAAATAACTTGTTCTGAAATGCTATTTGGAAAGCATTGCTTGGTGTTGGAGCATTCTAAAAGGCAGTATAGTAAAGTTGTGGGTGAAAAGGATGGGTACTTCAACTTGTAAAATGGGTTTAGGACGGACATTAAGAAACGAAATTGTTCTGAAATGCCTTTTAAAAAGTTTTGCTTGGTGTTGGAGCATTCAAAAAAGCTGTAAAGTAAAGTTGTGTGTAAAAAGCATGGGTACTTCAATTTGTAAAATGGGTTTAGGAGGGACATTAAGAAAAGAACTTGTTGTGAAATGCATTGAAAAGTATTGCTTGGTGTTGGGGCATTCAAAAAGCTGTAAAGTAAAGTTGTGGGTGAAAAGGATGGGAACTTCAACTTGTAAAATGGGTTTAGGAAGGACATTAAGAAAATAACTTGTTCTGAAATGCCTTTTGAAAAGTATTGCTGGGTGTTGGAGCATTCAAGAAGCAGTATAGTAAAGTTTTGGGTGAAAAGGATGCGATACTTCAACTTGTAAAATGGGTTTAGGATGGACATTATGAAAAGAACTTGTTCTGAAATGCCCTTTGAAAAGTATTGCTTGGTGTTGGAGCATTCAAAAAGCTGTAAAGTAAAGTTGTGGGTGAAAAGGATGGGTACTTCAATTTGTAAAATGGGCTTAGGAAGGACATTAAGAAAATAACTTGTTCTGAAATGCCATTTGAGAAGTATTGCTTGGTGTTGGAGCATTCAAAAAGGCAGTATAGTAAAGTTGTGGGTGAAAAGATTGGGTACTTCAACTTGTAAAATGGGTTTAGGAAGGACATTAAGAAAAGAAATTGTTCTGAAATATGTTCTGAAATGCCTTTTGAAAAGTATTGCTTGGTGTTGGGCATTCAAAAAGCTGTAAAGTAAAGTTGTGGGTGAAAAGGATGGGTACTTCAACTTGTAAAATGGGTTTAGGATGGATATTTTGAAAAGAACTTGTTCTGAAATGCATTTGCAAAGTATTGCTTGGTGTTGGCACATTCAAAATGCAGTAAAGTAAAGCTGTGTGTGAAAAGGATGGGTACTTCAATTTGTAAAATGGGTTTAAGAGGGATATTATGAAAAGAACTTGTTCTGAAATGCCTTTTGAAAAGTATTGCTTGGTCTTGGGGCATTCAAAAAGCTGTAAAGTAAAGTTGGGGGTTAAAAGGATGGGAACTTCAACTTGTAAAATGGGTTTGGGAAGGACAATAAGAAAATAACTTGTTCTGAAATGCCATTTGAAACGTATTGCTTGGTGTTGGAGCATTCAAAAAGGCAGTATAGTAAAGCTGTGGGTGAAAAGGATTGGTACTTCAACTTGTAAAATGGGTTTAGGAGGGAGATTAAGAAAAGAAATTGTTCTGAAATGCCTTTTGAAAAGTATTGCTTGGCCTTGGAGCATTCAAAAAGCTGTAAAGTAAAGTTGTGGTGAAAAGGATGGGTACTTCAACTTGTAAAAAGGTTTTATGAGGGACATTAAGAAAGGAACTTGTTCTGAAATGCCTTTTGAAAAGTATTGCTTGGTGTTGGGGCATTCAAAAAGCTGTAAAGTAAAGTTGTGGATGAAAAGGATGGGAACTTCAACTTGTAAAATAGGTTTAGGAAGGACATTATAAAAATAACTTGTTCTGAAATGTCATTTGAAAAGTATTGCTTGGTGTTGGAGCATTCAAAAAGGCAGTAAAGTAAAGTTGTGGGTGAAAAGGATGGGTACTTCAACTTGTAAAATGGGTTTAGGAAGGACATAAAGAAAATAAATTGTTCTGAAATGCCTTTTGAAAAGTATTGCTTGGTGTTGGAGCATTCAAAAAAGCTGTAAAGTAAAGTTGTTTGTAAAAAGGATGGGTACTTCAATTTGTAAAATAGGTTTAGGAGGGACATTAAGAAAAGAACTTGTTGTAAAATGCATTGAAAAGTATTGCTTGGTGTTGGGGCATTCAAAAAGCTGTAAAGTAAAGTTGTGGGTGAAATGGATGGGTTCTTCAATTTGTAAAATAGGTTTAGGAAGTACATTAAAAAAGAACTTATTGTGAAATGCCATTTGAAAAGTATTGCTTGGTGTTGGAGCATTCAAAAGCTGTAAAGTAAAGTTGTGGGTGAAATGGATGGGTTCTTCAATTTGTAAAATAGGTTTAGGAAGTACATTAAAAAAGAACTTATTGTGAAATGCCATTTGAAAAGTATTGCTTGGTGTTGGGGCACTCGAAAAGCTGTAAAGTAAATTTGAGGGTGAAAAGGATAGGTACTTCAACTTGTAAAAATGGGTTTAGGAGGGACATTATGAAAAGAACTTGTTCTGAAATGCCCTTTGAAAAGTATTGCTTGGTGTTGGGGCATTCAAAAAGGCAGTATAGTAAAGTTGTGTGTGAAAAGGGTGGGTACTTCAACTAGTAAAATGGGTTTAGGAAGGACATTAAGAAAAGAAATTGTTCTGAAATGCCTTTTGAAAAGTATTGCTTGGTGTTGGAGCATTCAAAAAAGCTGTAAAGTGAAATTGTGGGTGAAAAGGATGGATACTTCAACTTGTAAAATGGGTTTAGAAAGGACATTAAGAAAAGAACTTGTTCTGAAAAGCCCTTTGAAAAGTATTGCTTGGTGTTGGAGCATTCAAAAGGCAGTATAGTAAAGTTGTGGGTGAAAAGGATGGGTACTTCAACTAGTAAAATGGGTTTAGGAAGGACATTAAGAAAAGAAATTGTTCTGAAATGCCTTTTGAAAAGTATTTCTTGGTGTTGGAGCATTCAAAAAGCTGTAAAGTTGTTGGTGAAAAGGATGGGATACTTCAACTTGTAAAATGGGTTTAGGAAGGACATTAAGAAAAGAACTTGTTCTGAAATGCCCTTTGAAAAGTATTTCTTGGTGTTGGAGCATTCAAAAAGCTGTAAAGTAAAGTTTTGGGTGAAAAGGATGGGTACTTTAATTTGTAAAATGGGTTTAAGATGGTCACTAAGAAAAGAACTTGTTCTGAAATGCCTTTTGAAAAGTATTGCTTGATCTTGGGGTGTGCAAAAAGTCGTAAAGTAAAGTTGTGGGTGAGAAGGATGGGTACTTCAACTTGTAAAATGGGTTTAGGACGGACATTAAGAAAATAACTTGTTCTGAAAAGATATAATAAAGCCTTAGAAAAGTATTAAAAATGGGGAGGGGACTCTTTGGGGCCCGGGGGGGGGGGGGCTTTTGGGGTCCGGGGGCCCTTGGGGGTTGAGTGGTCCTTTGAGAGCCCGGGAGACCTTTGGGGTGCGGGGGCTACCTTCGGGGTTGGGGTAGGGGGATCGGAGCCCTTTGGGGTTGGGGTAGGGGACCTCACGACACTGTTCAAATGGAACTTGTGTATTATAACGACAACTGAGTTTCACCACCAAATCCTCTTCTAAAAAATCTTCTAAAATCATCTTTTAAAATGTCTCTAACTGTTTCGCTGAAATAATTCCCTAAAATGTTTAAAACGGTTTCGCCCAAATAACCCCTAAACGTAATTTCTGCGTGTTCCTTTTGTTTTTGGAATCCCTGCGCTGTCACATTTGAAATTACTAGGAAACCCTTTCCCGCGTTAATCTCTTCATCTGTAAGATCAAAACATCTCTTCCCCACCGTTAATGCGCATTTACAAACTTCACCCGGAAACAATTCTCCTGGAAGAACTCAAAAGACATTAATAAACTTCGTCCGGAGACAATTCTCCTTGGAAATACATCAAAGTGAGAAACGGAAACAATTCTCCTGGAAGAACTGCAAAGACATTAATAAACTTCGCCCGGAGACAATTCTCCAAGAAACATCCATCAAAGTGAGAAAAATTCTGTTTTTTCATTCTCACTGACAAAAACCATTAAACATCCATAAATTGCTGTTGTCATCCATGAAAAACAATAAATAAATTGACCGAGACTCATAACCATCCAAGAAACATCCATAAAAGTGAGAAAAGTCCTGTTTTTTCAAGTGAGAAAAATCCTGTTTTTCATTCTCACTGACAAAACCCATAAATTATGTACTTTCAACGTTAAACTAAATTGTAGATGGCAGCAATCGTGTGGGTCAGTGTCAAAAGGGGCCTTTCTACTAACGACAAATACTTGGACTTGCAAACACCAACCCAGACATGCAAACAAATAGAATCAGACATGAAAACAGAGAAAGACAGGCACTTTAGATATACAAACCAACAAAGACAAATACTTGGACTTGCAAACACCAACCCAGACATGCAAACAAATAGAATCAGACATGAAAACAGAGAAAGACAGGCACTTTAGATATACAAACCAACAAAGACAAATACTTGGACTTGCAAACACCAACCCAGACATGCAATCAAATTGATTCAAAAAAGTATTTTAAAAAAATGTGGGGCCCAAAGGGCCCTTTGGGGTCCCGGGGGGGGGGCTTTTGGGGCCAAGGGGTTCCTTCGGGGTTGGGGTAGGGGGGTCGGTGTCCTTTGGGGTTTGGGTAGGGGGGTCGGAGCACTTCGGGGTTGGGGTAGGGGGTTGTTGGGGTAGGGGACCTCACAACACTGTTCAAATGGAACTTGTGTATTATAACGACCACAGAGTTTCACCCTCAAATCATCTTCTAAATCATCTTCTAAAATCATCTTCTAAAATGTCTCAAAACGGTTTTGCCAAAATAATCCCTAAACGTAATTTCTGTGTGTTCTTTTTGTTTTGACATCCCTTCGCTGTCACATTTGAAATTCCTAGGAAACCATTTCGCGCGTTAGTCTCTTCATCTCTAAGATCAAAATATCTCTTCCCCACCGTTAATGCGCATGTGCAAATTTCGCCCGGAGACAATTCTCCTGGAAGAACATCAACAAAACAATTGAACTTGAAAGCGCATGTGCAAACTTCGCCCGGAGACAATTCTTCTGGACGAACACCAACAAATCAATTTCTCGGAAATCCATTTCTCCTAGGGAGGCTATGCCCATATATGGAGTGGGGTCAGAGTTATAGATCAATACATTTCCCCCACCGTTAATGCGCATGTGCAAACTTCACTCCGGAGTCAATACACATGAAAACAACAGATAAATCGACCTTGAAAGAGGGGGCATTGATCTTGTACTCACAGTATTTCCGACTCCCTGATTGGTCTAGAAAGAGGGTGTGGTTTTGTACTCGTTGGAATCTAGCCCACTGATTGGCTGAATCTTGTACTCGTGGGATCAATTGGGTCATTCCTACTGGTTACTCCTGGATTGATGGTTGGAGAACTTCTAACCTACTATAGTTACGTATGTTATTTTCTCTCATAGGGAGTGGCACGGTCATTTTTCTACTTCTTCATTATTCTCCTCCCTTTCCCCCATTACAAGCGGCGCAGCACAGCTTCTATCTTTAGCGGCAAAAGCTTCTATCAGCTTAGCGGCTTAAGGTAAAACCTAAGTGGTACAAGTGGAGCAATTTCATAACGGCACAGCAAGTGGTACAGGGTGGACACCACACACACGAGGTCCCCACGGTATAAGTGACACTGTCACAAGTGGTACAGGGCCAACACACATAAAATCCCCCCGGTACATTGTTAAGCAACAGTGTTTCTTCGCATAACAAAAAACATATACTAATAAAAATAAGTAGAGTAAAAAGCTGACATTAAAAGTAAAGATGAGATGCTCGACTGGTATAGGATAAAAAAAGAAGTGATAAAGGCGGCCATTCTTGAAATCGATCTAATAATTTCAAGCAACAGCAATAAAAACATAGGCAATATATAGAAGGGAATAGAAAACTAAACAGAAAACAATTATTAGTACCTTAACGGGGACAAATTAAAACTACTATCACCAAACAAGAAAAGCATTGCTCAGTCAATCTAGAAAAGTTTTGAACTTGCTAAATTAACGTTTAACTTTTATTAAGTTAAATTTGAATTCTATGATCTAGAAACAAAAGCAAATTTTACCAGATGTAAATGCGTTTCTTATGATAAGTGACAAAATATATATTGTTCCTTTATGGCAAAAATAAGTTTATTTTCTTATGCATTTCTCATGCTCATTGCATTAAACTTTAAAGCAGAAATGACAACAAGAAATGCCACATAAGAAAAAAGAAAGAAAAAAAAGGTATTTTTTTTTCTAGTAAAGGTTAACCTTGACAAGCTCAAAAGCAGAGTCAGAAAAAGGAGAAAGTAAAAAAGAAACACAAAATTTTAATAATTATAAGAACGAAATATCAAATATCATATTCTTAAATTCGGGACCAGGTATAATTAATGATCTGATCTGTCGCTAGTCTTTTATCAAGGTTTTACATGACTGTTGAACCTTCTTTTGAAAGATTCAAGAGTTAAAGTTTCAAGGATAACTTCCCCGGGAAGATCATTCCAGATCGGAGTGCAATGTCGCACTTTTAATTTCTGCAGGGGCAGAGAGGATTGGATTGGGAATTCATTATTTGGGATGGCATGACTATATGTGCCATGATATATGTATATATATATATATATATATATATATATATATATATATATATATATATATATATATATATATATATATATATATATATATATATATATATATATATATATATATATATATATATATATATATATAATATATATATATATATATATATATATATATATATATATATATATATATATATATATATATTATATATATATATATATATATATATATATATATATATATATATATATATATATATATATATATATATATATATATATATATATATAGAAAGCCGACTCATAATGATCGATATCTACATTTCTCTTCCCATCACCCTCCTTCTGTCAAAAGAGGGGTAGTAATCTCTTTAGTCGACAGAGTTTTAAAAATTTGTTCCCGTAATCATATAAATTCTGAACTAAATTATGTCAAGGATATTCTTTTTTGCAATGGTTACCCAATCAAACTCATTGAAAATATAATAGATAGACGATTAAAAAAGATAAAAGAACAAAATAGGGAGCTTGTCCCCCTTGATTCAGTTACACCGGCAATTGAGAAAAAAACTTTCATCGTTTTACCATACATCCCGAAACTTGGCGATAAACTTGGAAAAATTTGAAATAAACATAATCTCTCTGTTTCTTTCAAAACCGAACAAAAGGTTGAACATTTTTTTAACTCAGGAAAGGATAAAACAGACCCTGTACTGGGTAGTGGTGTCTACAGAATCCCGTGTTCTTGTGGAAAGTTTCACGTATGAGAGCATAAATAGTATCCCCTTCAATCATGTTTCTGTTCAGAATATTTTTATTCAATTGCCTTGAAGGTATAATAGCAGCTTTACAATATTTGCGAGTACCATGGCAAAGCATTGGCTGCCAGCGTATCCAGATAGAAATATATTAGCTTCTGCTTGATTCCAGTCAGCATGTATAATTCTTGATACCTTTCTATTACTATCAAGAGTGACATATGCACTTGCTGGTGCATTTGTATTATTAGCATTTTTGTGTTGTTCTTGACGATCTTGGGCCAGTGGAATGACACGAAATATATCACTGTGATCAAGTTTCGCATTAATATTTAATTTTTTCTCTTTTGTTGACACCACCAGTCCGACACTAGTTATCCTTTTCTTATTTTTGGGATAAATTTCTATTAATAAGGATTCTTCAACTGAAGGGCTTCTCATTCTTTTTTTGGGACCTCCAACAATGGAAATTTTTTTTCCTTGAGTCTATTGTCCTTTAGAGTTTACTTCATTTGTTACACATACTTCATCTGGTGTACCTCTGAGTTGCCTTTCTGGGAACTCAAAGAATGGAAGATCTGTTCTATAAATTTTTCTCAAACGGTTGTACTCAATTAAAGCATCAACATCGCAATAAATCTTTGTCTTATCAAATTCTACTAGATGTAAACCTGCACTAGTGGTCACACGGGAAAGAGCAACGTACATCATACCTGGACCAAAGCAACGATTACCTGCGTCAACAATTGCACACTGTAAACTTAGTCCTTGGGACTTGTGTATTGTAATGGCAAAGGCCAGTTGAAGAGGAAACTGTCTTCGCGTGTAAAAGACTTGCTTCAAAACTTCAAAGCGCACTGTTTCTCTGCCAATTTCAACCGGAAGTTCCAGTCCATCAAATATTACAAGAACTCCAATTATTTCTCCGTTTGGTAGCAACTTGAAGCTTGTTACTGTTCCCATTGATCCATTTACTAGCCCCTTAGCAACACAAATATTTCTTTGGAGCATTACACGTGCACCTACTGCAAGTAACAAGCTCATGAAAGAACCGGCTGTTCTTTTTCTGAGGTTGCCAAAGTTTAAAACAGTGTTTGCTGCTTTCTGTTCGATTCGTTTGTCTTCAAAAACTGAAGAAAGTCGATCAACTGCAGAAAGTTTAACGTAGTCTAAGCAGCTTTTTGTAAGAAGTAACTCGTTAACTACCATACAATTTTCATTGGTGGGCATAAGAATGACAGGTCTATTTCCCTCTTCTTACAATTTTGAGTAAAGATCTATTATTTCGTCATTTGAAGCTCTGTACGAATTACCAATTTTTCTCTTGTAAAGACTATTCAAATTTTCATCAGTGCAAAACCCCTGTCTAATTTCAGCAAGTGTATTAGCATAACTCTTATCCATCTTTTGTCTCACATTTATGCTTAGTTCCTCATACTCAAATAGATGCCAGAGGTCGAAAGTACCAACTGATCCGATCCTGTTTTTTACTTCTAGTCGTGTGAGAGGTATATAAGGAGGATTACCACTCACTGGTCTTAATTGAAGAAAATCTCCTAAAAACACGCAGTTAGCATTACCCATTGGCAAATCAACTGCTAATATTTTCTGATGGTCTTAAATGAATGTAGGTTAAAAGAAGAGACGAAACCATAATAATTTCATCAATAATAAAAGTCTTGTCTCCTTAAGTGTCTTTCTCAAAGTAAGAAGTTTTTCAGTGGAGAGAGGTGTGTATTTTGTGGTGTTTTCCTAATCAATAGCTAAACTTAAACAACTATGTATTGTTAAACCATTTATGCTATGTGCAGAAATACCAGTAGGTGCCATAACTACAACGGGACAATCTTTATTCTTGAACTTGTAGCAAAGTAGTCTTCTCACGACACTGATAACCCTAGATTTTTCTGTACTCCCACATCCAGATACAATCAACTTCAAAGATGTTGCACCATTGCGCTTGGTAACTGAGTCTGAAATTTTGTCAACAACTCTCTTTTGATCAATATTGAGCGACTCATAATCATTTTTCAACCTGTCTTCGGTGTCACCATTTAAAATCTGTTTGTTTGCGTCTAACAAATCCTCCATAGTATCTGCTGCTCTGTCAATGACTCCTCCCTAAATTGCATTTTCTGGGTCATCTTCATTGTTTTCATCAATATTTTCTGCCTTCAGAATTGCTTTTGCACGTTCTCGGACCCTTTCTTCAAATTCTATATCGCTTTTCCTCTTAACAACAAATTTTTAGTGGTAAGCTACCATGTCGGGATAGTTTACATTTTCAACACAATAGGTTTCGTAGTTGCTATTTCCACTGACTACTAGTTCATTTTCATTTCGCCAAGGTTTAAACAATTTTAAAAGATCTCCATAGTAAGCATTTTTCTTCTCGTCAGTTTCAAATGGATTTACCTTTCAGTGCTGTATGATATACGGTTTAAAAAGCCTTTTTCTTAGGTAGAAGAACCCCTCAGTTAACATCATATTATCATCAGTACCATTACGCTCCCGTTCATACCAAGACAATAACTAAAAAAGACTGATATTTTCCATATGTTCCGGTCTTTTAGGGTAGATATCAATAACCCAGTGGGCAATGTACAAATCACAACTCTGTGGATCGTTTTTAGCAAGCTTTTCAAGCTCCCTATACCTTCTCAGTGTCCTCTTCACCTCGCTCTTTTTCGCAAGGTCAATACTTCTAAATTGCCAAGAAATACTATACAATTTAGTACCAAGAAGCCTATCAGCAGCTTCAACTGCTTCAACTTGACGGGTTTTTATGGACTTCAACAAGTAGGACATAGTTCGTTGACCAAGACTTTTGCATGCATTATTTACTTTCTCCCACATTGCTTCTATTTCGACACTCTCTGCTTTAGTCATATAATCGGTAATGCAATACGGTAATTTAGAGCCCAAATGGCCAATATATTGAACATCAATGTTTGCTTGATTAGCAATAAGTAAGGCAGGAGAATAGTCATTTATATAACGCTCGTCATCTCTTCAAAGCAGATGATATATTCTTTTTCTTGGCTTTTTACGGTTTGTACCATGAGCCAAGCAGTCAAGGATGTCATATAATTCTGTTCGTTCCTTTGTAGGACGAGGAAAGCCAAACTTACAATACGTAACCCATATTCCTCTTTTTCTCTTATATTTTCTTTGACAGTATTTATTACAGTGGTGCACTTGATGGTCTTTGACCAGTTTGTCAAGAGTTGGACTAGTCAATCTATTTGGTATTTCACAAGTTATAAAACTATTGATATACTGAATCACTTCAGACGCTGTTGATTTCCCAATAATAGGAGCATCTTCAATCCACAATACACAATGTACATGAGGCGCACCTCGTTTCTGATACTCAATACGCCAGAAATGATCCTTAATTTTACCAAACAAAGGATTTGTCTTTGAACAAATTAGCTCATTAAATATAGGTGTCTATTTTTTGTCAAAGTGCATGGAAACTGCAACTGGATCTAGACACGTCAACTCTACTGGGGTTATTTTTGCTACACCAGGTAAGTTCTTATGGACAGTCCGTAAATAGTCAATAAATTCAGGAGAGTACCACTCAGCACATGAAACTGTCAGAAACAAAGTCGGTGGACCCAATTGCTCAATCATTGACTTTACTTTATAGGAAAGAGATTGAAAATACTGCTGAGATCCTCTGATTTTTGATTGAACAGAAAACAAAGTCGCTTCCATCTCTCCATCACAGGAATGAAGCCTGTCTATAAATTGACGAGCATTTTGATTTGGTTTCACATTCCGCAACATATGACCGACGCTATTACACATGTAAGAGAATTCTTGCAATTGGAAGCTGTGAAAAAGAAACTGTTTGTCAAGACGAAACTTAGTATGTCTGCTAAGAAGCCTTGATTTAAAATATTCTGCATTCCTAATCCGAAATGGTCTTGCCTTGTCACGCATGCCATATTTGCCTTTCGGGAAAAGATTTGGAAACACTTTTAGATCAAGTTCTTCCTGAAATAAGTCTTCGCTCTCACCTTTTAGTTTCTTGATTTGAAATTGGTCAGTACTAAGATCTTTCATCTGCTTAAAATCTTCTATGAAGTCTTTTGGAACCGTTGAATTCAGAGGCTGGACAGAAAAATGTTCAACCAATGTAGATTTTGCGCTTTCTGCCAGTATCTGAAGGATTGCAGCTTCCGGTATTTCAGGTAAATTATCAACACCAACCGCTTTTTCAGGAAGACGTGCTTCAAGTATTTTATTTAAATCTTCTAGGGTGTATGCACGTATTGTTTTATAGAGACTGTTGTTCTCTCTTAACCACAACAGTGCTTCATGGACTTTTCTCAGATCTATTAGTGCAGTCCAAACATTCTTGTTGTAAGTAGGCTGACCATTGACAATGACTACAAAACTATCAATGTTAAGAAGTTTTTCAGGCTGAATATCTGCATTTGCTTGCACATCAACAGGTAGATATACTATTCTCCCCTTAAGAGCGTCAACAAGTTCTGTTCTAGGTCACTTCAATGCAGTTACTTGCCCTAATCTAACGATCGTAAGACAAGGCATTAAAAATTGAATCATTGCCATTTCAAAATTATTTAAACACTTTATACATTCCGGTGTACTGTCTATATGAAGGTTATTACATACTGATCGGACATTCTCCTAACTTTTCAACATTTTCCCAGCACAGTAATCACAGACAGAGAATGAATCTATGACATCCTCTTTCCAACCTGTACAATGAATTAGCTGTTCTCTGTCATCTTTGGGTATGTCCTGTTGTAGGTGTTCTAAAATCGTGGCCATCATTATATCAAAACCTTTCTTATTTGAAAGGGATCTTAGACTCTTCAATTGGTATTTTGTCTTTATCTGCTCGCAACTGTCACAATGCATTGTGGGGTATACATCCCTGATGCTAGCTACCTTATCAAGGTTCTCACCAAATAATTTTATTATTGTATTTTCATCCACAGAATGTGGAGCTAGTGCCCTTAGAGAACGCAAATAACAGGTAGAAATTAACCACTTTGTCAGTTGAAAATTTTAATACTATATTATTTTCAAGGATATCAAAAAGAATTTGACATAATTCAATATCCGTCGGATAGAGCTTGCAGATATCAGGGTGACATTGCCAAGTAACCTGCTGCCCAATTTTTGGTTTTGAATGTTTACTCAGATTGTTATAGGTGACTTCAGCCATCATAATTTCCTTGTCAGATCTAGTTTCAGAGCATTTTTCAATAGTTGTCTCGTACTTTCCAGGACAGTTTGTTCTACTACACAGAGAATTTTTTGCCAAATATTCAGTAGAACTAAAACAAACGAAACTCAGAGAGGAGAGAAAGTAACAAAATGAAAAATAAAATCAAAAAGGGTGAAAAAACGAGGATTTTGTCAGCCAGCGAACCATGAAGATGACAAAATATAAGCAAATATTTCGACAAGGACCTCTGCCAAGTCGTCCTCAGTGCTAAACAAAAAAAAAAAAAAAAAAAAACGAAAATCTAACCTTTCGAAGTTTACTGTACAAAGACAGAACAGACACTGAATAAAAAACCAGGCAGGAATCAATGAAAATGAATTTACCAAGATGATTGTGCAAAGATCTTTCGTCTTGCAATAATTTTAGCTGGTCTACAATTTCGGTTTTCATTAGATATGCAAATAGGTTCTTTTAAGTTTTTTCGGGTGAAAATATTGATTGAGTCCTTCAAGATTAAACTGTCGTAAATTGGGCTTAATGAAATATCTCCAGTATCTCTATTTATTGCTAAATTTTGGTTCATATATTTTTTTTATCTCAATTACCTCCTTAAAAGTTTGTGGTACGCCATTAACAGTTGATATTAAGGTTGCCTCATCAAACAGAACTAGATGGGTCGGGTTTACGAAAATATGCGAAGCCAATGCCGAATAAAAGTTGTCATTGTTATTTTTTAATCTCAGGGACTTATCTATTGAAATTTTTTGCGAATGCAAACGCTCACCTAGTTGTTGATGGGTCCTACCAATGTAAAACTTTAATAATAGAAATCCATGAGTTTTTCCGATTCCTCCTAGTGGCTATCTGGTATTGAAAAATTTAGATGTCATCAAGGACGATTTTCTAATGTATTTATAATAAAGAACGAATATTTTCCCGATTATCTACTAATAGCCATATATGACGTAATAAGTGACATGACGTAATATCTAAAACCTATTCTGTACTAATAACCATATTTTGTCAATTTATCCCAAGTTTCCGAGAAAAGGATGTTGATATGGAATTTAATCACTATGATACTTAGATTCTGTCAGTTTTATCCGACATATCCGACAAAGGATGTTGACAATGGATTTAGATTTTGTCAATTTTATTCAACATATCCGACAAAGGATACTGAAAAAGCATTTATTCACTCTGATATTTAGATTTTGTTAATTATAATTGTTGTAACTGCTAAAAGATGTTAATAAAAAAAAATTATTCACTCTGATACTTAGATTTTGTCAATTTTATCCAATGCACCCGAGAAAGGGATGTTGATATAGAATTTAATCAATCTGATACTTAGATTTTGTCAATTTTATCCCTTGTACCCGAGAGGATAAAGGGATGTTGATATGGAATTTAATCACTCTGATACTTAGTTTCTGTCAGTTTTATCAGACATATCCGACAAAGGATGTTGATAATGGATTTAGATTTTGTCAATTTTATTCAACAAATCCGACAAAGGATGCTGAAAAAGCATTTGTTCACTCTGATATTTAGATATTGTTAATTGTAACTGATAAAAGATGTTGATAAAATATAAATTATTCACTCTGATACTTAGATTTTGTCAATTTTATCCCATGTACCCGAGAAAGGGATGTTGATATAAAATTTAATCAATCTGATACTTAGATTTTGTCAATTTTATCCCATATATCCGAGAAAATGTTGTTGATAGGGAATTTAATCACTCTGATACCTAGATTTTATCAATTTTATCCGACATACCCGACAACGGATGTTGATAAAGAATTTATTCACTCTGACACTTAGATTTTGTCAATTTTATCCGATGTTACTGGCAAAGGATGTTAATAAAACAAATATTCACTCTATCACTTAGATTTTGTCAATTTTAATCTCTGTATCCGAGAAAAGGATGTTGATGCAGAATTTAATAACACTGATACTTAGATTTTGTCAATTTTATTCGACATATCCGATAAAGGATGTTGTTAAAGCATTTATTCATTCTGATATTTAGATTTTGTCAATTATTATTCGATGTATCTGACAAAGGATGTTGATAAAAAAGGTTTGTCACTCTGGCACTTATATTTTTATCAATTTTATTCGACGTATCTGGCAAAGGATGTTGATAAAAAAATTATTCACTTTGATACTTAGATTTTGTCAATTTTATCTGATGTATCTGACAAAGGATGCTGATAAAAAAAATTTATTCACTCTGACACTTATATTTTATCAATTTTATTCGATGTATCTGGCAAAGGATGTTCATAAAAAAAAATTATTCACTCTGATACTTAGATTTTGTCAATTTTATCCGACATATCCAACAAAGGATGTTGATAATGAATTTATTCATTCTGAAATTTAGATTTTGTCGATTTTATTTGATGTATCTGACAAAGGATGTTGATAAAAAAAAATATTCACTCTGACACTTAGATTCTGTCAATTGTATCCTATATATCCGAGAAAAGGATGTTGATATAGAATTTAGTCACTCTGATACTTATATTTTGTCAATTTTATCCGACATATCCGATAAAGGATGTTGTTAAAGCACATTTTATTTGATGTCAATTTTATTTGATGTATTTGACAAAGGATGTTGATAAAAAAATTCATTCACTCTGACACTTATATTTTATCAATTTTATTCGAGTATCTGGCAAAGGATGTTGTTAAAAAAATTATTCACTCTGATACTTAGATTTTGTCAATTTTATCCGATATATTATTATTATTATTATTTATTTTTAACCCACACTATACAGAGGTACAATACGTGGAGTATCACGAGGAAAAACACAAAAAATGCGACACAAGACAATATATAAATCAAAAATTACCAAATTACAGCGTAACACATAATAATTTAAAAGAAACGAGAGCAAAAAAAAAAAAAAAAAAACAATAATAACGTGAAAGGAGGGGGAAAATAGGAAAAGAGAAAAAAAAAAAAAAAAAAAAAAAAAAAAAAAAAAAAAAAAAACTGACAACATGCAGAATCTAATAAGCAGGCATTAATATTATCATTATTGGATTTTTACTCACTCTTTACAAATCTAAATTGTAGAATGACCAAACAGAGAAAAACAACTAAACAAATAAAAGAAAAAGAAAAATAACTTACGACTGAAAAAACCTGATAAGGTGATGGTGCGGAGAAAAACGGATACAAGCAGTATTTGAAAGTTTTCTGTGTAGTGCTTCCAGTTTTTCAGTAGTATTAGGAACAAGAAATTTATTAATAATTACCCGGTTTTTGGTCCAAGGTGGAAGAAACAACAAAAATTTACAAAATCTAAAATAATTAATCCGGATTCTTTTTAACTCAGTTTTCTTCAGAAGGAGAAAAATTCCAGAAGCAAAAAGAATTGAATGGTCACAAAAAGTTGAGTAGAGCTTGGCTAACGCGAGTTTATTATATTTACCTCTATTGGCAACAATCTTAGTATATCCTAATTTAATTTTCATATTAATATCTGAGACTGTGCGCTGGCGCAAGCTCGGAAGACTATTAGTAATAGAAATACCGAGCCATCGAAGAGAATCTACGAGAGGGATAGTAAAGCCACTACAGCGAAGGGAAGTACTAGAAATATTATTAAAAGAAAGAAATTTACATTTATCTACATTAAGAGAAAGGCCTATGTCTGAAAAAAAAGTAGCAACACGAGAAACCATGTTAGATAAACCAGTTTTAGTACGGCTTATAAGAAGCAGATCATCAGCGTAAGCCAGGTAGGAAACATCAGAAAAACCGGAGAGATAGGTAGCCGAAATCTTTGCCAGAACTCCTGAAATACACAAATTAAAAAGGGTCGGAGATAAAACTCCACCTTGCCTTAAACCTCTTTTCAATTTAATATTAGATGCAGGCACAGATTTCAGCAAAAGAAAAGAATTAGAGTACCAGTACCGAAGAAGCAAAATAACCGATAGATTGACACCGTAACCACGAAGAACAGAGAAAAGCTGACTATGACATACACTATCAAAAGCTTTAGATAGATCTAAAGTACAAAGATATATACTCCTTCCCTTAGAAGAATTTTCAAGGAGCAAAGAAGATAATACACGATGTGCGTGTTGACAACCTACTCCGGGCTTAAATCCAAACTGGTTATCTCTCTCAAGCACATTATTAGTCACAAAAGGTATTAAAACATGCTCAAGAACTTTACTAAAAGATCAAGAGACAGTAATAGGTCGGTAAGAAGAGCAAATAAAAGGAGAATTCCCCTTCTTTAAAATTGAAGAGACAGTACCACACAAAAAACTCTCCGGTACACTAGAAGTACAAATACACATCTGGAGAAGTAGGTGTATATGGTTAATAAGGGGGGAGCAATCTAATAAAAGGTGAAATCTAGATATACCATCACTATCAACATTATCTGATTTAAGTTTCTTAATTGCTTCAATTACAGATGAAAGAGAAATAGGAACACAGAGACGCTGAGATAGAGGGGTACTAAAAATAGCAGAAAGAGAATGAGAATACAAAGAATGCACACGGTAATTAACATTAGAAAAAATAGACGAGTAATGGTCATGCCAAGCAGATGCAGGAAGACAATCACTATTTGGTACATCACTTCCAATCGACTCAGAATTAACAACTTTTCGCCATTCTCTCTTTGACACTGGAAAATCCATACCACGATAACGCATAGACTTAAGATATTTTTTATATTCCCTGCGGGTCTTACGCTTAAGGTCAGAAACAATACCACAGGGCGGTCTATCACATTCATTCCAAACTTTTAACCAAAACTTAGCTTTATTTTTCAAAGTTTTTAAATTAGGATCTAAAGACCAAATAGGTTTTTGCGTACCACGTCTAACACGTTGCAGCGGCACTGCAACTGCCTCAGCATCTTTTAAACATTTAATTATTTGATTATAATAGCAATCCAGGTCCTTTTTGCAATTCCCTTGTATAGAGCTCTGAAGCAGATGATAGGGAACTCGTATAGCAGACAGCAGCCTTGTTAGTGTAAACGCATAAAGAGGAACATCAGCTTTCTTCCAATTACTTTTTTCAAACCATTTTGAAGACTGGGGTACTTTGCAGAAACTAGCAGGGTTTAAATTCAGCGTAAGAGTAAGTGAGATAGGGAGATGGTATAAGTCTTGTTCTTCAGCATGTACAAACACTATTGATGTAATAATACTAGGTGAGCAAATAATGTGATCAATATTGCTCTTACTGCCTGAATGGTGAATATAAGAATACGGATGAGTTTTGGGTATAATATGATAAGATGGGAGGCAATCCAACAACAAATCACATCTCACTGATGAGTTATTTATATCCGTATTGAGGTCACCAATGATCATATAATCTAGAGAAAAAGAAAGAATTTTTCCCACTAGAAACTTCAACGTGTTACAGGCTTTAGCAAATCTAGCCATCGATCTAGAGGAACGGTCATCATAAGGCAGATAAGAATTAATGAAAACTATAGTGCCCATACGAACAGCCAAAAAAAACTCATCCGAGTAAAAAATCACCGGCGAAACCAAATTAGGATTGTGCTTAAAAACACAAGCTAGTCCGCCGGATGGCCGGCCTCTTGTGGCTCTGGCAGTAGTAAAAAACACATCATGATGAAGGCTACGACGCAAAACGTTAATGCTAGAGTCTGTAAGAAGATGCTCCTGTAAACAAACCAAATCAAAATCATAGTAGAACTCATCAATAACGAAATCCTTATCCTTCGTACCATTAATATTAAACGATATTATTGAAAACTCCAAAGTCATTGCAAAAAGTGGGAGCGCGACATTAGTTCCTTAGATATAGGGCAGGACAAGCTATAAGAAGTATGATTTTTACCACAGTTAGCACACTTGGGAGCAGCACTACAAGGACTATCCTTAGTAGAAATATGTGGCCCAGCACATCTGGCACATTTCGGGACATTGCTGGTGCAAGCACTTTGAAAGTGATCGTATGATTGGCATTTGAAGCACCATTTAGGTATTTCTTTAAATACGTGAATTCGAAAAAATTCATATCCCACTATAATTCCTTCTTTGAAATAAGCAGACTGAGTGAAGGAGTCTTCAAATTCCAGCTTGACTGACATAGTCTGGCCCAGTCGATTTGCACTTATTATACCTTGCAGTCTTTTAATAACTGAAAGGTCAACATCAACTGGGAAACCTCTGAGAATCCCAAAAAAGCGCTTGGATCGTACTTTAACTGTTGCTCCGGTAATAAAGTTCTGAACGGATGTACAAAAATCTTCAGTTGCAGATTTATCAATATTGACATACCATCTGTCTTTAACAGGTTTCACACTACAAACTAATTCATGCCCAAGCTATTTGATCGAGAACAGATTTGCGTTTGATTGGATCAGACAGATCTGAAGGCACTTTAGAAACAATAACTGTCGTATGAGTGTCAATTGCTGGGGTAGGTTTCAGAAGTTGAGGAAAATTCAACTGATAATTGTCAAATTTCCCTGACATTTCAACAACCACTTGTTGTAGCTCATTAAACTTAGAGAGTAAAGAAGTATAAGCATTTGCAGGGAGACATGGCACCTCTGTAGGTCGCTTTATCACAAACGTAGGTGCAAAAGTGTCACTACTGTCAAGAGATCTTAACAGAGAAATAATGTCACTAAAATGATTAGAAAGTGCATTGTTCCCCTTACGTACTGGGCAATCCAATTCAGGAGCACTTATTTGCCACAGTAAATTTTTAGCTTCTTTGACTATATTCACGTCAAAAAACTCCATACCATGTCTTTTAATAATATCCTCCTCAATTCCGCTTAGCAAATTGCTTTGAATAAAATTCAGAACAGGAGAATATACAAGTTCAGGCATTTCGTCGGAGCTTTTCATGGCTATCGCACTCACCACAAATTAAAAAGTCTCAATATTGATTCAGGAAAAAATACTGACAAAGGATGTTGATAATGAATTTATTCACTCTGATTCTTAGATTTTGTCAATTTTATTCGATGTATCTGGCAAAGGATGTTGATAAAAAAAATTTATTCACTCTGACACTTAGATTTTGTTAATTTTATCCTATGTATCCGAGAAAAGGATGTTGATATAGTATTTAGTCACTCTGATACTTAGATTTTGTCAATTTTATCCGACATGTCCGATAAAGGATGTTGTTAAAGCATTTATTCATTCTGAAATTTTAGATTTTTGTCAATTTTATTTGATGTATCTGACAAAGAATGTTGATAAAAACAATTTATTCACTCTGACTCTTATATTTTATCAATTTTATTCGATGTATCTGGCAAAGGATGTTGATAAAAAAATTATTCACTCTGATAGATAGATTTTGTCAATTTTATCCGACATATCCGATAAAGGTTTTTGATAATGAATTTATTAATTCTGAAATTTAGATTTTGTCAATTTTATTTGATGTTTCTGACAATGGATGTTGATAAAAAAATTTATTCACTCTGACACTTAGATTCTGTTAATTTTATCCTATGTATCCGAGAAAAGGATGTTGATATAGAATTTAGTCACTCTGATACTTAGATTTTGTCAATTTTATCCGACTTATCCATAAAGGATGTTGCTAAAGCATTTATTCATCTTAAATTTAGGTTTTGTCAATTTTATTTGATGTATCTGACAAAGGATGTTGATAAAAAAAAATTATTCACTCTGACACTTATATTTTATCAATTTTATTCGATGTATCTGGCAAAGGATGTTGTATCAATTTTATTCGATGTATCTGGCAAAAGATGTTAATAAAAAAATTATTCACTCTTATACTTAGATTTTGTCAATTTTATCCGACATATCCAACAAAGGATGTTGATAATGAACTTATTCATTCTGAAATTTAGATTTTGTCAATTTTATTTGATGTATCTGAAGAAAGGATGTTGATAAAAAAATTTATTCACTCTGACACTTAGATTCTGTCAATTTTATCCTATGTATCCGAGAAAAGGATGTTGATATAGAATTTAGTGACTCTGATACTTAGATTTTGTCAATTTTATCCGACATATCCGATAAAGGATTTTGTTAAAGCATTTATTCATCTGAAATTTAGATTTTGTCAATTTTATTTGATGTATCTGACAAAGTATGTTGATAAAAAAAATTATTCACTCTGAAACTTATATTTTATCAATTTTATTCGATGCATCTGGCAAAGGATGTTGTTAAAAAAAAATCATTCACTCTGATACTTAGATTTTGTTAATTTTATCCAACATATCCGACAAAGGATGTTGATAATGAATTTATTCACTCTGATACTTAGATTTTGTCAATTTTATCCAATGTATCTGGCAAAGGATGTTGATAAAAAAAAATTATTCACTCGAACACTTAGAATTTTTAAATTTTATCCTATGTACCCGAGAAAAGGATTTGATATAGAATTTAGTCACTTTGATGCTTAGATTTTGTCAATTTTATCCGACATATCCGATAAAGGATGTTGTTAAAGCATTTATTCATTCTGAAATTTAGATTTTGTCAATTTTATTTGATGTATCTGACAAAGGATGCTGATAAAAAAATTTATTCACTCTTACACTTAGATTCTGTCAATTTTATCCTATGTATCCGAGAAAAGGATGTTGATATAGAATTTAGTCACTCTGATACTTAGATTTTGTCAATTTTATCCGACATATCCGATAAAGGATGTTTATTCATACTGAAATTCAGATTATGACAATTTTATTTGATGTATCTGACAAAGGATGTTGATAAGAAAAAAATTATTCACTCTGAAACTTATATTTTATCAATTTTATTCGATGCATCTGGCAAAGGATGTTAATAAAAAAAATTATTCATTCTGATACTTTGATTTTGTCAATTGTATTCAACATTTCCGACAAAGGATGTTGATAATGAATTTATTCATTCTGAAATTTAGATTTTGTCAATTCTAGGCTGGCCATGTCCCCAAAACAATTATTAGAAAACCCCTATTCCATTCCATATTGTGTAGATTTAATGTAGGCTCATCTCTAAACTCCATTGGTGGTGCGAGGATTGGTTCAGCTCCACCAAAAATGAAGGTTTCATGACCTGATGAAGATGGCGCTGCTAATTCATTAATCTATAGAAAAAAAGGTTTATTTTCTATGTGAAATAACCACTATTTTATAAAGTTAAAAAAAACATGTACATTTTTCACCCTATCCACAAAACTCCATTCCTCCTAACATTATTTTAACTAAATCCTTGCCTCCAACCCACCCCCCTCCCCAGAAAGTTCAGAAGGACGTAAGTTTATTTATCCTGAAGTATTTCAAGTCAGATGTTTACCAGCATATTGAATAAGTACCATTTTTAAACCTCGCTCAGAACTTAATCCTCAGAACTCCCTCAGGATTAATATTATAGCGAAAATAACATAATAATATCTCTGACACACGCGAGGCCCGCTGCGGCGGGCAGGGAAGCGCAGCGGGGCCCGACGCAGCGGGCTGGGAGTGGGACGGAGGGGGTGTTCTTCACGTTCGAAAACAACAGGTTATCAGCTCTGTTGCATTGGCAGTGGAAAAGCAAAGGGCCAATGGCAACAACATTAAACTTCTTGTCCCCCATACGATCACCAATCAACGTCACACTGCCACCGGTTCTCGTAGCTAAATCGATTCATCATTTATCAATGGAGATATCCCATCAAAATTGGCTTTGGCCTTTGTGAAGAGTGGCAGTGCCGTTGGATCCTGGACTGAATCCCTCCATGATTTTAATTTTTTCGGTCTATCTAACCTTGTGTGCAAAGTGAATGGTATTCCACTATACACTCTATCATTTGACAAAAAATCCTATAGAACTCTGTACGAGTTGACCATGCAATCCCTAGATCATGACTCTCAACTGTTTGAAAATGGAATAACCGATTCAATGTTTTCAAAAAATCATGGGGTTATTGTTTTGGACTTGTCAGAGACTCAGAACATGAGCATAGTACGAACAGGGAATGTACGTTTAGAGTGTACATTTTCCGATGCTCTGACTGAGAGTATCACGCTAATATCACTGAGTCAATTTGAAACCTATTGGGAAATCACAACCGACGGCAGTGTTCTACTAGACCTAGCAGCATGAACACAACCCAAATAATCAACGTATTTAGGATGATCCATACATGTCCCAGTACAAATCCTATTGCATACCTTCGGACTTCATTGAAAAAATTCCAAGTGTTAACAATACCCAAATCATTGTTAATAGCAGTCGATCGACTTTGAAGACCGGCCATTGGCTATGCATCTTTCAAACAGCAAAGAATATTGAATATTTTTATCCTCTTGGCCTATCGTATAAATTCTACACTCCACACATCAGCAACTTTATTGAAAGCAGTGGGAAAACTATTATTCAAAATCAACGAAGAATACAGGATTTAACGACTAAGACATGTGGCTTTCATGCACTACTCTTTTTCATGTTCAGATGTCGTGGCTATACCTACAAGCAGTTCCTCGACATCTACGTTGACTTACCTCAATTGAACAACTTTCTAGTGGAAAATATACTTACAATCGTGTTTAATATTGATTTTAGTGCCCTAGGAATAAAATGTTCCAAAAATGTATGTGAAATTGTTTATTAATAAATGAAAAAAATGTATATACATGATAAAAATGACTTTTCTACTCTTTAGATTTCATCTTCTACTAGGTATAGGTATTTGTCTAGAACAACTAATTCAGGTAGATTATCCGAATTCACTGTATACTGATCCTGATGTGTTGCAATGTCAGGGTCACATTTTCTACAGTAGAGTGTAACTTCACTCTTGTCATATATCTTTGTATAGTCAATGTTACTATTTTCATTCATTCTGTAGAATTCACTTGTTTCAATTTGTTTATTTGAAGCAACATCACAAACAGTGTCCTCAAGTGGCGAATCACATTCCGTCACAGTCAAATAAAAATCAGTGGGCCTATAATCATAACACCCATTGTCTTCGGAATGATGAAGTAGAAGCCATTTTCTTTTGTTGTTCCAACAGTTGATTCGCTGACCCGGCTCCTCCTCCCAGAACATTCTCAAACCACGACGATACCAATCTCGTAGCAATAAACTAAAATCACGGTTAGGATTCTTTCCAATCATACCGGGATATGTATTCTCCCATTGATTACATTTATCGTAGTTGCAATCGGAGCATTGGTGCTCTCTAGGATGATAGTAACACACCTCTTCAAGACTGGAATTACAACCTTTAATTTGCACAGCATATCCTCTATGCAATTTACGCGGGTTGCATAATCTACACTTTTCATCATACTCATCAATGATTGTGCAATTCTCACATGATGACCAGCTGCCCAGTGTGTACATATATAGTGGACATGTATGGTACGTTTTTTTTCATGTGTTGACACTCTCACTGCCAAAATGAAACTGAGCTAGCAACAACAACAAATTGAGTGGGATAGAGAGACAGAGAAGTAAATCATCCTTGAACACCATCTTTCTCATTAAAAAAGTAAAAAACTTCTAAACTAGTGTTTAAAAGCATATCCACAATATCATTTTGCCGTGTCGTGACTAATATATCAATAAATTGTGTAAATGCATTTGGACCACAACGTAAAAGCTTCATGTAATAGTCTAATGATGGAGAATCAGTTTTCATTATATCGACAAGCATTCCCTGAGAAAATATCTTCCTTTGAATAGACAGCTATAGAAAATCATCATCTAGAATCAAAGTTTTTCCATATGCACTAGATTCCCCATGATTCGCTCTTTCTAAAATCTATACATTTTTTAGAGTCCTAACACTCTCACAAACAACTTCAGACTAACCAGATTTTTTCTACTCTAAAAAACATACGCTAGCCTACTATAGAAAGAAAAATACCTTTGATTTAGAAACAATTTTATTGATCATAATTACAGCAATAATATTCACTGATGCATTTTGTTCTCATCAATGTATTTCACTAGCGCATCTAATGCTGCATGAAGTCTATTTATGTGCACAATATTCAGTTTCACGGCAAAACATAATTTCTCCTCCAGCTTAAATTTGCTTAATGATATCACGTATCTAGCATACATATCGTCCCATTCAAGGCATAGTCTACAGCCTCCGGGTATTTCCACAGCCACATTTGGTACTCATATATCTTTGCTGCTACTGCCGCCTCCACCATCAATCTCCAATAGTGTAAATGCACCACTCATTTTCTCCACTTATATCCTCTCAAATAAACTATTCTCTCTGAATTCAATTCTCTTACTAATAAGAGTTGCAATGAAAATCACTCCTTTTATTTTAATCCAATCACCAGTCGAGTTATCGTATATAGAATAACCTCCGCTCTCTCTCTGATTGGCCCTAAAAAATGGGTGTTGCCTCAAAAACCAGTCTGGTTGTGTTAAACAATCTCGACTATACTCTCAAAACGTGTTTGACCACTTTATAGGTAATGGATTGGTCGCTTTTTGCAATGTAATCGTGAAACTCTACTGCATATTCATGTAGGTTTTCTTGTAGGTTTCAAAGTACTAGATAGGTTACTACTGATATTCTGCATCGACAGCGTCTTTTTTCTGTGCAGCTAGCGTGGCACTGGAAAATCACAGAGAGCTGTTTAATGACTTATTTGGAAAGAAATTGCTGCATCTAGTCCCTTTTTTAATTAAAAAAATAATTTTCAAAATATAATAAATTTTTTATGAAAAACTACAATTTTGTACAACTCTCTAGTAGCCAGTGTTTTTATTAGCATCTTGCATCTGGAGATCAAAATAGTATTTTTAACATTATAAAAAGCATGTAGATATACTTATATAAAATGCAGTAATTCTGTTATGGTTTTAACAAAAATAAGATTGGTGAATTGAAACTAGAGTAATTCCCGAATGTTCTAAATAATATATTTACATTTTATTTGTCAGTTCAAAAGTTATAGTTGTCTCTTGGAACCAAACCTTTAATGGCTGAATTCCTAAGGTGCGCATCTCTATAAAGATGTGGTGTTTTTACATAGCAAAAATTAAATTTTAAAATACTTTTTTTTTCATTTTAGTTCTCAGTTTCGGATCGGTAAGATTATAATATAAGTTGCAAAAATATCTATGGTGTCGCAGCAACAATTATAATTTTTTAATTCAAACTAAAAGAAATACCTGAAAATTCTAAGATTAGTCTTATATTTTGTTAGGTTCTATTTACTTGACACTTAATTTTACAACTCAATTGATAAGAACAGCCACGAAATTACAGAACTCATCGTAAACTATGAGGGACTTTCATTGCAGTGGGATTGATTACAGCCCATTTATGGAATTTAAGTGCTTACATAGAAAAAAGGACACTTCTAGAAGTGATAATTGAACCATGTACAAAAATTAAAGAGTCTATAGCTTCAAGAATTATCGCTCTTGCTCTCCAAAGTTTTCAGTGTGTACTTGCTAACATTAACGTTCCTAAAAATACTTCTTTCTATTCATCCATATCAGATACCACGTCACCAACCTCAAAAACTCTTCAGAATTTTTATCAAAGGTAATTAAAAAAGCACCAATATGTTTTGAAGAAATTAGAAAAGAAAAAGAACAAATGGAAAAAGAAAATAAACTAACTAAAAGAAAACAAAAACAATCAATAAAAATTAAAGTGACTGGTTACGTGGATAAAGTTAGTTTTGTGTTGAGAAAAAAAAGTGAGATTCACAAAAAAGGAGATAGGACATAGTGAAATATCAATCAAAAACTTGGAAGGCAGTAATGGTGATGATGAAATGGAAAAATAAAACAGCAAAAGCGACATCGATTCCGATGATACATTTTTCTCTTATTGAAACTAGTTAAACGAAATTTTATATTAAAGAACGACTTGTTGTCTGAGAGAGCGTTGATTTCGAATCCTTCAGTGCTATATATATAGTACCGGGAACCTGATGGCTTCGCCGCCAGTCCCGGCAATGGTCATGCGACAGGCTTCTATATATGGATTCTTATTGTCGCTTATATTCTAACCGCAGACAATTTGAGCCTTTCTTTGATGTCATGATGTCACCACAGTTTTATACAGTGTTCTTATGAAAACTACAAATTGTTTATTAAAGTCCTGACATATTTAAATCAATTTTGTGGCCAGTCATCACTGTTTCTTCTTTTTCAACCGTAGATTTCTTTGTCCATTTTTGCTAACCATTACCTCAGAAATTTTTATCCAAGCCTTTGGTTTTAGCAGTTTAGATTCATACATCATCTTACTTAACTTCTTAAACCGTTTCAAGATAATTTCTAAAACCACTTTGGCCAGCCATAACATATAAAAAAGGAAACGGTCAAGAATAGGGTTTTTGAAGAAAAGGGGTGGTTGTTCTCTCCAAACAATCACTTTCTTTCTTTCTTCAGTATTTCCGTTTGGCCTTTAGAAACCCAATTCTTGGTCGTTTTCTTTTTTGTTAAGACATTTTAGGTAACAAATACGTGTTTTCGATTTTCCAACCATAGATCACTGTTCAAAATTTCGTTTACAATGCAATGTGATTCTCGCTGTCGTTTTATCCATGCCTTTTTTTTAGCTGTTGCGATTCTCAAGTTCACCAGTTTTATATCTTTGCTTCATTTTTATTAATCCACCCCTTAAACATTTTAAATGACTTTAAATTAGAATTAGTTTCTTTGTAAAACTACGTTTTTTTGTTACTAGACCTTTAACTTTTGCCTTGACTTGTCTTTTTCATTATGAGAAACGTAACGCTGAACCATTGTTTTCTTAACAAAGGCATGGTAAGTACTGATACCCTTTGCTTTACCTGCCCTTAATGGTCTAGTTTTACATGATGATCAAGGTTGTAGATTTGTTAATCGTTCAGTTGATGGGGCAAAAACTTTTCCTCTTCCTCCAAATTATCATTTATAACACCTGTAAATTTTCGTTTTTGAGTCTTGTCTCATTTGATAGTCCAGATTGTTGATTTTTATCCATTGTGAATTTAATTTCTTCAGGCTTTTCTCTTGGTCTTCTCACGTTTGATAGTTCGGATGGTTCTAAGGAATTTTCAATTGTTTTCTCATTGCTATCATTTTCAATTTTCACGTTTTCATTTTTGTTATCACTTATCTTCTAACCCCATTTTTCTTTCTTTTTAATTATACATATTCATTACTTCAGATAATTTACCGATACCCTTTGCTTTAGCTGCTCTTATTGGTCTAATCTTAAATGATGGTTCAGGTTGTATATTTTTTAACTGTTCAAATGGTGGGACAAAAACTTTTTTTTAAATTATCATGCATAACACTTGTAAATTTTCATTTTTTTTTTGTCTTGTCTCATTTGTATGTCCAGGTTGTTGTATTTCACCCATTTTTAATTTAATGCCTACGTCCTTTGCTTTACTTGCTCTTTTTAGTCTAGTCTTACATGATGGTCCAGGTTGTACAATTGTTAATTGTTCAGGTGACGGGACAAAAGCTTTTCTTCATCCAACAAATCATCATTTATAAGACTTGTTAATTTTTGTTTTTGGTTTTACCTCTTGTTAAGGTTATCGTACTGACATGTCTTTTTTATACCACAGTAATTTTCAAAGATATTTTATTATTGATGCAAGTCCCATTTCTAACGCCGATTGTCTACTAAGCTTCAAACTTTTGATTTTCTTTTTATGTTTTTTTTTTATAGTTTATCCCTTGTTAAAATATTCACAAATACTTTTGCTATTACCAGTTTTTTGCTCTTTAAGCAACTTAATGTCTTTTCATACTTTGAAAAGACATACTAACTTTCGGTTTGCTTTTTTAAGGTGTATTTGATTCTTGTAGGCCTTTGTCAAAATATATACAAATATTTTTGCAGTTACCAGTTTTTTGCTCTTTAAGCAATTTAACGTAAACTTCTCCAAGGATGAAAATCTTACATTTTCCACAGGGGAGGGTGACCAGTGTGACAATATCATTGCAATATTTATGTATATAAAAATGACTTCACTCACATAATTTTTTCCAAAATTTAGGCTCTCAACGAATTTTCTCAAATTTTTTTCTATCTAGATTGTTTTCTTACGCCAAAATATTTTCGGATACAAATTTTCCGGATAAAAATGGAGCCCTTTTCGAGACAAACCGTATAAACATATTCATGTACAATTATTGCTCATTTGTAAAGGTTAATTAAAAAAAAAACTTTCCGAAAAATAAGTTTTTCAAAAAAAAGTAAAAGCCATTTTAAACTTAAGCTCAGAACATACAAACATTCAAATAACTATTGAAATTCAAACTCAAAATAACTAGAAATTACTATTAAAGAATTAATGAATCCCAAAACGAACAGAAATTAAATAAACAAACATAGCCAAAAACATATAACAAGTAATTATATGAATGACTAAATCGATCTTAAAATGAATAATACTAAGATTGAATGTGAAAATCAAGCTTAAATAAAAAAAAAAAAATTTTCCAAATGAAGTATTAATGAAACTTAAACGAACAGAAGCTTAATAAACAATCAATACAAACAAACATGCAGTAGATATTGGGTTTTCATTTTGGGTTTAATTTATTTATCGATGCTAATTTGTGGTAGTTTCACGCTAAGTAGATTATTTGATTTTATTTTTGCTCATTTTTTGTTTAATGGAGTTCTTTACTTTTCTTTGAAAAACTTATTTTGTAGAAAAAGTTTTTTTAATTAATAAATGAATAAATAGAACTTAGAGCGAGTAATGCCTCGATTGAATATGAAAATCAAGCTTATAACGAAAAAAAATATTTTGCTATAAAAGTATAAATGAAACTTAAAACGAACAGAAATTAAATAACAATCAATGCGAACAAACATACAATATATATTAATGTAAATGAATAAATAAATCTTAAAACGAGTGAAACTTAAATTGAATATGCAAATCAACCTTGAAACGAACACAAATCGCTAGAAATAAGAGTTTGGGTATCACCTCCTTCTCTCACTGTAAAAGTCTAAAAACTACTGCGTCATTGGCGCTTTACTGAAAACCAATTTTATTATAAATATTTTCTTTTGTTCTTAATATTGAAAATAAACATTAAAATTATAGTAAGGTTTTGAACCGATGAACTTTCAGCAATTAATATCATTATACATCAAATATTCAGTTTAATTTATTAGCCTTCTTAAAATTTGTTCGAGGCGAATGTAGTTTCACTACAAACAAGAGTTTGGATAGTATGTCCTTCCGTAACTGTAAATAAAAACCAAAAGCCTACTGCATCATTGGCGCTTAACTGAAAACGAATTATGATACAAATGTTTTCTTTTTCAGTTTTTAAACCGTAAAGTAAATAAAAATAAAATTACAGAGAAATAAATTCTTGAACTGATGGATCTTTCAACAATTAATGTCATTATACATCAACTATTTAATTTGATGTTGTCTATACTTTCCAAGACTGTTCAAGACGCATATAGTTTTCAGTAAAGCGTGAATGACACAGTAGGTTTTAGACTTTTACAGTGAGAGAAGGAGGTAATACCCTAACTCTTGTTTGTAGTGATTTTTCTTCGTTTCAAGCTTGATTTGCAGATTCAATTTAACTCTCACTCGCTTTAAGATTCATTTATTTATTTACATTAATATCCATTATACGCTTGATTGCATTGATTATTTATTTAATTTCTGTTCGTTTTAAGTTTCAATTATACTTAAGTAGAAAAACATTTTTTTTTTCGTTTTAAGATTGATTTTCATATTCAACCTAAGCATTACAACCTCTAAGATCTATTTATTCATTTATATTATTACTTTTTGTATGTTTTTTTGCTATGATTGTTTATTTAATATCTGTTCGTTTTAGGTTTCATTTATTCTTTATTAGTAACTTCTGGTCGTTTTGCGCTTTAATTTTAACAGGTATTTCTATCTGCTGAGCTCAAGCTTAAAGTGGCCTTTACTTTTCTTTGAAAAACTTATTTTTCAGAAAGTTTTTTTCAATTATTGTTTTTCGTTTTTACTGCAAAAAGTTTCAAGATTTGAAAAATTTCTTATTTCAAAATCGAACTTTTTTTAAAAAAAGTAAATGTTCATCAAAGTATCAAAACTGGTATCTTAGTAACAATATCAAAGTGAAAAATGGGTTTGTGTCAACCTCAGAATTTTTATTATGTGATGTTTGAACTAATTTTTAAAAATATGGCTATCTAAAAATTTTCATAGGATGGGTTCAGGGGAAAAGGGTGGGGGGTCTAATTAACCCTCGGTCTCTATTTTCAATTAGATGAGCCCTCTCTGAAGTTTATACGAGCATCCCTTCTATAAGAACCATGTATATCCCCAGAGTATAATTTACAACGCCTGTCCTCTTTACCCAGGGGGGTTTTGTCGACCCCGGAATTTTAATATCTGATGGTTGAACTATTTTTAACAAAATGGTAAGCTCAAATATTTTCGAATGGATTTATCCATCCGATATATCCAAAGACATGGAGGGTGAGAAGGGCTTGTTGCTCTCTGGTCTTTTTTCACTCTGAGAAAATGAACTACAACTTTTAATTTCCATTCAAATGAACCCGTTCTGAAGTTTATGCGAGCATCCCTTTAATAAGAGCCACATTTGACCCCAGGACATAGCTTATAATGCCTTCTCCCCGGACCCAGGGCACTAAAACTCTCGATTTCCAATCAAATGATCCCCTTTAAAGTTTACATGACGATCCCTTCTAGATGAAGTTCCTATGGGAAAAAAAATAAATAGTGTGTGGGAGGAGGCTAGCTGACCTCCAATCACTTTTGAATCTTAAAAAATGAATTACAACTTTCAATTTCCAATCGAATGAGCCCTCTATGAAGTTTTACGATCGTCCCTTCCATAACAACCATATATACCCCCAGGGCATAGCTTGCAACGCCTACCCCCGGGCTCCGGGGGGGGGGGTCAGTCGACACCAGAGTTTTTTGTTATTTGAACTTTGAACTATTTTTAACATAATGTCGATCTCAAAATTATTTGATGATGTATTTAGGGCGTGGAGGGGGGGCTAGTTTCTCGCCGATCTGTTTTTACTGTTAAAAAAACGAACAAGAACTTTCAATTTCAAATCAAATGATTCCTCTCCAAAGTTCATACGAGCAACCCTTTCATAAGAACTATATAAGCTCCTAGAGTAATACTCATAACACCTACCTCCTGGCACTGGGGAGTTTCATCAACACAGGAAGTTTTTTATCTTACCTTTGAACTATTTTTATAAAATAGTTATTGCAGAAATTTTATCGGATGGGCTTGGAAAACAAAAGTGTGTTGAGGGGGGAGGCTATTTGCCCTTGGATTTCTTTTTAATTTTAAAATAGGAACTAGGACGTTAGATATCCAATCAAATGAGCCCTCTCTGAGGCTTATTCAAGCATCCCTTTTATAAGAACCATATACGCCCCAGGAGAACACTTAAAACGCCTATCTTCCAGGTCCTGGGGGGAATTTAGTTATCTAATTTTTGAACAATTTCCAAAAAACTGGCTATCTCAAAATTTGTAGCAGATAGGTTTGGAGAAAATGGGTGTGGGGGAAGCTACTTGCCCTTAACTTGACTCTTAAAAAGTGAACTAGAACTTTCAAATTCCAATGAAATAAGCCCTCTATGAAGTTTATACGAGCATCCCTTTCATAAGAACCACATACATCCTTAGGACATAACTTAGAACGCTTTCTTCTGAGCCCAGGGGGATTATATTGACACTAGAGTTTTTCTTATCCGACCACTGAACTATTTTTGACAAAATATCAATCTCAAAAATTCCATTGGATGGGCTTGAATAAAGAAGGCGTGCTAGATGGCCTCGGATCTTTTTTAACTATGAAAAAGTGAGCTTGAACTTTCAATTTCCAATCAAATGAGCCCTCTCTGAAGTTTATTCGAGCATCCCTTTCATGAAAACCATATATGCCCCAGGGCATAAGTTACAAAGACTGCCACCGGGCCATGGGAGTTTGTGTCAACACGTGAGTTTTCTGACTTTTGAGCAATTTTTAAATTAAAAGCTATCTCAAAAATTTATCTGACGCATTCGGGGGAGGCATGGGGGAGGGCTAGTTACCCTCCAATCTCTTTTGACTCCCAAAAACTGAACTAGAACTTTCAATTTCCAATAGAATGAGCCCTCTCTGAAGTTTTTACGACCATTCTTTCAATAAGAACCATATATTCCCCCTGGGATTAACTTACAACGCCTACCCTCGGGCCCTGGGTGGCTCTGTTGACCCCGGAGTTTTCGTTATATGGTCTTGGAATTATTTAAAAAAAATCTATGCTAAATTTCTTATCAGGTGGGTTTGAGAAAAAAGGGCTTAGAGGGGGGCGGCTAGGTGCCCTCCAATCTCGTTTTACTCTTAAAAATGAACTAGAACTTTCAATTTCTAATCAAATGAGCCCTCTTTGAATTTTACACAAGCAACCCTTCCATAAGACCCATATGTGCCCCCAGGGCGAAAGTTATTGTTCATTTTTTAAGAGTCAAAAGAGATTGGAGGGCACCTAGACCCTCCCCCTCGTCCACGCCCATTTTTCTCAAACCCATATAATAAACTTCAGAGAGGGCTCATTTGATTGGGACTTTAAAGTTCGAGTTCACTTTTTAATTGTAAAAAGAGATCCGAGGGCAGCTTACCCCCCCCCCCCCCATGCCTTTTTTTCCAAACCCATCTAATGAAAATTTTGGGATAGACATTTTGTTAAAAATAGTTCAAAGGTTGGATGAGAAAAATTTGGTGTCAATACACACCCCCAGAGCTCAGGGGAAGGCGTTTTAAGTTATGCCCTAAGGGTATGTATGGTTTTTCTGAAAGGGATGCTCGTATTAACTTCATAGCGGGCTCATTTGATTGGAAATTGAAACTTCTAGTTCACTTTTTAAGAGTCAAGAGAGTTAAGGGCAACTAGCCCCTCTCCACGCTCTTTTTTCCCCAAACCCATCCGCTACAAATTTAAGATAGCAAGTTTTGGAAATTATTCAAAAATTAGATAACAGAATATCCCCCAGGGCCCTGGGGATAGGCGTTGTAAGTGTTTTCCTGGAGGCGTATATGGTTTTTATGAAAGTTATCCTCAGATAAACTTCAGAGGGGGCTCATTTAATTTGAAATTGAAAATTCTAGTTCAGTTTTTAAGAGTCAAAAGATGTCCAAGGGCAACTATCCCCCCCCACACACACACACCCTTTTTTCCCCAAGCCCATCCGATAAAATTTTTTATCGATAAAATTTTTTAATAGTCATTTCATTTAAAAAAAAGTTCAAAGGTCAGATATGAAAAATTACTGTTTCGACGGTACCCACCAGGGTCTAGAGGCAGGCGTTATGAGTAATATTCTAGTAGAATATATAGTTCTTATGGAAGGGAGGCTGGTATAAACTTTGGAGAGGGCTCATTTGATTGGAAATTGAAAGTTGTTGTTCACTTTTAAGAGTCAAAAGAGATCGGAGGACAACTAGCCCCCCTCCTCCTCCACACCCTAAATACATCAGATGAACATTTTGAGATGGACATTTTATTAAAAATAGCTCATAGTTCTGATAACGAAAAACTCTGGTGTCGACACAGCCCCCCAGGGCCAGGGGGTGGGCGTTGTAAATTATGCCCTGGGGGCATATATTGTTGTTATTGAAGGGATGCTCGTATGAACTTCCTAGAGGGCTCATTTGATTGGAAATTTAAAGTTGTAATTCACTTTTTAAAAGTCAAAAATGATCGGAGGGCAGCTAGCCTCCCCCACACATTCCATTTTTTTTTCACAGAGGCACTTCATATAGACAGGTTCGTCATATAAACATCAAATAAGGCTCATTTGATTGAAAATTGAGAGTTCTAGTGCCATTTTTAGAGTCAAAAGTGATCGGAGGGCATATGACCCCCCAAATCCTTTTTTCCCAAATACATGTGATAAAAAATTTGACGTAGCCTTTTTGTCTATAATAGTTCAAAGATCATATAACAAAAACTCCTTTACGTATAGCCATTTCGTTAAAAATAGTACAAAGATCAGATTAGAAGAACTCCTGCGTCTGCCTTCCCCCCCAGGGCCCGGGGCAGGAGCAGTAAGTATTGCTCTGGATGTATATATGGTTCTTAAGGAAGATATGCTCGTATAAACTTCGGAGGGCTCATATGATTGGTAATTGAAAGTTTTCGTTTTCTTTTTAAGAGTCAAAAGACATTGGAGGGAAACTAGTCCCCCTCTCCACGCCCCATTTTCCTCAAACACATCCGATAAGAACTTTGAGAGATTCATTTTTTCAAAATAGTTCAAAGGTCGGATAACAAAAACTTCGATTTCGACATATCCCCCAGGGCCCGCAGGCAGGCATCGTAAGCTATGTCCTGGGGCTGTATGTGGTTTTTATGAACGAGATGTTCGTATAAACTTCAGAGAACCGTACCTTAGACTTTAGATCCGCCTGTGCCTCTAGAGGCACCCAGGGCATCAAGAAGGAGCCGCCAATCTTCCCACCGGTTTGCTGCTGCAAGTATGTCCTCCCACTGAGGTTGGATTGATGTGTGCAGGTTACGGAGATCTGTCTGGTACGCTCGACGCAAGGTGTTTCTGGGTCTGCCCCTGCGACATGGACCCGATGGCTGCCAATGGAGCGCTACATTTGGTAGTCGGAGATTGTCTATTCTGGTACATGGCCAAGGTAATTCCATCGGCGGACTCTTATGATATGTGTCACAAGAGGCTGGCCAGTCTTGTCACGGATGGATTGGTTTGTTATTCTCTGCTGCCAACGGATGTTGAGAATTCTTCTGAGACATGTGTTTTCGAAAGGAAGTATTTTTCGCTCTTGTTCCTGGTTCAGGTGCCAGGTCTCGGCAGCGTAAAGCAGCACTGGCATAACATTGCTATTGAAGAGTCGTAACTTTAGCCGTATAGAGAAGCTTTGGGACCGCCATACTTTCTGTTATCTATTGAAGGCCCCATTGGCTTGGCCGATTCTTGTGAGCACTTCTTTTGTGGTCGATCCGGTACTTTCTATTATGCTTCCCAAGTATTCTAAATGGACGACTTGCTCTATGTGTTGGTCTCCCCAAGTGATGCTCAGGGGTGAATCTGTGGTAGCCATGCATTTTGTTTTCTCATTATTTATTTTTAGGCCGACATGGCCGCCTCCCTCCCTCACTTTGTCAAGGAGTTCTTGGAGTCTTTTCTTGCATGATTCTAGGACGGCAATGTCGTCAGCAAAGTCTACATTACTGAGGCGTGTTTCTAGATTCAGCTGGATTCTGTCTGTGCTTGTGCTTCACAGTATGTAATCAATGACAATTACGAAAAGTAGCGGTGACAAGACGCAGCCTTGCTTAACTCCCGACATAATGCGGAAGAAACAGGTTTGGCCATCTGGTGTCTTTACGCAGCACTTGCTCTCTTCATAAAACGCAACAATCAGTGAAACTATCTTTTCAAGGATTCCGTAATGCAGTAGAATCTTCCACAGACTTTGGCGGTCTACTAAGTCAAATGCCTTCTTAAAATGGATGAATATCATATAGATTTTGGAGCACCATTCTCTGCTTTCTCCCGTCAGTAGCCGTAAGGTGAATATCAATTCTGCACATGAACGGTTCGGTCTGAATCCATGTTGCTCGTTGCGAAGGTGTCTGTCGAGCTGCGAGCTGATTCTCTGCAGTAAAATGTGCGTCAGCAATTTTCTAGGTATGGAAAGCACGCATATTCCTCGCCAGTTGCCTGGGAAGGACGTATCGCCTTTCTTAAAGATCCTCACAAGTGTGCTGCGTTTCCAATCCAAAGGTATTTTGGCGGTCGTCCAGATTACTGTGGACAACACTGTCCAGAACTTGATGGAGGTCATAACAGTCGCTTTGATCATTTCCGCGGATATCCTGTCTTTGCCAGGCGAAGACAGGATATCTTCCCATTTTTCAGCTTCTTTGCTGCTGCTATAATTTCAGTGGATGACGGCGGATCTGTGCTGATATCTAAGGAAAACAGTGTTGTTGCTGGGATCTCTGGGGGATCCTCTGGTGGAGGTCTATTCAACAGCTTCTCGAAGTGACTGGCCCAAACTTCGTTTACGTCAGACTGCTGTGTTATACGGATGCCCGAGGGGTCAGTTACTGGTCCATGTTGAATAGAGGATTCCTTTCCAATAATCTCATTAGTGATTTTATAGACGGCACTTGAATCCCCTCTCTCCGCCACCCCTTCTGCCAGCACTGCTTTTCGCTCCAGCAGGTTTCTCTGTTCTTTTCTGGCAGTCTTCTTTACCTCTTTATCCGCGGCTCTGTATTCATCGTTTCAGAGGATATGTTGGTCGGGGGTTTGTCTTTGGATAAGTGATGCTTTTACTTTTTTCCTTGACTCAATGAGTTCCCATGTTTGGTCAGATAGCCACTGGTCTTTCGGGCTCTTGCGGTACCCAATGTTTGCTTTCGCGGCATTGTGAAAGCACAACTTTATGCTTTCCCAATATTTATTCCTATCAGCATCATCTAGTAGAGACAAGGCTTCAAATCTATTCCGTATCTATAGTTTAAAGGCTTGGTTGAATTCTCTGAACCTCAATTCCTCCGAGTCAAAGACTGGGTTTAAGGGAGCCTTATTTGCTCATCTATTTCTTTTCAATTTGAGACGGATTTTTGCTGCCATCAGATTATGATCTGAGCCAACGTCAGCTCCTCTATATCCCCTTATATCAAGTAGGCTTGATCTCCACTTCCTGCTCCAAAGAAAATGGTCAATCTGATTTCGGGTATGGGCATCGGGAGATATCCAAGAATATTTGTGTACATCCCGATGAGAAAATAGGGTACCTCCGATTAATAGGTCGTTAAGGAGCGCAAAGTCGATAAGTAGTTCTCCGTTTTCGTTTCGCTGGCCCAGGCCCTGCTCTCCGAGAACCTCAGGGGAAAAAAATCGGTAGTTCCTTACTTTCGCGTTAAAGTCTCCTAAAAAACATGCCATGTTATGCCGTGGTATGTCATTTGCCACAGAGTTGAGAGCTCTGTAAAATTCGTCTTTTGCTTCGTCGGTGGCGTCATTGGTGGGTGCGTAGTATGGTATTACTGACACTTTCACATGCGTGCCGATGAAGCGGGCTTTCAGGATTCTTGGTGACACCGGTGTCCACTGTAGTAGAGCTTGGGAAGTCTGTTTTGTCCTCATTGGGGCTACTCCGTATTCACGCTTTTGCTGCGATCCACTGTATATAATGGTCACATCTCCATCCAGTTTATTTGATCCAGATCCTAGCCATTGAACTTCTGACAGAGCCAGAATGTCAAGGTTATAATCTTCCAGTGCTCTTAACACTTGTTCAGTCTTGGAGTCTTGAGACATTGTGCGGACGTTCCAGAAACCAAATTTAAGGTGTTGTTTCACAATCATAAATCTTGTCCGTGGGCATGCAGAGGTCGTCGTCAAAAGGGGGTTCGAAAATCCGAGGCTCAAACTTGATATTTCGGTTGCAGTTAGGATTTCCCCCGAACCCTCCCTCTTTATCCTGGCTTGGGACAGGCTGCATACGCAGGCTTCATTAAAGTGAAACTTCAGAGAAGGTTCATTTTAATAAAAAATTAAAATTTTTGTTCATTTTCTCAGAGTAAAATAAAATATTGGAGGGCAACTGGCCCATCCCGACCTCCCCACCTATGGGTTTATTGGATGGATAAAGCCACCCGATAAAAATTCGAGGTAACCATTTTGTTAAAAATAGTTCAACCATCAGATATTAAAACTCCCGGGCTGACACCCCTCCCCCCGGACCCAAGGAGAGGCGTTGTAAGTTATACTCTGGGGATATATCTAGTTCTCATAGGAGGGATACTCGTATAAACTTCAGTGAGGGCTCATTTGATTGAATATAAAAATTTCTAGTTCACTTTTAAAGAGTCAAAAGAGACCGAAGCTTTATTAATCCCCCAAGCCCTTTTTCCCAAAACTCATCCGATAAAAATTTTGAGATAGCAATTTTGCTAAAAATTATTCAAACATCAGATAATAAAACTCTGAGGTTGAGACAAACCCATTTTTTCACTTTGATATTGCTACTTTGATAACAGTTTTAATACTTTGATGAATATTTGATTTTTTTTTAAGTTTAATTTTGAAATAAAGAATTTTTTAAAACTTGAAATTTTGTTCTAATCAAAAGCAAACAAAATTAATTAAAAAAAAACTTTCCGAAAAATAAGTTTTTCAAAGAAAAGCAAAGGCCTTTTTAAACTCAAGCTCAGCAGATACAAATACCCCTTAAAATTTAAACTCAAAACGACCAGAAATTACTATTCAAGCATAAATGAAACCAAAAACAAACAGAAATTAAAAAAACAATCATAGCAAAAAATAAACAAAAAGCAATAACATAAATGAATAAATAGATATTAAAGCGAGTAATGCTTAGATTGAATATTAAAATCAAGCTTAAAACGAACAGAAATTAAATAAACAATCAATGCAAACAAACATATAATAGATATTAATGTAAATTAATAAATAAACCTTAAAACGAGTTAAACTTAAATTGAATATGCAACTCAAGCTTGAAAAGAACAAAAATCACTACAAACAAGAGTTTGGGTATGACCTCCTTCTCTCACTGTAAAAGTGTAAAACCTTCTGCGTCATTGGCACTTTACTGAAAACTATATACGTCTTTAACAGTCTTGGAAAGTATAAACAATATCAAATTTAATATTTGATGAATAGTGATATTAATTGTTGAAAGATCCATCACTTCAAGAAATTATTTCCACTGTAATTGTATTTTTATTTTCAATGCTGTAAGAACTGGAAAAGAAAATATTTGTAATATAATTCATTTCAGTTAAGCACCAATGACGCAGAAGGCTTTTGGTTTTTATTTACAGTTAGGAAAGAAGGCAGTATCCAAACACTTGTTTGTAGTGAAACTATATTCGGCTTTAATAACTTTAAAAAGAGCTAATAAATTAAACTGAATATTATATGTATAATAATCTGGATTGCTGAAAGCTCTTTAGTTCAAAATGTTACTATAATTTTTATTTTTATTTTCAATATTAGGTACAAAAGAAAATATTTGTCATAAAATTGGTTTTCAGTAAAGAGCCAATGACGCAGTAGGTTCTAGACTTTTACAGTGAGAGAAGGAGATCATACCCAAACTCTTGTTTGTAGTGATTTTTGTTCGCTTCAAGCTTGATTTACATATTCAATTTAAGTTTCACTCTTTTCAAGATTTATTTATTAATTTAGATTAATATCTATTGTATGTTTGTTTGCATTGATTTTTTATTTTATTTCTGTTCGTTTTAAGTTTCATTTATACTTCAATAGGAAAATATTTTTTTCGTTTTAACCTTAATTTTCATATTCAATTTTAGCATTACTCGCTTTAAGATCTATTTATTAATTTATGTTATTACTTATTTTATGTTTTTGCTATGATTGTTTATTTAATTTTTGTTAGTTTTGGGTTTCATTTATGCTTTAATAGTAATTTCCGGTCGTTTCGAGTTTGAATTTTAAGAGGTATTTGTATCTGCTGAGCTTAAGTTTAAAATAGCCTTTACTTTTCTTTAAAAAACTTATTTTTCGGGAAGTTTTTTTTAATTAATAATAATAAAACATTGGAGCCTTACAGCCTGTACTATAGCCAGAGTTTCCTCTCATAGCATACAGGCCTCTATATATTTAGTTCTTTAGCCATTTACTAGCAAAATATGCACCGAAGAATCATCCATTTTACTAGGATTTGTTTTCTTCTTGAGCTTCATATTCTCAATTTTCCTTTTCTTCAAACCTCAGATTTCATTTATCATTTGATGTAATCATACCTGCCACTTTTCTCCTAGCTACAGATGTTGTTGTCCAGGAATCTCTTCTGAGATCTGTATTCATACTCTTTCTCACATGTCTTCTAGCCGTATATCTCGTTACACTTAATTTTATATTAATAGCATAAGTATAACTTAAGAAATAGTATAAGCATAAGGGATAAGAAACAGTATAAGGCATAAAAAAATATGCCTTAATTTTTTAACTTAATAAAAAAATTCAGAATTAAATTCGTATTACTTTAACAGCTTCAACCCCCTCCCCTATCACCCGAAACCACCCTTAACTGCAAATATAGCCCATATTAAATAAGCTCCATGCATTTGTCATGCGCCATTATTTTATTCAAATAAATTTCACGGCAAAAAGCAACGTTGATGAAATCAACTAGCAGGATAGTTCTTTAGGGTATATATAGTTTAGGGAACATATTTGCACATTAGATAGATGTATTTTGATGCAAGTAAGTATTTTGGGATTTTTGGAACATAAGTATTAGTAAAACATAAGTATTTTGAATTTTTGGAGGTTAGCTTATGTGATACCAGAAAAATACATTAGGTTGTTTCGTACATAATCAGGAGATAAGCAAGGTTGAGTTCAATCTCTCTCTACATAGATCATTTTGATTGACTTGGTCCTAAGGAGAACAGCAAAAGTAGTGGAAGAGTATGAAATCAATTGGGGAAGTTGAAATTTCTTAGACATATGCTGATAATTTAAGTATCCGAGACGAAAATGATAGCTAAATGAATGAACTTTAGTGATTTTGTGAGTCCAGGTGGCAGCAATAGGTTTTAGATTAATTGCAAAGAAAACAAAGTTGCTAGACTAGGAATATGTGAAAGTGAAAAGTGATTTTGATAACTTTTATGAAATCCAGCTAAAGCCAAATAAAAATCCGAAAGTTCTTGAACGGGTTGGGGCAAGATCATTAGAAAAAAATTAAAAGGAACTAGGAGGGATTTAGTGACACTTGAAGGGAATTAGTAGAGACACTAGAATAGAGTTGGGTGGTGAAGAAGCGTTTGTAGCTTTATGGGGCTTAAGTGAATTAAAGTTACAATGCGTTTTCAGAAGAATTCGAGCTTCCATTTTAAATGGTTAAGTGGGGTATTGTGTCTATCTAAATATAACGCCAGTGCTTGCCAGAACTTAAGTTTTATTAAGAGAAGCAAGCTTGTTAAAAAAATAATAACTTGTGCGTCAAACAAAATTTTCAGTAAAGGTTGCCTACTCTTGGATGTGAATTAAATATGAATGCACAAAAATTCACTCAAACTTTGACTCTAAACCTAATCAGTGAAATACACCTTTGTTAGCTTATGGGAAAGTTACACAAAGACTATAAATATTATAATTAAGTAGTAAATGCTTAAGTTTATATAAAGGAATGTATTTGATCTGGTCTGGTCTTTGACATAGATATTCATTTTTTTAAAATACACCATTGATCAATTTCTGTTTTTTGCAGTTTGCTCATATCTCTGGTAGGTATTGTTTCTTTTTTATTAATTCTTGATATAACTTGCCATTTTGCGCTATTTGCACGAGATAAGTAAAATCCACAGAATAATGTGAACCCAAATAATACTATGTTCAGCGATCTTAATGTGTTGTTTTATTGTGAGGAGCTAGTACCTCACTAAAGAGCATCTTTAAATTTGGTACAGAACTTACTCTGTATATTTTTATGTACTTTGCAGCGTAAGCACTGCATCCAAGATTGTAATTGCACTTAGCTAGGGATTTGTGTCCTGCTATTTGTTTAACTTTAAAATTGTATACACTCTAGCGTGACATAATATCATTTAGTATATACAGAGATGAAGGAGAACATAGATTAAATCTAATTCATAATATTCTTTAAGGTAGATAGAAAAAAGATCAGGCACTTAGCAGGAACATTTTAAGAAATTTAAAATAAATTTTTTGTGAATTATTATCTCAATTAATCAGTAGTTGTACCGAACCAATCGTGCTCAAATCCTCCTCAGGGCCATACTGTGGTGTTTCTTTTGTGGATGGTGAAACTTTCCCCACAGTAGAGTGCAGACGGTCTGTTATCATTGTAATATCCTTTCTTGTTTTAGTTTAAAGCTTATTCCAATAGGCAATGCTTAGAAGCCCTCCAAGAAAAAATGTCCCCCCAGATCCCACCCTAAATACCAGTGAAATTGTTATCCATCTTCGCCTGTCAAGCTCACTATCACAAAGTTCACATGAAAGCTCCAATTCTGAGAATAGGACAATGATCAGAGTAGGGGCTAATGTCACTATAAATGATGATAATGGGTTTCAAGAGGTCCTTTCTAGAAGCTCTAAAAAAAGGAAAAAACCTCCCCAATCAAAAGCATTTCCCCTCTCCCCATCCAAGATCCTCCCTCCCAAAACTTAGGAATTTACCTTAAAATTTCTCCTATTACCCCCTTTGAAATAAAAAAGATTACTGCAATAAGAGTTGCAATTTTCAAATTGCTAAAATCAAAGTTCTCTCTTAATATTCACCGTGATGGATCTCTGCTAATAGCTGTCCAAGATCAGAAATCAGCAGACACAATAATTAATCTAAAATCCCTTCTGAATACCCCAATTAAGGCATCTAAATGGAACCCAAAACAATCCCCATCAAAAATAGTAGTTTATAATGTTCCCCCAGAAATACCCATTCAGGAGTTAAAAGAAGGGCTCTCAGATAGGGCTGGCAACACAATCCCATTTGAAGATGTTACTCAACTTGGTAAACCTAACTCTAATGGCCTAAAAACAAATAGATCCTTCTTACTTACAGTGAAGGAAAAAATTAATATCCCAAAAAAGTTATTCTTATTTTGGAAAATCAAACCGCACAAGGAATACAAACCAAGCGTATCCAGTTTAAGAAGTGTCTCAAACTGGGACACACAACAAACAAATGCAATGAAATTCTCCTAGAGTGTAGTAATCGTAAGGCATTCCATCCTAAAGAGACAACTTTCAACAACACTCAGCCTACATGCATCAATTGCAAAGGCCCACATGAATCTACCAATAAATCACTATGCCCTGCATATAAGAAAAGAGCACTAACACTCCAAATAGCAACAAAGAAGGACATTCCAAACCCCTTTGCAGCAATGGAAGCAAATGCTACCCAACAATACCAAATAAATCCCGTAATGAGACCAACCAAAACCCCCGAGTCAAACGCCCCCAATGCATCAAGTACCCCGTATAAAACACCATCCTCAAAGCCCCCTAGCTCACATCCCTATCAGAAGGAATCACCAAGTCAACAAGCCTCCTTTTCCGGTGAGATGAGGTCAGCCTGGCTCCCCTCCCAAGAAGAAACAAACCAGAAACACTACCGGAAATTAATCCCTTAACTGACAAACAGGATGCACAACCAAACATGCAATCCCCAAATATATGCTTATTCATTCTAAACTGTAATGTAGTTCAGGCCATGAACATGCATCAACTACAGAAAATAAAAATTATTGCAGAATTGGCAAAAATCTACATCCCTGATGAAATGCTCATTCAAGCAAAAAAAGATCTTGCTGTACTATTAACAAAGCTGACCATTGATACACAGTCATATGAAAAATAAATCAACAACGCACCACATATCAATACTTCAGTGAAACATAAGATCGCTCACAAAAAATAAGCTAAATGAACTAATATCTTTTATGAATTATAATTCCATTAATATTGCTTGCCTCCAGGAAACTCATTTAACCCGAAATCAACAAATTAAGTCTCTGGGATATACTATCCTGAGAAAGGATATATCATCAGAGAGAAAAGGAGGCGGAGTAGCTTTAATAGTGAAAAATATTATAAAATTCTGTGGCATCAACTTTCCAGATTTTGCAAATGATGTTGATGCAATTGGTATCAGTGTTTGGCTGAATAATACAAAAACCTACATAATAAGCTTTTATAACCCTAATGCCAAACTACAGATGTCATGGATTTCTTTAATTATATAAATAATTCTAATATGTTAAAAAATATCATTATTTGCAGAGACTTCAATGCCCAATGCATTTTGTGGGGGAATAACCCAACAAATAAAGCTGGAAAATTGATTGAGCATATAACTTCAAATAATATTGAATTAGCTGTTGCTATCCCTCCAAACCTGAATACATATTTTAACTCCAAAAGTGGCAGATTCTTTACAATTGACCTATAAATTGTGTCATTAAACATTTTGAATAAAATTTATATAAATAAAATTGATAGTCTATGTACTGACCACTTTGCTATAGTTTGCTCCCTAAATAAACCTGCTGAAACCCTATTACATACCTCCAAATATATCAACACTAAAGCAAATTGGTCTATGTTCCAAAATAGGCTAAATGATGAAATTACAAGTTTCACCCAAAATTCATGCATTTCAAACACAACAGTTGACACACATGCTGAAGTCTTGGCATCTTTACTAATAAATACAGCTAATCATGCTATCCCCAGGATAACACCCAAGAAAACCTTCCCTAAACACATTCCCAAAGCATGGGGGACAAATGAGTGCCAAAATAAATGCAGAACAAAAAGACAGCTAGGAGAGCATTCATGAGAAAACCATTACCTACTGCATATTCAAAAAAATTACAAGCAGAATCTAATCTAAAAAGGACTAATATAGATGCTAAATATAAATACTGGATTAATTTTTCAAATAATCTCTCCAGAGAAACACATGAGCCAATTATACATAAAGTCATAAGCCACATCTGTGGGAAAAGACTTTTCCCAGCCCACTCCTGTATGATCATCTAAATAATAATACCCATTATGACAATGATAATTAAAAAGCTAAGCTATTTGCCATTCTTTTTATTAATAAGCTAACATCAAGGACATTCAATGAAAATTTTCAAGAAGCACTCTTTTATCCGAGAGAGAAGCCATTTCTTCAGCCAACGAATAAACAACTTGTGGAATCAGCTCTCTGAAGATACGGTGTCTGCAGACTCGACGATTGCCTTCAAGTGAAGACTTGACGAAGATTGGCAACAGCAGAAGTTCCTCTACAACTGGAAAGCTGCTGAGTCTACAACCCGAATGTAGCAGGCGAATCAAGACAAACAAAAAAAAACATTAGATGTCATCACGGAGCATTACAAGGATGGAAAATCTTTAAATTCGCTCCAAGCTGCGATTTAAGATAATTAAGTTAATCAAACAATCGAAGCAAAATGTCTCCAATTCCTATGAGCCCAAGTTACCAACCACGCCCAGGATCCAAATATACAACTAGTCCTTTTTCAATCCAGGAAATGAATAATGCAATACATCATATTCGGACCAAAACTAGTGGCAGCTATGACAATATACACCCTACATGGATAAAAAATTTCACCCCTTCATACAAACAGGAACTGCTAAATTGTCATAATCACGCTTGGGTATCTTCTATGTTCCCTAATATATGGAAATGTTCATCCCTCCTACCAATCCTAAAGAAAAATAAACTTAAAGATAAACCTGAGTCCTATAGGCCCTTAATGATTACTCCTGTGATGTGGAAAATAATGGAGAAGATGATCTATTACCGACTCCTCTGGTTTGTTGAAGAAATAATATAATCCTTCACCCTCAAACTGGATTCAGGAAACAGCACTCCTCAACAGATGCTTTCATTTTGCTAACAAATATAATAAATGAATCATTCTCAAATAATAATACCCTAGTTGCAGCTTTCCTAGATTTTGAAGGGGCATATGCCAATGTGAACCACCGAATCCTTTTAAACAAACTTGCAAACCTTGGACTACCCCCCAAGCTAGTATCTTTTATAAAATCCTTCATAGAAGTGTGAAGTTTCATTGTTTGTGTTGGTTCAGCCTCTTCGCTCCAAAAGACAATAACCAAAGGCCTACCTCAGGGAGCAGTCCTCAGTTGCCTCCTCTTTTCCCTATATCTTTGGGACATGAACCTCTCCCCCAATAATGTACAATATGCTGATGATCTGGTGCTATGTTCATCTGGCAACACCTTTGAGATAGTACAGTAAAATTTGCAAAAGTCACTTTTCTTATTTGAAAACTTCTCTCAACATTCAGATTTACCCATTCCACCTACCAAGTCAAAAATAATCCAATTTTACCGAAAGTGAAACCCACGATGGTGCTCTGCATGGTGATGCAGAACACCATCGGGGGAGGATCCTCTATAGGAGGACAACTGTGGCAGGGCGTAAGATCTATGGACAACGGCCTCTGCAAAGGGCTGCCTCAACCTTTTTGGGTTACCTGCAAGACTGGGGACCTTACGGTCAACTCTATTCCCACTTGAGGAGTGGCGCCCCTCGAGGAAATTATAGCCTAGTAAATGACACAGCATTCGCACGGGATTCTGACTAATGGACAATTCTTCTGGTATTGGTATGTTTTGATGGGCGTCTTTGGGCTGAAAAACCTCTTCCTAGCTAATTTATCTATTACATGTTGCCTCCCCGTAGTAGAATAATATTTGTAGGCATGAATATGTAATGAGTCGGAGGTAATAGGCTTGAGATTGTCTGTGCAGGATTTCGACTCTTGTTGATAAAAGAGCATCGCCAAGTGCTGAAAACCATGTTGTGACCCAGATGGGCCCAGGATTGCACAAAGCCTCCATTTATGGAGGTCCCAGGGACTTCTTGCTGTCCGGTTCTAAGCCGGCTTAAGCACTTCGGTGTAGACTTGAGAAGATGTGTGATCCCCGTCCTGCACTGGTATCCGGGATCATTGCTTTTCCTGAGGCGAAAAAAATTTCAATGATTTAAAGAATATGAAAATTGGAACTTGGAATGTTACGACATTAAAAAATGACTATCGTACCTATATTTTGAATGACGAATTCAGACGATTCGAACTGGATTTATTAGGAATTTCAGAAACTCATATCCCAGGGGTAGGAAGCATGAAATTAGGTGATATAAAATTTGTTTACTCAGGCAGGAAGGATGGGGTACATAGACAGGGAGTAGGGCTCATGATGAATAAGGAAGATGCTAAGTCTTGTTTAGGCTGGGAAGGTATTAATAATAGAATGCTCATTGCTCATTTTATGACTAGAAAGTTCAGGGTATCAGTTATAGTAGTCCCTGTAGAACCGACTGATGGAGATACTAGTGACTCAGATGAATTTTACTTACAGTTGCAGGAGCCAATAGACAAGGTCTCAGGTAGAAATATGATGTTATTACTGGGAGATTTTAACGCCAAGGTTGGTAGAAATAAGGATAGATGGTATCCCAGCTTAGGTAAATTTGGTGTAGGAAAAGAAAACAGTAATGGATACAGACTTTTGCAATTTTGTAGGTATAACAATCTAGTTATAACCAATACTGTGTTTGGTCATAAAATGGCTCATAAGCTAACATGGTATTCACGTGATGGTAAGACAGCAAACCTTATAGATTATGTTATAGTAAACCAAAGACTGGCAGGATCAATACAAGATACTAGGGTATATAGGAGTGCTGTTATTGATGTTAAAAGTAAAGATCACCATCTAATAGTGTCAAGGGTTAATTTAAAGCTGAAATATTGGAAGGGTAATTACCTCCCGGGAAGATATGATGTTAGTAGACTCCAGGATGAGAATTTGTGAGAAACTTTCCAGGAACAGTTGAATACTAAACTTGAGAGTTTAAAATTTGATAATGTGGAAGATGGTTGGAATAATTTTAGAAAAATAATTTGTGAAGTTGCTGAAGGTGTATTAGGCAAGAAAGCTAGAACTGCTGCTAAGAATATTAGTGAAAAAGCTTTATGTCTAATAGAAAGGAGAAAGGACTTGTACAAGAATTATCTGAGTGATAGATCGCATGAAAACAAAAGAAATGTAAAGAAAGTGCAGAAAGCATTGAAATATGAACTAAGGAGGTGTGAAGTGGAGGCCGAGGATTAAGAAGATGCCGCTAGACGGCATAATAGTAAAATATTGTACTGGCACGTTAACAAATTGAGAGGTAGTAGTCAATCCGGACTTGTCCCAGTTAAAGATAGGAATGGGGTGGCAATTAGCGATAAGGAAAAAGCTAAAGCGAGATGGGCCGAACATTTTGAGAATTTGCTTAACCGAGATAGAGTTGCAGGAAAAAATATAGAGGAAAATGAAAAAGTTTGTGATACATTGGATGTAAAGGACGATTTGTTTTGTGAGGAGGAATTAGCAACAGTGCTAAAAGGATTAAAGGATAATAAGGCTCCAGGTGCTGATAGGGTAGTAAATGAGTTTCTTAAATATGGTGGCTCTGAGGTTAGAAATAAGTTATTGAAGATTATGAATATGATTTTTGAAAAAGGGGAAGTACCTAATGATTTTAGGAAAACCTTAATTAAGCCACTTTATAAGAAAGGTGATAAAAGTGAGTGTGGTAATTATCGAGGCATTAGTCTGGTCTCTGTAGGTAGCAAATTGCTTAGTAATATGATACTTTTTAGACTGAGAGATGCCGTAGACAAAGTTTTAAGAGAAGAGCAGTGTGGTTTTAGAAAAGGTAGAGGATGTGTTGACCAAATTTTCACTCTTAGGTTAATAATTGAGAAGTGCCTAAGTTTTCAAACACCTTTGGTCCTCAGTTTTATAGATTATGAGCAAGCGTTCAATTCTGTTGATAGAGGAGCTTTAGTAAAGGTTTTATCCTTGTATGGTATACCAGACAAATACATTAAATTGATTAGTGCTATGTACGAGAAATTGAGGTTAGCAGCTGGTTTTGTATTAAATCAGGAGTTAAGCAGGGTTGTGTTCTATCCCCCTTCATATGGATTATTTTGATGGACTTTGTTTTAAGGAGCACAGAAAAGGCAATGGGAGACCACGGAATCAAATGGGGAGGAAAAAGTCTCCTGGACTTGGATTATGCTGATGATTTAAGCATCCTAGATGAAAGTGTGAGCAAAATAAATGAGGTTTTAGAGGTTTTGTGAGTTCAGAGTGCTAGTATTGGTTTGAAAATTAATGTTAGGAAGACTAAGTCACTAAGGCTAGGAATAAGTGAAGATGAAAAGGTGACGTTGGGTAATGAAAACATTGATCAGGGGGGCAGCTTCACTTACCTTAATAGTATTATTAGTAAAGATGGTGGGAACAGTGAAGATGTTAAAAATAGAATAGCCAAGGCTCAGGGTGTATTTTCACAGTTAAAAAAAGTCTGGAAGAATAGGAAGATAAGTCTGCAAACCAAGATTAGAATCTTAGATGCTACAGTGATGACAGTGGTCAAATATGGCTCTGAAGCATGGACGCTCCGAAAAGAGGATGGAGATTTGCTAGATGTTTTCCAGAGAAATTGCTTAAGGATTGTTCTGGGTACCCAGCTGACTGACCGTATTTCAAACAATAGGCTATACGAAAAATGTGGTGCAATACCGCTTTCTAGGTCTATAATGAAAGAAAGGTTGAGGTGGTTAGGGCATGTTGTGCGGATGAAGGATGACAGATTGCCGAAGATTGTTCTTTTCGGCCAACCATCTAGGGCTAAACGGAAAGCAGGTCGTCCCCGTCTGGGGTGGGAGGACGTCATAAAGAAAGATTTAAAGTCAAATATGGCTCTGAAGCATGGACGCTCCGAAAAGAGGATGGAGATTTGCTAGATGTTTTCCAGAGAAATTGCTTAAGGATTGTTCTGGGTACCCAGCTGACTGACCGTATTTCAAACAATAGGCTATACGAAAAATGTGGTGCAATACCGCTTTCTAGGTCTATAATGAAAGAAAGGTTGAGGTGGTTAGGGCATGTTGTGCGGATGAAGGATGACAGATTGCCGAAGATTGTTCTTTTCGGCCAACCATCTAGGGCTAAACGGAAAGCAGGTCGTCCCCGTCTGGGGTGGGAGGACGTCATAAAGAAAGATTTAAAGGAAATGGGAACTTCGTGGGCCTGTGTAAAAATGGAGGCTTTGAATAGATTGGGGTGGAGGAGGATCGTGCGTAGCTGTGTTGGCCTCAGGCGGCTTGGTGCTGCGATGAGTTGTTAGTAGTAGTAGCAGTAGAAACCATGTTAATGCAAAACTAACTCTAAATGGAACAACTATTCCAGAAGATAATCATATCAATTACCTAGGTCTCATGCTTGACCAAAAACTTAATTTCCACCTCCACATTTCAAACACAATAAAAAAAATGCTATAGAAAAACAAATATACTAAAAAGACTTCTTTCCACACCTTGGGGTTGTAATGGGAAAACCTTACTCCAGTTTTATAAATCACATATAAGACCCCATATTGACTATGGGCTCATCGTCTATGGTGCATGTGCAAAGACCCAGATGCAAAAAATTGAAACAACACAAAATGATTAAATACGTCTCATATTTGGTCTTAGGAAACTCACAAGCACCAAGTTTCTGCTTATGGAGAGTGGATTAACAACAATAAGGGAGAGACGTAGATTTCTGTTGACAAAACATCTTACAAAAATTGAATCAAATAGCTCACACACCCTTCATAATTGGTTAAGAAATCCAGGTATCCAGAAATCCTTCCTCACCTGAAAATTGCAATGGACGAGAGATTATATAATAATGTATCTATAAAGTCTGCTGAGTTAAATGCCATAATCATGGCATTAGAACACCTTAAGGAAAACCAACCTTTGATTGCAAATTCAAATAATATTATAGTATATTCCGACTCTTCATCAAGCCTTGAGTTGCTGAACCTCAGCTCCTCAGTATATGTTGGACATTGGCACTTATCATTGTCTCAGTATTATAGATAATCTTGCTTCAAGTGGCATAAAAACTTATTTTCAGTACATTCCTAGCCACTCTGGTATAAGTGTTAATCATCAGGTTGGTGAAATAGCAAAAAATGTTATAAATATTGACCAGCAAAGTGACCAATTGACCAATTTTAATAAGACTAATCCTATCCTTTCCCCCTTTCCCAATAAGTATTTTTCTAAAATTTATCATAGAATTCGTTCTGGAACAAATGGACTAAATTTTCTTGTATTCTCGTATAAGTTTTCTAATTCAAGTGGTTCGATTCCCCTATCCCCTCTTTGCGGGCATTGTAATATAAATAATGAAACAATTGACCCTTGCCTATTTGAATGTAATATGCTGACGTCTGCACAACATACCTTGCTTTGTAAACTGCTAAAATGCTTCAAACACCACACACCAAATTACCAAATTACGGGATTAATATAAATAGATACGAGGGAGAATTCAGATTGAATTCGGTTTTGCATCAGTTTAATTAAAACTGGCCGAAACCTTGCAGGATTCTAATAATAAAAAAAAATCAGGAAATTATGGACGTTCTACTCCAAAAAAATTTGAGCTTCATAAATAAAGGTAGGTAAGATATAAAATTTGAAAAGAGTTGAAAATTATAAAGCAGAAACTCTTAGAGATATTAAATAGGACAATATGTTATATGAAAATTAATTGCAAATTTAAAGAAAAGAATTGCAAAATGCAAACTCTAAATATATTTTATTTATTTTTTCTCGTTTTCGCTATTTCATAGAGATAGAAGAACAGCATTCTTTGTTGAAAATTGAAAATCTTAGCAAAGAAGACACTCACTGCAGCTGGCCATTTAGGAGAGTTTACACGCATAGTATTAGCTTAAGGTGGATTCAGAGAGACGGTGTTTATCAATAATAGATAAACTTAGTAAACATACAGTGTATTACGGTAATTACCTGGCTTACAAAAAAAACTGTCTTCCTACTTTAGTAACTGAAAAAAATGAGTACTTGAACAAGGTCTAGACCCTACTCATCCATCCAGTTCCCCATGACAAAACAGTATATCCAATCTGACAATCCGAAAATCAAGTCCAAAAGAGAGCAAAATCAGCATCAATAAGCATACGTCAATGTTCCAAAACCAAGCTATAGCACCTTGAATCTACAAAAACATCATATTCCCAAGGTGATCAATACTGATTGATGTTGATTTGCGAAGTTAAAAATTGCATTAAGTTCAATTTGATACATTATGCGCTTAGCACTTCAAAGTTTTCTTTTCTATAAAAGCTGTGAACTGATCTGACAGGTTTCCCAACAGAATTTTTACACCTTATGACACAACAGATCTCCACCTTTTTACCATTACTTCAAATTTTAATGAGAAACACAAACTTTTCAAAATATTCCCGTTTAAATTTCCTAACCTTTTGAAAAAAGTGCACTAATGCCACATACCAGTCATGCCACACAAATGCCACATTATCAGCCTTCCTATTTATTTATGACTTTTATCTAGCTACCTCTTTTTGCAGTTTTTATTTTTTAGTAGATGGCTAAAAATCAGTGGAATTTTGAAAATAAAAGACATGTCTAAACAATAATTAAAACGTTTTCACAGACAAAAGAGCCTGTTTTACCGATTAAGGGCTAGGCACACGTAGCTGATTTTGGGAACCGATTTCAGCAAGGGTGTATTCTACGTCGTGTGATTCTAATTAATGATGCTAAAAGGCGGGGCTTAGTGTCGGTTATCGGTGATTAATCATCATTAAATACGTTCTAGACAAGGAATATACTAGGGCTTTAGAGCTTTAGGCATGTAATTAATCGTATTTAATGATTATCGTAAATTAATTGTAATTAATGATGATTAACAAGAGCGGGTCCAGAATTTTTGTTCGGAAAGGGGGGGGGGGGGGTACTAATTTTTTACTAAGACTCGGTTACTAAGGTTTTACTAATTTTCGACTAATTTTGACTTGGTCAAAAATTTAAGGGGGGGGGTTCAAACCAGGTACCCCCACCCCTGGATACGACGTTGATGATTAATCACCGAAAAACGTCACTGAGCCCAACCTATTTGCATCATTAGTTATAATCACTCGAAGTGGAATAAACCCTTGCTGAAATCAGTTCCTGAAATCAGCTACATGTGCCTAGCCCTTTAATTCCAAAAGAAGTAAACAGAAACTTTCACCCTTAATCTGAGGACTTCATAGAGCTAATTGAATCAAAACCCTAGGGCTACAGCCGAAACTGGGGCTAATAGAATTATCTTTGAGGATGAATTATGGGTTTCTTAATTGGTTAGGTTGATAAAATACAATCATGCAGTAAATTTCTGGTGGTTGGTTATATTAGATTCCTTATTAGATCAAACAGTTTGTGGTAACGAACTGTAAGTAAGGAGCAACCCGGCTCAATGGTAAACAATACTGTAGAAAACGGAATTTTGATACCAATAGATACATCAAAAGAATCAAATTTTAATGTTGATTTCAAATATATAAGTTTCATCAAGTTTAATCTTACCTATCAAAAGTTAAACACCTGAGAAAATTGGGCTGATTTTCAAAAAAAGGGGAAAGACCCCCAAAACGTTATAGAACACTAATGAAAATCACACCATCATATTCAGCGTATCAGAGAACCCTACTGCGGAGGTTTCAAGCTCCTATCTACAAAAATGTGGAATTTTGCATTTTTTGCCAAAAGAAAGATCACGGATGCTTGTTTATTTGTTTGTTAGTTGTTTTTCCTTCATAGGTGATCGTACCAACCCAGTGGTCCTAAAATATCGTGGAAGGGCTCATTCGATTGGAAATTAAAAGTTCTAGTGCTCTTTAAGAGACCAAAAGGCCCCCTCCTACGCTCATTTTTTCCCCATAGTCATCCAATCAAAATTTTGAGATAGTCATTTTGTTCAGCATGGTTGAAAATGTGATAAATATGTCTTTTAGGAGGACTTAATCCCCGAAGTCCCCAGGGGGGGGGGGAAGCTGAAAGTTATGAACTTTACCCAATGTTAACATATAATATTGGCTATTGGGAAGTATATAGATGCTTTCAGAAGGATTTTTTTCTGGTAGTGGGGGGGGAAGTGGGTTGGGTATTATGTGGGAGGATCTTACCATGAAGGAAGTTTTTATGGGAGAACAGACATTGCTATGAAGGGGCTCCGGATTTCCCAGCATTATTTAAATAAAGATCAGAAATTATATATAAGAAAACAAGTTTTTTAACTGAAAGTAAGGGGCAACATCAAAACTTAAAATGACAGAAAACATTAGGCATATGATCGGGTTCATCCCCTAGTCAATACTTCGCTCTTTAAGCCAAAGATTATTTAGTACTTTCATAAGAGCTATTTATTTCAATTTACGGCATTTGTGATTAAGGGGTCATTTTTAAAGAATTGGAACAAAATTCGAACTTTAGCTTAAAGAGTAAGCTATTGACTAGGGAGCGAACCCTCTAATATACGTATTAAAAATATAAGAATATAGAGGTTCGTTACGTAAGTTAATTCGTAAGCTACGTATATTTACTACTAATAAAAACGTTCGTAAATAAAATTAAAAAGGTTTCAAGAAAGCCATTTAACCAAATAAAAGTGAAATTAATATTCAATTTTTTTTTAATTATTCATGCACAGTGAGCCAAAATCAAAACCTGCATTAATTCGAAAACGTTCAAAAATTAAATAAAAAAACAAGTTTTTTTTTAACTGAAAGTAAGGAACGACGTTAATACTTAAAACGAACAGAAATTATTCCGTATATGAAAGGGGATGTCCCCTCCTCAACGCTTCGCTCTTTACGCTAAAGTTTGACTTTCTCACAACTCTGTTTTTTTTAACAATGAAAAACTTTAGCGTAAAGACAAAGGCGTTGAGGAGGGAACAGCCCCTTTCATATAAGGAATAATTTCTGTTCGTTTTAAGTTTTAACGTCGTTCCTTACTTTCAGTTGAAAAAAACTTTTTGTTTTTATTTAATCTCTTACAAATATCATGGTTCTTTTCCGACAATGCACATCCCATTCCTCCTCCTGCTTCAGATACATAGATTTCATTAAGCCGACAGTTATTCAGATCAAAGTATAAACACATACTGAACAAGTACTGACAAAACTCTCCAAAAGTGACCCCTCGTACCTCAGTGCCTCTAGAGTGTAAATGTTGTGCTACTTAATCGCTCCGAGGCAAAATAATAAATTTAATACAGCTTTTATGGAACAAGTATAATCACCTACGGAACTTGTAATTTATTCGCCAGGTTCGCATAGGTATGGAATCGTCTCCGGAGACGCTGACATAGGTTAACTTTTTTTGTGTGGAGGAAATAGCTTTTTGTCAGTACTTGTTCAGTATGTGTTTATACTTTGATTCAGATATAGCAAAGCATAATCACCTACGGAACAAGTACTGACAAAACTCTTCAAAAGTGACCCCTCGTATCTCAGCGCCTCTAGACGCAAAATGTTGTACTACTTAATCGCTCCGAGCCAAAGTACTTTGCTCCGGCCAATAATTATGATAGAGCGTGATTCAGGAGACAAGTGACCGGGATGAATTGTGTAATTCCGTAGGTGATTATACTTTGGTTGCCAGGTTCGCATAGATATTGAAAGGGACACTTTTTTGTGTGGAGAGGATAGGTTTTGTCAGTACTTGTTCCGTAGGTGATTATCAGTGCTTCCATTCTAGAGATTTCCCCAATAGAATGGGGATTTTTTAAGTCTTTTAGGGGTGAACTTTTTCATTTAGGGATTTGGGGATTTTTTGGAATTTTTTCAAGTTTTCTGGATTTTTTAGGGAATTTCTAGGGTTTTGGCCCTAGAAAATCCTCTTCCGACCCAAAAAAGGAAAATGGGACGGAAGTAGTTTTCCGTCCCATTTTTCCAGAAATTCTGGACGCGCTATAAAGGGAGTTAAGGATCTTTTGCACAGTCGAATCGGAAGCGCGTTATGGCCTTATGTTTAAATACTTGTCTATGCTATATTTTCTATAGCATTTTTTTATTGTGTTTGAAATGTGGAGGTGGAAATTAAGTTTTTGGTCAAGCGTGAGACCTAGGTAATTAATATGATTATCTTCTGGAATAGTTGTTCCATTTAGAGTTAGTTTTGCATTAAATTGGTTCCGCTTTCGGTGAAATTGGATTATTTTTGACTTGATAGGTGCAATGGGTGAATCTGAATGTTGAGAGAATTTTTCAAATTGGAAAAGTGACTTTTGCAGATTTGACTGTGCTATTTCAAAGGTGTTGCCAGATGACCATAGCACCAGATCGTCAGCAAATTGTAGATTCGTGTTGGGGAGGTTCATATCCCAGAGATATAGGGAAAAGAGGAGGCAACTGAGGACTGCTCCCTGAGGTAGGCCTTTGGTTATTGTCCTTTGGGGGGAAGAGGCTGAACCAACACAAACAATGAAACTTCGCACTTCTATGAAGGATTTTATAAAAGATAACAGCTTGGGGGGTAGTCCAAGGTTTGCAAGTTTGTTTAAAAGGATTTGGTGGTTCACATTGTCTTATGCCCCTTCAAAATCTAGGAAAGCTGCAACTAGGACATTATTATTTGAGAATGATTCATTTATTGCATTTAATAGCAAAATGAAAGCATCTGTTGAGGAGTGGTGTTTCCTGAGTCCAGTTTGAGTGTCAGGGATCATATTATGTTTTTCAACAAACCAGAGGAGTCGGTAATAGATCATTTTCTCCATTATTCTCCCCATCACAGGAGTAATCATTATGGGCCTATAGGACTTAGGGTTATCTTTGGGTTTATTTTTCTTTAGGATTGGTAGGAGGGTTGAACGTTTCCATGTAATGGGGAACATAAAAGATGCCGAAGTGTGATTATAACAATTTAGCAGTTCCTGTTTGTATGAAGGGGTGAGATTCCTTATCTATGAAGGGTGTATATTGTCATAGCTGTCCCTAGTTTTGGTCCTAATATGATGTATTGCATTATTCATTTCCTGGATTGAAATGGACTAGTTATATACTCGGATCCTAGGCGTGGTTGGTAACTTGGGTTCATAGGATTTCGGGACATTTTGCTTCGACTATTTGATTACCTAAATTACCTTAAATCGTAGCTTGGAGCAAATTTAAGGATTTTCCATCCCTGTAATGCTCCGTGATGACATCTAATGTTTTTTTTTGTTTGTCGTGATTCGCTTGCTATATTCGGGTTGTATACTCAGCAGCTTCCCAGTTTCAGAGGAACTCCTGATGTTGCCAATCTTCGTCAAGTCTTCGCTTGAAGGCAATCGTCGAGTCTGCAGACACCGTATCTTCAGAGAGCTGATTCCACAAGTTGGTTATTTGTTGGCTGAAGAAATGGCTTCTCTCTCAGATAGAAGAGTGCTTCTTGAAAATTTTCATTGAATGTCCTTGATGTTAGCTTATTAACAAAAAGAGTTGCAAATAGATTAGCTTTTTCATTATCATTGTCATAATGGGTATTATTATGTACAAGCTCATACAGGAGTTGGTTGGGGGAAGACTTTTTCCCACAGATGTGGCTTATGACTTTATGTATAATTGGCTCATGTGTTTCTCTGGAGAGATTATTTGCAAAATTATTCCAGTAGTTATATTTAGCATCTATTATAGTCCTTTTTAGATTGGATTCTGCTTGTAATTTTTTAAAATATGTAGTAGGCGATGTTTTTTTTAATGCTCTCCTAGCTTCCTTTTTTGTTCTCCATTTATTTTAGCACTCATTTGTCCACCATTCTTTGGGAATTTGTTTAGGGAAGGTTTTCTTGGGTGTTGTCCTGGGGATAGCAAGATTAGCTGTATTTATTAGTAAAGATGCCAAGACTTCAGCATGTGTGTCAACTGTTGTGTTTGAAATGCATGAATTTTGGGTGAAACTTGTGATTTCATAATTTAACTTGTTTTGGAACATAGACCAATTTGCTTTAGTGTTGATATATTTGGAGGTATGTGATAGGGTTTCAGAAGGTTCATTTAGGGAGCAAACTATAGCAAAGTTGTCAGTTCATAGACTATCAATTTTATATATATAAATTTTATTCAAAATTTTTAATGACACAATTTGTAGGTCAATTAAAGAGATTCTGCCACTTTTGGGGTTGAAATATATATTCAGGTTTGGAGGGGTAGCAACAGCTAATTCAATATTATTTAAAGGCATATGCTCAGTCAATTTACCAGCTTTATTTGCTGGATTATTCCCCCACAAAAGGCAGTGGGCATCGAAGTCTCTGCAAATAATGATATTTTTTAACATATTAGAATTATTTATATAGTTTAAGAAATCCATGGAATCGATAGTTTGGCCATTAGGGCTATAAAAGCTTATTATGGAGGTTTTTGTATAATTCAGCCAAACACTGATACCAACTGCATCAACATCATTTGCAAAATCTGGAAAGTTGATGCCACAGAATTTTATATTATTTTTAACTATTAAAGCTACTCCAACTCCTTTTCTCTCTGATGATCTATCCTTTCTGAGGATAGTATATCCCAGGGACTTAATTTGTTGATTTTGGGTAAAATGAGTTTCCTGGAGGCAAGCAATATTAATGGAATTATTATTCATAAAAGATACTAGTTTATTTATTTTATTTTCTGTAAGTGATCTTACGTTCCACTGGAGTATTGATGCGTGTTGTGTTGTTGATTTATTTTTCATATGACTGTGTATAAATGTTCATCTTTGTTAATAGTAAAGCGAGATCTTTTTCTGCTTGAATGAGCATATCATCAGGGATGTAGATTTTTGCCAATTCTGCAATGATTTTTGTTTTCTGTATTTGATGTATGTTCATGGCCTGAACTGCATTACAGTTTAGAATGAATAAGCATATATTTGGGGATTGCATGTTTGGTTGTGCATCCTGTTTGTCAGTTAAGGGATTAATTCCTGGTAGTGTTTCTGGTTTGTTTCTTCTTGGGAAGGGAGTCAGGCTGACCTCATCTCACCGGACAAGGAGGCTTGTTGACTTGGCGATTCCTTCTGATAGGGATGTGAGCTAAGGGGCTTAGAGGATGGTGTTTTATACGGGGTACTTGATGCATTGGCGGCATTTGACTTGGGGGGGTTTAGGTTGGTTTCATTATGGGCTTTATTTGGTATTGTTGTGCAGCATTTGCTTCCATTGCTGCAAAGGGGTATGGAATGACCTTCTCTGTTGCTATTTGGAGTGTCAGTGCCATTTTCTTATATGCAGGGCATAGTGATTTATTGGTAGATTCATGTGGGCCTTTGCAATTGATAAATGTAGGCTGAGTGTTGTTGCAAGTTCTCAACTCTTTAGAATGGAATGTTTTACAATTACTACACACTAGGAGAATTTCATTGCATTTGTTTGTTGTGTGTCCAAGTTTGAGACACTTCTGACGCTGGATAGGCTTTGGTTTGTATTCCTTTTGCGGTTTTATTTGCCCAAATAGGAATAACTTTTCTGGGATATTAATTTTTTCCTTCAGTGTAAATAAGAAGGATCTACTTGTTTTTAGGCCATTAGAGTTAGGTTTACCAAGTTGGGTAACATCTTCAACTGGGATGGTTTTGCCAGCCCTTTCTGAGAGCCCTTCTTTTAACTCCTGAATGGGTATTTCGGGGGGAACATTATAAACTACCATTTTTGTTGGGGATTGGTTTGGGTTCCATTTAGATGCATTAATTGCAGTATTCAGAAGGGATTTTAGATTAATTATTGTGTCTGCTGATTTCTGATCTTGGACAGCTATTAGCAGAGATCCATCACGGTGAATATTAGGAGAGAACATTGATTTTAGCAATTTGAAAGTTGCAACTCTTATTGCAGTAATCTTTTTTATTTCAAAGTTGGTAATAGGTGAAATTTTAAGGTAAATTCCTAAGTTTTGGGAGAGAGGATCTTGGGCGGGGAGAGGGAAAATGATTTTGATTGGGGAGATTTTTCTCTTTTTTAGAGCTTCTAGAAAGGACCTCTTGAAACCCATTATCATCATTTATAGTGACATTAGCCCCTAAACTGATTATTGTCCTATTCTCAGAATTGGAGCTATCATACTTTGCGATAGTGAGCTTGACCAGTCAAGATGGGTATCGATTTCACTGGTATTTAGGATGGAATCTGGGGGACATTTTTTTTGGATGACTTCTAAGCATTGCCTATTGGAAAAAGCTTTAAACTAAAACAAGAAAGGATATTACAATGATAACAGACCTTCTGCACTCTACTGTGGGAAAAGTTTCACCATCCACAAAAGAAACACCACAGTATGGCCCTGAAGAGGATTTGAGCACGATTGGTTCGGTAAAACTACTGGTTAATTGAGATAGTAATTCACAAGAAATTTATTTTAAATTTTTAAAATGTTGCTGCTGAGTGCCTGATCTTTTCTTCTATCTATCTTAAACAATATTATAAATTAGATTTAATCTATGTTCTCCTTCATCTCTGTTTTTACTAAATGGTCTTATATCACGCTAGAGTGTATACAATTTTAAAGTTAAACAAATAGCAGGACACAAATCCCTAGCTAAGTGCAATTACAATCATGGATGCAGTGCTTATGCTGCAAAGTACATAAAACTATACGGAGTAGGTTCTGTACTAAATTTAAAGATGCCCTTTAGTGAGGTACTAGCTCCTCACAATAAAACAACACATTAAGATCGCTGAACATAGTATTATTTGGGTACACATTGTCGAAGTCAAACATTACTCTGTGGATTTTACTTAGCTCGTGCAAATAGCGCAAATTGGCAAGTTATATCAAGAATTAACAGAGATATGAACAAACTGCAAAAACGGAAATTGATCAAAGGTGTAGTTTAAAAAAGGAATATCTATGTCAAAGACCAGACCAGATCAAATACATTCCTTTATATAAACTTAAGCATTTACTTCTTAATTATAATATTTATAGTCTTTTTGTAACTTTCCCATAAGTTAACAAAGTTTTATTTCACTGATTAGGTTTAGAGTCAAAGTTTGAGTGAATTTTTGTGCATTCAGATTTGATTCATATCCAAGTGTAGGAAACCTTTACTGAAAAATTTCTTTTGACGCACAAGTTATTATTTTTTTTAACAAGCTTACTCCTCTTAATAAAACTTAAGTTCTGGCAAGCACTGGCGTTATATTTAGATCTACACAATACCCCAGGTAACCATTTAAAATGGAAGCTCGAATTCTACTGAAAACTCATTGTAACTTTAATTCACTTAAGCCCCATAAAGCTACACACGCTTCTTCACCACCCAACTCTATTCTAGTATCTCTACTAACTCCCTCCAAGTGTCACTAACTCCCTCCTAGTTCCTTTAAATTTTTTTCTAATGATCTTGCCCCAACCCGCTCAAGAACTTTCGGATTTTTATTTGGCTTTAGCTGGATTTCATAAAAGTCATCAAAATCACTTTTCACCTTCACATATTCCTAGTCTTAGCAACTTTGTTTTCTTTGAAATAATTTTAAACCTATTGCTGCCGCCTAGACTCACAAAATCACTAAAAGTTCATTCATTTAGCTAACATGTTTGTCAAGGATACTTAAATTATCAGCATATGTCTAAGAAATTTCAACTTCCCCTATTGATTTCATACTCTACCACTACTTTTGCTGTTCTCCTTAGGACCAAGTCAATCAAAATGATCTATATAGAGAGAGATAGAACTCAACCTTGCGTATCTTCTGATTATGTACGAAACAACCTAATCAATTTTTCTGGTATAACATTTAATAGAATCTGATCTGTGCTACAGCTCTTTTATCAGCTAAATCAAACGCTTGTTCATAAACTGTAAACCGAAGAGATTTAATGAATCTGACACATCTAAAATCATTCATCTAAGAGTGAAAATTTGGTCAACGCATCCTATCCCCTTTCTAAAACCATATAGTCTCTTAATACTTCATCTACGGCATTTCTAAGTCTAAAAAGTATCTTCATACAAAATTATTTGCTTCCTACAGATACTAAGCTAATGCCTCTATAATTTTAAACTTACTCTCATGAATTTTCTTATAGATTGATTCAATTAGAGTTTTTCTAAAATTGCAAGATATTTTCCCTGTTTTGAAAATAATATTCCTAATCTTTAGTAGCTTGTCTCTGCCATCACCATGTGTAAAAATCCAATTTTTCTCACTATCAGCACCTGAGACTTCATTATTTTTATTTTTAGGTCTGTTACTAATTCTTTTTAAGAAAATATTTCTTCTCTCTTTTCCAATTGCAATACGCTTTTTCATTCTTTTCTATATCTTTTCTTGAAACTCTAACACATTTTGAAACATTCTCAAAGTCTTGTGTCGATATTTCTGTAACTCTTTTCTTATCACTAATTAAAGCCACCTTCTTATCTTTAACTGAAAAAGTCCATATTGACTATTCCCTCTAAATTTATTAAAATACCAGTACAATATTTTATTATTAGGGTATCTGGCTGCATATTCTAGATCTTCAACACTTTTACACCTCCTTAATTTTACACTTCCAAAACTTAACACTTAACACCTCCTTCATTGATATTTTAATGCTTTCTTCACTTTTTTTACCTTCTTAAACATTTTGAAAATAAGTTTCAACAACCCTAAAATACTTACTTGCATCAAAATACATCTCTCTAATGTGCAAATATGTTCTCTAAACTATATATACCCTAAAGAATTTTCCTGCTGCTTGATTTTGTCGACGTTGCTTTTTGCTGTAAAATTTATTTGAACAAAATAATGGCGCATGGCAAATGCATGGAGCTTATTTAATATGGACTATATTTGCAGTTAAGGGTGGTTTCGGGTGTGGGATGAGAAGGAAGGGGGTTGAAGTTGTTAAAGTAATACGAACTTAATTCTGAATTTTTATTAAGTTAAAATTTTTTAGGGCATATTTTTTATGCCTTATACTATTTTTTATGCCTTATACTTAAACTATTTCTTGAGTTATACTTATACTATTTATATAAAATTAGGTACAACGAGATATACGGCTAGAAGACATGTGAGAAAGAGCATCACTACAGATCTCAGATGAGATTGCTGGACAAGAACATCTGTAGCATTTCTGCACATTTGCAAATGTTATCATCGAAACAAAATCGAGTTTGGATCTGGTTTAGAGCTCCTAAGTATAAAGATTGTGCAGCTCTGAGGATCTTTTCAACTGCATCTTTTCTGTTCGTTTTAAGTTTGGTTTATAGTTCAATAGGAAAATACTTTTTTTTCGTTTTAAGCTTAATTTTCACATTCAATCTTTGCATTACTCGCTTTACGATCTATTTATTCATTTATGTTATTACTTATTGTATGTTTTTGCTATGATTGTTTATTTAATTTCTGTTTGTTTTGGGTTTCATTTATGTTTTAATAGTAATTTCTGGTCGTTTTGAGTTTGAATTTGAAGAGATATTTGTATCTGCTGAGCTTATGTTTAAAATAGCCTTTACTTTTCTTTACAAAACTCATTTTTCGGAAAGTTTTTTTTAACTAATAATAATTAAACATTGGAGCCTTACAGCCTTTACTATAGCCAGGGTTTCCTCTCATAGCATACAAGCCTGTATATATTTAGTTCTTTAACCATTTACTAGAAAAATATGCGTCGAAGAATCATCCATTTTACTAGGATTTGTTTTCTTCTTGAACTTCATATTCTCAATGTTGCTTTTTTTCAAACCGCAGATTTCATTTACGATTTGATGTAATCATACCGGCCACTTTTTTCCTAGCTACAGATGTTGTTGTCCAGCAATCTCATCTGAGATCTGTAGTGATGCTCTTTCTCAAATGTCTTCTAGCCGTATATCTCGTTGTACCTAATTTTATATTAATAGTATAAGTATAACTCAAGAAATAGTATAAGTATAAAGCATAAGAAATAGTATAAGGCATAAAAAAATATGCCTTAAAAAATTTTAACTTAATAAAAATTCAGAATTAAGTTCGTATTACTTTAACAACTTCAACCCCCTTCCCTCTCATCCCACACCCGAAACCACCCTTAACTGCAAATATAGTCCATTTTAAATAAGCTCCATGCATTCGCCATGCGCCATTATTTTGTTCAAATAAATTTTACAGCAAAAAGCAACGTCGACAAAATCAAGCAGCAGGAAAATTCTTTAGGGTATATATAGTTTAGAGAACATATTTGCACATTAGAGAGATGTATTTTGATTCAAATAAGTATTTTAGGATTGTTGAAACTTATTTTCATAATGTTTAAGAAGGTAAAAAAAGTGAAGAAAGCATTAAAATATCAATGTAGGGGGTGTGAAGTAATAAGTTTTGGAACTGCAAAATTAAGGAGGTGTAAAATTGTTGAAGATCTAAAATATGCAGCCAGATACCCGAACAATAAAATATTGTACTGGTATTTTAATAGATTTAGAGGGAATAGTCAATATGGACTTTTTCAGTTAAAGATAAGAAGGTGGCTTTAATTAGTGATAAGAAAAGAGTTAAAGAAATATCGACACAAGACTTTGAGAATGTTTCAAAATGTGTTAGAGTTTCAGGAAAAGATATAGAAAAGAATGAAAAAGCGTATTGCGATTGGACGAGAGAGAAGATTTATTTTCTTAAAAAGAATTAGTAACAGAACTAAAAATAAAAATAATGAAGTCTCAGGTGCTGATAGTGAGAAAAATGGGATTTTTACGTATGGAGATGGCAGAGACAAGCTACTAAAGATTAGGAATATTATTTTCAAAACAGGGAAAATATCTTGCAATTTTAGGAAAACTCTAATTGAATCAATCTATAAGAAAATTCATGAGAGTAAGTTTAAAATTATAGAGGAATTAGCTTAGTATCTGTAGGAAGCAAATAATTTAGTATGAAGATACTTTTTAGACTTAGAAATGCTGTAGATGAAGTATTAAGAGACTGTATGGTTTTAGAAAGGGGAAAGGATGCGTTGACCAAATTTTCACTCTTAGATAAATGATTTTAGATGTGTCAGAGTCATTAAACCCCTTTGGTCTACAGTTTATGAACAAGCGTTTGATTTAGCTGATAGAAGAGCTGTAGGAAAAATCAGATTCTATTAAATGTTATACCAGAAAAATACATTAGGTTGTTTCGTACATAATCAGGAGATACGCAAGGTTGAGTTCTATCTCTCTCTATATAGATCATTTTGATTGACTTAGTCCTAAGGAGAACAGCAAAAGTAGTGGGAGAGTATTAAATCAATTGGGGAGGTTGAAATTTCTTAGACATATGCCGATAATTTAAGTATCCTAGACAAACATGTTAGCTAAATGAATGAACTTTTAGTGATTTTGTGAGTCCAGGCGGCAGCAATAGGTTTTAAAATTATTGCAAAGAAAACAAAGTTGCTAAAACTAGGAATATGTGAAGGTGAAAAGTTATTTTAATGACTTTTATGAAATCCAGCAAAAGCCAAATAAAAATCCGAAAGTTCTTGAGCGGGTTGGGGCAAGATCATTAGAAAAAAATTTAAAGGAACTAGGAGGGATTTAGTAACACTTGGAGGGAGTTAGAAGAGACACTAGAATAGAGTTGGGTGGTGAAGAAGCGTGTGTAGCTTTATGGGGCTTAAGTGAATTAAAGTTACAGTGAGTTTTCAGTAGAATTCGAGCTTCCATTTTAAATGGTTACCTGGGGTATTGTGTAGATCCAAATATAACGCCAGTGCTTGCCAGAACTTAAGTTTTATTAAAAGGTGTAAGCTTGTTAAAAAAATAATAACTTGCGCGTCAAAAGAAATTTTCAGTAAAGGTTGACTACACTTGGATATGAATCAAATCTGAATGCACAAAAATTCACTCAAACTTTGACTCTAAACCTAATCAGTGAAATAAAACTTTGTTAACTTATGGGAAAGTTACAAAAAGACTATAAATATTATAATTAAGAAGTAAATGCTTAAGTTTATATAAAGGAATGTATTTGATCTGGTCTGGTCTTTTACATAGATATTCCTTTTTTTTAAACTACACCATTGATCAATTTCTGTTTTTGCAGTTTGTTCATATCTCTGTGAATTCTTGATGTAACTTGCCAATTTGCGCTATTTGCACGAGATAAGTAAAATCCACAGAATAATGTGTGACTTCGACAATGTGTACCCAAATAATACTATGTTCAGCGATCTTAATGTGTTGTTTTATTGTGAGGAGCTAGTACCTCACTAAAGGGCATCTTTAAATTTAGTACAGAACCTACTCCGCATAATTTTATGTACTTTGCAGCATAAGCACTGCATCCATGATTGTAATTGCACTTTGCTAGGGATTTGTGTCCTGCTATTTGTTTAACTTTAAATTGTATACTATACGCCTTACGGCGCCTTATTGCACCTTACTACACGAATGTGAACAATTCCTAAGTATTATTTTATTTTTTACCTTTTCTGTATTACTCAAAGTACATCTCAAGGAACTTTCTATCCTTAAAGTTCATATTTTCGTCATATTTTGAAAGATCTGTTGACTGATATCTCTTCTTTTTTTCAAACATTTTTATTAACATAAACACAAGTCAATATGAAAACAAGTCAAAGCAAAAATAATGCTTGAAAAAGCGACCATTTGGATATCATTCATGCGAATCCATCAAATTGGGGTGTTGCAAAAGTAGTAATAAAGTAGAAAATAATAATGGCAAAGAAAAATAAATAAATAACATGTCTTCATATGGTCCAGAATCCGGAATCTGGCACCGGAATCTATCAATCAAAACTGAACTTAACTAGTTGATAATTAAAGCTCCGTCTTAATTGGTGTATTGGCTTGTCTTAATTGGCAGATAGTGGTAATAAGGATCTGTTATATTTGAGCAATAGCGTATAAAAGCAGAATTGCGCTAATAAGACTATAATAGAACACGTTTCTATTTTTCTTATTCATCTGTATTGAATAATCAGAGAAATTTAAAAAATGGCATGGAAAATCATTTTCTTACTGGGAAATGTTCATTGATTTAGTACATTCAAACAGGCATTTGTATGTAAAATCAGAGCCATTATACTGCAATAGAGAGGCTGTGAAGAGAACCTGGTGTCATGTGGGATCAGCAATGGCTCAAGCTAATCATGGCAGTATGACAGGTAAGCCCTCAAAGTTTATTCCATCATTCTAGTCAACCTACATAAATCTATTTTTAAATTTTCTATACCTAGAACTAATCTAAATGTGTATACTTATAGTATGGTCCTGGCTATTTGTTTTGATAAGGCTCACTGAATTTTCCCAAAACAGGATTTGAAATATAGCCTAGGCTATTAGCCTAATGAAGCAATGCACTAGGATAAATAATTTGTTTTTGAGCAATTATTTCTTTATTAGCTATTCAAACTGATGGATGGTCAAAGAAAAATAATAAGGCTAGGAAACAAAATGTAGATATCCCTCAGTACCATAGGGTTTTTATCTGCTGTAGGCATAAAGTTCTAGTTGAGGGACTTCTAGCTATCTTGGAAAGCAGCTAAGATAGGTGAACAAAACATTCAGAAAAGTTTCCAAGGCTTAAAATATACCTGGTAATGCTCGTATAAAGCTGGTGTCTTGGTAAATATCTACCAAATCATATTATTGACTTACACATAAAGTGAATATACCACTCAATGCCTTTTTTTATGCTGATTACAAATAGGATAATCATTTCTATCAGAAATGAGTTTCAGCCCCCCCCCTCCTATATATGCCAATTCAGGGTATATATTTCTACATTAGGGGGGGGGGGGTGGGGAAAATTTTGTTTCTGATGTAAATGGGAGGTAAGTTTAAACTTTACCCCCACCCCCCCCCCCCCACCCCCTAATGTAGAAATATATACCCTGAATTGGCATATATAGGAGGGGGGGCTGAAATTTTTTTCCAATAGAAATGATTATTATATTTGTAATCAGCATAAAAAAAGGCATCAAGTGGTATATCACTTTATGCGTAAGTCAATAATATGATTTGGTAGATATTTACTGCTGTCTCTACCCTTTCCTTAATTTTAGGGCTATCTAAACTTTGAAAAAAATATTTGTATATCAATTTTAGTTTCCAATCTCATTTTTATTGTCTGTAATGTTTGAAAATGTAATTTCTCTTTTTATTGCAGTAGGCCTATCTTAAGCAAGGGCAAATCTCCAGCATTTTTATTTGGGGTGGGGGCAAGAGAGGTCCATATCTAGATAATCAAGGGGCATAAAATATATATTTTTTTCAACATTAGGGGGGGGGCTGTCTCCCCTGCCCCCCTAAATGATGCACCTGATTTTAAGCCATATTAAGGATCTTTTCCTAAATTTAAGAAATGCATGATTTTCAATTCTTTACAACCTTATAAATCAAGATATAACTTATATATGAGGCTCAAAATACTTTCCTTGTGCCTCAATTGAGCTGTAAGTCTATTTCTAAAGGTTTATCTTTTATAACACAAAAAGATCTTTAATATATTTCCCATATCAGCTATTTCACACCAACACAACAAGAAGCTATTCTGAAATAAATTTGATAGATTCAGTGAGATTTATCCTTGGAAGTTTCTTCTGACTGGTAGAACAGCTTTCAAAATTTAAACTAGAATTTTAGAAGCAAACACAGGTGACAAGCAAGCCATTGAATTTGCCTTTGAAAGTGCATACATGATCTTTGGCACTTTGGATTACCCTGCAAGGCTGACATGCTTATTTTCCTGGGAGTTTTCTCCAAGAAATTGTTATATTTAATAGAGGTAGTAGAGTAATAGAGGTTTCTTGTGAATTTATATCACTGTTATCATCATCACTGTCTATTAAAAGGATTTTGTCCTACTTGTATTTTATTTACCACCCTCTATAACCCCTGGGCAAATTCACTTTTACCAATTGAATTCACTCCTCCCCCTACAATCTCTCTTCCCTTTTAGTCCTTTTTTTCTAAATTCTGTTTTTTTTGTAACAGACTATATAATATTTTTATTATTATTAACCTGTTTAATCTTTGCTAGTTTTTGAAAAAAGGTGACAGGCAAGCCCCTGAATTGGTCTATTGTTGTACTGCAAAGTTTATACATGATCTTGCAACTTTGGGTTACCCTACAAGGCTGTTATGACTCAATCTTCCAGGGAATTCTATCCAAGGAATCATTAGCCTGAATAGAGGCAGTCCAAAAAGGTGCCTGTGAATTAACTTCTCAAAAAGTGTATAGCCTCTTATATCTCCCTTCTTCAGAGAGCCATTATGGCTACTCTCAAGGAAAGGAGAAGAAAGATTTGTTTTTCCAACACTGTCCTGTAAAACCCCTGAGTGAATTAACTTTTACCTAGTGAATTGGCCTGCCATTCTACAATCTCTCCTCCCTGGTTCTACAATCTGTCCTCCCTTATTATACAAAACTTATATTTTCATATCAATACAATTTTCATAGGATACAGAAGACCTATTCCCCTACATAATTGATATGCTAAAAAAGTAAATACCTCTTTTTCCCACACGACAGTCTTTTTACAGCTTGTTGAGTAAAGAATTTTACTAATTTTGAATTTTATTTTCAGCCTTTTTTTTTACTAAATTGTGATTCTCTGTTACAAAGACTATATTATCTTTTTATTATTATTAACCTGTTTAATTTTTGCTAGTTTAAATTGATTTACATGTTGACCTTCTCTTGAAAGAAGGTCAACTGGACTGTTTGAAAGAAGTTTTCCAAGGAAATTGTTTCTCCACTCATTAAAATTATCCATTGTTAATGCTGTCTATCTCTTACTAAAGCTTATCCCAATAATGTGTTATAATTTAAAAAGTAACAGAGAAGGTTTAACACCAATTCCAAAGTGTGGGAACTTAGGGTAAGAAAAGCATTCAGAAACAGATCTTAGCACTTTGATTATGTAAAAACAAAGATCTGATCAAAATCAAGTAAGATTGTAACAGTAAAAATGTGCCTGTTGATTAACAATAATATTATTAAAGATATAGTAAGTTCCATAGTTTTTGGACCAAAATAAAACCTTTCTTTTTCAGGCAAAGAAGCAAAAAGAGTATGGGAATCCCTAAAACGAAAATTTGGGGAAGAGAGGAGAAGCCTAAATGGGAAAAGTGGTGATGGAAGTTGCAGCAAAGAAAATAAGTGGTGCCTCTTCAAACTTATGGAGTTTGTTTCAGACTATATGGCAGAAAGAAACAGAGAACAGAAAAGAATTTTTACTGCATTACCTAGTTTTCCAGATTTTGAGACTGACTTCTCTGTTGTTGACAACAGCTATGAAGCTGGAATTGTTGAAGAAACCATGTATACCAGCTATGATGATGGAAGTGCTAGTGAAACTGTTTATACAAGTGCTGATTTTGATGAAGACACAATTGACAGCACTTTAGAGTCAATTTTGTCAGGTAGAACAAAGAAGCAAAATGAAGAAAATAATCAAAAGAGAAAATACATACCCAATAAAAAAACATCAACAAGAGTTGAAAAGAGAAAAAGGCCAATTGATGCTAACCATAAAACTCCAATAACAAATTTGAACAGAAATCAAGAGCAAAAAAGAAAGATCAGTGGGGAGACTTCAGTTATTGATGAGCAAAGACCCGAGATAACTTTTAAAGCTATGCCTCATATTGGTGCTGCTTCAGCTGCTATGCAGATCAAGGAAAGGGTAGAGAGTCTCTTAAAGGGAAGTGAGGAGAAGAGAGACAGGGCATTTATTCTTGGGCCAATCGGTTACAGCAAAATTGAGACAGTTCAATGAAAAGTCTCAGATCTTAATTGAACAAAATATAAATGACTTTATTTTTGAAGAAGAAATGAAAGCTTTAGAGCAAGAATGAAATTATTGCAACATTATTTGCAAAATGTGATTCTATTTGACGATTTTAACTGCTTCATGTATTAAATTTGATATCATATTTTTCTATATAGTATTACAATTTCTTTTCCCTACTTCTGACAAAGATAGAAAGCAAATCTGAAGTAGTAACAGTTCAAATGCTTTGCATTTTATGTTTTAACTAGGATCATGAAAATAGTATAGTAAATTGTTTTCTTTGATCATTTTGCCCTGTTGTAGACTTTACATACCCTACACAGGAGAATTTGATTAACAGAACTTATTTTTATTTTCATACAGTCATAATCTATGAACTCATAAATAATAAAACAAACACAGCTAAACTAAGGTCAATTTTTAAAGGTTATAATAATCTGTATTTATTTTTAAAATGAACCTTGTTGAATGTGTTCGTGTTGCCAGGAAACACTTCCTGCAGATGAGCTAAAGTATTTACACAAATAGTCACGAATCCTTATTGCATTTTCACTAGGGTGATTTGAAGCCAATCCGCTGTTTATATTTGTAAAATTTGCTAAGTTAGATGTATCACTCCTCCAGCTCCCATTAGACACATCTCCAGAATCAACTGAGTCTGAAGTTACATAAGCAGGCATTCCTGTACTACTATCACACTGCATTAGATAGTTGTGGAGACAGCATGCTGCTTTAATTACTGTGGTTACTGTTGAGGGTTTAAGGTTTATGGGCTGGCGAAATACCCTCCACTTTGAAACAAAAATTCCAAAGGTGTTTTCAATAACCCTTCGAGCCCGAGATAATCTATAATTGAAAATGCGTCGCTCTACATTGAGGGTTCTTCCACCATAAGGCCTTGCCAAATATGGCTTAAGGGGAAAGGCTTCATCGCCAACAAATTGAAAAAGGTATTTGAAAGCACTTTCTCTTAGATTTGGTAATGGCTCGGGCTCAGGCAAATCAATCATACCTTCATTTAGGGCAGCTCCTATATGAGAAGATGAATATATTCCAGAGTCACTATCACTGCCATAACCTCCAATGTCAACATAAGTAAATTTATAATTGGCATCACATATGGCAAATAGTACAACAGAGAAATAATTTTTATAATTGTAGTATTCAGACCCACTGTTTTTAGGTGCCTGTATCCTGACATGCTTCCCATCCATAGCTCCAACACAATTAGGAAAGTTCCATTTCTGGTAAAATTCATTGCTTATTGTCCTGAATTCATCCTTAGTTGGAAACTTCAGATACTCTGGTTCCAATATTTCTACTTGAGCCTGGCAAGTATCTCTTATGATGGTGCTGCAGGTTGATTTTCCAACTCTGAAGGCAGCACTAAGTGTCCCAAAACTGCAACCCTCTGCTAAGTATCTGAAAATAAATGTAAATAATTAGCTTTTCTATTCACAATGTAACAAAACTAAGCAGGTCAGGTTATTTCAACCACCTGACAGGAAATAAGAATGCAGCTGAAGATGAGAAGCAAGAAAAAAGTTAGTGTTATATCTCTCCTTATAATTCATTTCAAACTTCTGTTTTTTTTATATTTTCATGGAATTCAGTAATAGAAAACATCACATTTCTTATGAAATACTTTCAGTGAGATTTGAGTTTTTCTAGTAAGAAATGATTAACTTGAGCTCTATGGGATTGTTTCTTACTTTACACAATTTAATAGACTAATTTGAAGCAGGTTAACATTTTTTAAATTATATCCTTTCTTATATTGTCTTGAAGTATTAGATCTTTAAATTTATTGATTAAACAGAAAACTCAAGTTGTGAGCTGGTGATTTGCTACACCATGTTTCACTGAAAGTGAAGATTGTAATTGAGATAGCTGATATTGCTGGATCAATAAACATGAGTTTTCCCAATAGCTATTGGTTTTCAAATTTTATTGACACTGTGGAAGTGATGAAAGGCCTAATTAGCCTAATTAGAGTAAAACTAAGACATAAAGTCTCAATGAGATGAACCACTGGGGCCAACTTTTCCAGAGTTGAATAAAAATTATTATAGTCTATCTCATTGAGACAGTCTTTCAGGTCTATGAGCCATTTTAAGGCAATTGGAGACCAAAAATGATTTCAAAAGTCTATAACAAACTATGTCCAAAAGACTTGTAGTTGAATGGACAACTGAGATTGTTCTCATTATATGGGTTTTGCCAACCAAAAAAGCTGACTAGAATCACAATGGGTTGACTCATGAAAAACAATATCCACTGGACTTGCAGGTAAATGGTTAACTGAGATGTTTTCAAAATGTCTTAGCTTTGCAGATTTAGAAAAACCCAGCAGAATTACAGCTAAGATTGTTATGTTGACTAAAGACCTTAAAATCAAAGTTAAACATGTGTCAAAGTAGAAAAGACAAACAAATCTGAAATATTTAGGCAGTGTCTTTTAAATATGTCACTTAAATAAAGCAATTACTTGCCACATATACAAAAGCACAAGCTAAAGAGTAAATCATTCCTTTGTACCTTTAATGCATTGTCAGCACAAATCCCCTGCTGACATTAAATTGAAAACTTATAATCCATTTTCTGCCCAATCTTTATTCGTCCATGCACAGATTCTCAATGATTACTATTTTTTTGGATTATATAGTTCCAGAATTGCTGAGAACAATTCAAGCATAGAAAGGTGCAAACCTAAAGTTTCCTTATTTTCATGTAAGGTGGTACAGCAACCCTCAAAACAAAGTAAACTACAGACAATATTTATATTTTCTGACTTTTACTCAAATTTTGGTTTGATCAAAAATATCTATATTTTTGATATTGCTGATTTTCTTTATAAGTAGGAATATAATATAGGCATTTTCTACCATCCAAGTACAGCAGCCTATTTCTAATGGAAAACAACTGTGCATTAGTGCTTCTAGAGTCAAACTTTAGGGCTAGAACTCCGTTATTGTTTTACTTTTATACTGAGTATAAAAAAAAACTATGGGACTGAAGGCTTGCCTTAGTTAAGGTTATGCTATTTTTCCTGTGGCACCTTTGTCAGAATTTCATATTTGAGGGATAAAATTTAGGCTAAATCACAATTGAAAGTAGGGAGAGTCAGTGATGTAAAGGTAGGTAATACAAGAGCTACAAGTCTGTATTGTAATATGGATGGATTTAGCTTTATAAAATAAAGAAAATCACTAAATATTGGAAGTATTTACCTCAAAACCAATGCCAGCCTTTCCCCAGGAGAAATTGGTCTTTTGAAATTTGAATCTTTTTTTTTCATAAGGGAATGATCAGCAATTTTGGCAAACAACTCCTCAAATTTCTCCTTTTGCATTTGAGCTCACTAATTATAAGGTTCATGGTCTGCATGAACCTCAGCAAACCAGTTAAAATACTGACTATGGTTTGACCTTTGGTTGTACCCAAAGACTAATTTTCCCAGGAAAAAATATCTACATTTTTTATATTGCTAATTTTGTTTATAACTAGGAACAAATTATAGGCATTTTCTGCCATCAAAGTAGAGCAGCCTATTTCTAATGGGAAACAACTATGCATTAGTGCTACTAGAGTCAAACTCTATGGCGAGAACCCTCTTATTGTGTTTTTTTTGTGCTGAGTATAAAAAAAAACTATGGGACTGAAGGCTTGGCCTGTTTAAAGTTATGCTATTTTTCCTGTGACACCTTTGTCAGAATTTCATATTTGAGGGATAACATGTAGGCGAAATCACAATTAAAACCAGTGATGTAATAGAAGTTTAAACAAGAGCTACATGTCTATATTTTAGTAAGGATGGATTTAGCTTTACAAACTGAAGAAAATCAGTAAATATTGGAAGTATTTACCTCAAAACTAATGCCAGCCTTTCCCCAGGAGAAATTGGTCTTTTGAAATTTTAATGTTTTTTCTTCATGAGGGGATGATCCGCAATTTTGGCCAGCAACTCTTCAAATTTCTCCTTTTTCATTCGAGCCCACTGATTATAAAGTTCATGGTCTGTACCAACCTCAGCAAACCAATTGAAATACTGGCTATGGTTTGACCTTTGGTTGTGCCCAAAGACTAATTTTCTTTTTCGGGTTCGGGGACGCTCTTCAGTTTGCGTCACTTGGCCCTCCTCCTCCTGCAAAAGCAATAACGCAGCTGCAGAGGTAAGAGCTGCAAAAGTCAAAGACACTTTTCTGCTAGCCCACATTTTTTATTTTTGAATTTCTCGCTGTTACACTCTTAATCGTCTTACACTGTAATTAAGACAAGGCGAAATCTACCCTCCATAATCTGTGAATAAGCTTCCTAAGCCATAAAATCCTTAACACCCTTGTTACACCAATTAAGACGGGGCTTAAGAAGTATTGTTTTAAACGTTAAAGGAAAAGGAACATATTTTGGTACAAGTAAATGGTCCTAAGTTGCAAAATAAGTCGTCTTGAACAAATGCTCTTAAAAGTCATCATAACGAGGCTTTACTAATTACTGGTGATTTGGAAAGAAGTCAGAAAATGGGGGAACCTGTAGGGACTTAGGTATTGAAAATGGGGGATTTCTAGGGATTTTCCACCAGCCTCTTAGGGATTTAAAAAAATATGAAGTGGAAACACTGGTGTTTATGCTTTGAGATATAGGCTGGGGAAGAAAAGACGAATTAAAATTGAAATAAACCAAAAATATTCAAAATTGCTATTTCCCAAGTAGGGATAGCTCTGTGCCACGGTTTGTTGATTAAATCACAAGGGACTCTGCCCTTGGGGTCCCTGACGCCTGTATACTCGTTTTGTTGTGCATTTTGGCCTTTGGCTTGCTTTGACTGTTATTGTGCTTTGTGCAAATTTTCCCAGATTCCTGCATACTGCAACTATCAAAGTGCTGAGAGTGCTTAGCAACCCATTTTTACCCTGCTTTTAAAATTAGTGCTGTGCCTGCTTTTGAATTATATTTCTTGCCTATTTTATTTTTGACTGAGGGCTCCCCCCTCTGCTTGTAGCATTTTTGTTTTATTTATTTGACATTTTACTTCTTTTGTGATTTTATATTGTTGTTTTACCTGATTATTTTTGACCCATTGGGTTTTTTTGGGGGGGATGAATGACAGGACAATTAGGCTAGGAGTAGGCCTAGTCCTGACACCCCTGACCCAAATAATTCTAGTGTTAGGATTTTGGCTTTAGGTGTTGAAGGTCCAAATGAAACCACTAGGTTGTTGACATTAGGTAGTAGAACAGTTATTGCCAAAAAACTTTTTGAACATCTTCATAATCATGAGTGCAGGGGCCATTATGGTTCAATGTTAGAAAGACTTGGACCAGATGGCTCCATTATAATAATAGCTGCAAACCAATCAGTAGCTACGGCTATACTTTCAATTTCAGATATAGCAGTAAATGGTTGTAAAGTAAAGTTTGTGCTTGGTCCTAGTTCCAACCCTGCTTTGATAAGAAATAGAAAAGGAATTGTATTTATCCCATCTGAAGAGGTCACTCATCTGGATGACTTTGTCAAGGAGGTCCAAGTTGATAATAGAATAGAACATGTGACATTGGCCTTTAAAAACCCAAGCCCTTCAGTTATCCCCCTGGTTTACACCTTCAATCAGGATGTTCAGTTCCCTCTGAAAGTCTCTGTTTGGGGCACAAGGTATACAGTTAAGCAGTTTATCCCCCGGCAATACAGTGTTTCAATTGCCAAGGTTTTGGCCACATGGCTTCAAATTGCCTCAGAGGCAGAAGATGCCTACTATGTAGTGGACAACACACTCATAATGAATGCCCCCAATTTAAAACAATTAAGCAAGATCAGGTACTCAAGTGCCCTAACTGCAGTGGTAACCATGCTGCTAATGCTAGAGAATGCCCAGTATTCATGGAGAAGAAAGCAATTGTAACCTATTCCTTCACTAATAATGTCCCCATGAGGACTGCTGCTGAGGTCCTGAAGAAGGGACTTCCAACACAAACCAAACATGTCCCTATGGCCCATAAAGACTCCTTCCCTCCTTTGACACCTAACCACCTTCCTGTTGAGGACCTGAATAAGAAATATATGGCCATGTTTGAAGGTGTTACAAAGCAGATCTCTTATCTGGCTGAGACAATAACATCACTTTGCAAACTAGCATCTCAGATGATGCCAGCTAATCTTCAAAATGCAGTCCTTAGCCTGTCCAACATTGCTGAAAACCTAAACAGAGTTGAATCAAGCCCTACAACCTGTAACAACTCTCCCCAAACCAGCAGCCCAAGGGCCTCTGAAAGAAAACGTAAAGGAAAAGACTCTACACCTAGCCCAGAAGGTAGTAGTAATAAGCTACAAAGACCCAGGTTAGCTCCCTCACACACAAATGACTAGCTCCCTTTCAGTTTTCCAACTAAATATCCAGGGATTCAACCAAGCCAAAAGAAAAGAACTCCAAAATATTTTAGTCAGGCATGCTCCTGATATTTTCCTACTTCAAGAAACTTTCTTAAAACAAGAGAATATTCTCCATGATTTCAAGGGGTACAATATTGCCCGTTGGGACAGAGTCCACAAAACAGGTGGTGGCCTACTGTCACTTGTGAAAAATGACCTAGCTTTTAGAATACATGACCCCAGTCCACAAGGGGAAATGGAGGTAGGCATAATTGATATAAAACTACTGGGAAGTAACAAGTGGATTAGTATTGCTAACTGTTATGCCCCAAAGACAAATAAATTCTCCCTGAATCAATTCAAACTGATTGTGAATGCATGTGGCCCTGTGAAAATAATTAGTGGTGACTTTAACCTGCACCACAAAATGTGGGATACTGTATCACCAGAAGATCCAATTGCAACCCCTTTAACTGATTACATCCTGGAACCCATAAATAAGTTGTCCCTTGTCACCCCCAAAGACCTAAATACACGGCTGAACCCTCAGACAGGCAAGTACTCAACCATTGACCTCACTTTCACATCATCAGATATTATAAATAGTGTAGAAATTCAGAAACCTTGTGACTTTGATTCTGACCATGAGGTTCTATCATTAACACTAGAGATCAACCCAGTAAGGTCAAGGTTCCAACCAGTGAAATTCTGGAAATTCCAAGACAAACTCTGGAACTCCTGGAAACACAACTTAAACCAAAAGGCTTCAGAAATTAAGACAAGTGACCAGTCAGTGGAATCATTATCCAACAAGATTACTTCAGCTATAATAGCTTCTTCAGAAAGAATATTTGGTTACAAACTACCTCATCCCAAGAGACAAAATTCCACTCCTGGATGGAACAATAAATGCCAGAAAGCCTACCTAGAAAAGAAAAAAGCATAAAATAACTTCTCTAGATACCCCTCAATTGAGAATAAAATAGCTTTCAAGCAAAAGACAGCAGAATTCAAAAAGACACTAAAGACTGAGACGCAAGATGGATGGAGAAGGCTCATTGAAGACAAATTTGGCCACAACACCCCTGTTCGAGAGCTATGGAGAAATTTTCAGGTCTTTTCAGGCAAAAAAAGAAGAACACCCATCCCTGCAGAAATACAGATGGGAAGGACTACAGAATTTTCAACCAATGGGAAACTTAATCTCTTCTTAGAAAAGTTTCTGAAAGTAGATACACCATCACAGCTCTCACACCATCAACTCAGTCTCAAAAACGGTACTGTACCATTTTCTCACTTCAGCTTTCAGGAAGTTAAAGACACCATTTCAAAGCTCCAGCCTGGTGCAACTGGCCCTGATGGAATTCATAATTTAATGTTGAAAAATTTGCCAGATACATTTGTTGAGCTACTGACAGAGTTATTCAATAGATCTGTAATAGAGTCATCAATACCATCTGAATGGAATAAGGCAACAGTGATCCCACTTCTCAAGGCAGGAAAAGACCCTAGGATGGTTGATTTATACCGCCCCATATCACTCACCTCTTGTGTTGCAAAACTAATTGAGAGGGTAATAAAACAAAGAATTTTAACCCCATTATCAGACCACATCCAAATTGAACAGCTTGGATTTCTCCCTGGAAGGAGCACCACAGATGCCTTAGTTAGACTAGAGCATCTGATCAAACAAAGCTTCAAAAAAGGAAAAGCAGTACATGTGATATTTTTAGACATGGAATCAGCATTTGATAGAGTAGATGTGAGGCAACTAATCAGAAAGCTATCTGTAATGGGCTTACCAGACCTACTGGTAAATGGGATCCACCAATTTTTGATGGGTAGGAAGGTCCAGACCTCCCTGGGGGGCTCCTTCTCAGAGTTTAAGAGGAAAGCCTTTGACTTTGGACTCCCTCAAGGGGCTGTTCTAAGTCCACTTCTCTTCTCAGTTTATTGTCATGATATAAGCCTGGAAAATGTTCTTGGAGCAGAGCTCTTTCTGTATCCTGATGATATTGCAGTTGTGGGGAGAGACCCTGCATGCTTACAGTCAGCCTCTCAAAAAACTGTAGATACGCTATCAACTTGGGCAAAAAGTAATAATATGGTCTTCTCAAGCCATAAGTCAGTTAGTGTGTTTTTCCACAAATTGCATAACCTGGATGCTTTCAAACCACTGGTGAAACTGAATGGACATGGGATTGTGGTTGCAGAACATGCACGCTTTCTGGGAATTGTATTTGACCAAAATTTGACATGGAAACCCCATCTGGATGAGCTGATTGGCAGTCTCAAACAAAGACAAAACTTCATTAATGCTCTCTGTCTTGGAAGAAGAGGAGCCCCCACAGTCTTTGCTTCAACTATTGTCAAGTCAGTGGTGATATCCAAGATAGACTATGGATCATTTATATATGGATCTGCTAAGAAATGTCTCCTCAAGAAACTTGACACTACCCTCCATGCAATCTTACGAAGAGCCCTTGGCTGCCTAAAATCAACTCCTATTGCAGCTATGTACTGTGAAGTGGGGATCCAGTCACTCCAGAAGAAAATATCTTCTCGCAAGATATTTTGCAAAAAAGATAAGACTCAAGAACCACATTATCTACAAAGGAATCATTAGCCACCACAACCCTGATGTCCGCTACAAACCAACAGAGATGCTCTCTTTTCAGAGATTCCTTTGCCTTCCTGGCATGATAGAGTTCATAGAGAATGGTAGGCTGACCGTTAATTTGGATGATGATTCTCCCAGTGCCTCCAAAGGAATTGGGGAATTGATTATTCCTAAGATCAGCATTGAAAAAAAGGAGGACCTCCCCCAAGCTGTGATGAAAATCATATTCCTGGGGAAGTTGGCAGAATACCAGGACTACATCCAAGTTTACACATATGGCTCTAAGACAGAAACAAAATGCAGCTGCGCAGTAGTTATACCCTCCCAGGGCCTGTCTCTTTCCTACCGTTTACCCCCCTACCTGACAATTTTCTCTGCAGAACTTATGGCACTTAAGTTTTCTCTTCAAGCCAAACAGAGACCAAAAATCGGAAGTATATTGTTTGCACTGATTCACTGTCAGCTCTGGACTACCTTTCACACCAGCAACACCAAGCAAGAAATGTTGCCATGGAGATTGAAAATCTGACTACACAACTTGCAAGAAAGGGTATATCAGTCCTATTTATATGGGTCCCAGCACACTGTGGTATGAAGGGAAATGAATTAGCAGACCAGGCTGCAAAACAAGCCTCCCATTTGGGTCTGATCACTCAAACCCCTATTACTGGACCTGAATTCCTGTCTTCAATCAGTTCAAAAATTTTGGAGGAAGAAGAGGCTTGGCTCCGTTCTTTCCATACCCAGCTCCTGGATTTGTATAATTACAAGCAGCCATCAAAAGAAATGTACCTCTCATCTTGCATCCTTTCAACTTGTCTCTTTTGTCTTAGATGTGGCCATGCAAGGACTAAATCAACACTCTTCCATTGGAAAATGACCCCTACCCCAAACTGCAACACATGTGGAGTGTACGAAGACATACGTCACATCATCTTCAACTGTAGAAAATATGAAAAGGAGAGGGAAATACTAAGGAATTGCTGTGAGAGGGCATTTAAAGCATTCACAATGCGCTCTGTTCTGGGACATTACATTTCTCCTCCTTGGGCTAGACAACTAAGCACAAACCTTTTAGGTAGATTTGTTAAGACTACTGGTTTGGTTCATTCCCTTTGTTTTTTTTTTTTTTTTTTTTTTTTTTTTTACACCCTTGTATTAGCTCATTTTAGAGTCATCAGAATTTGTATATTTTTTCCTTTTATATATGTTCTATCAGTTTTTTTTTTTTTTTATTTGATGCATGTGACAGGAATGTTGTATATTGGCATTATTTATTTAATTGTGTTGAAATTGTATTTTAATTGTTTTATGACAAAGCAGTGCCGAATTACTCTGATTCTTGTTTTTTGACGCAGGCATTTGCTACATGTGAATGACCCCCTACCAACAGCACAATAAGTGATACCTGACATGGCTCAATGAATATTGACTAATGTGACACCCAAGCAGGCTAGTGATTACAGAAGGCACAGAATAATTGAGTGATACGAACGCATATGACTGTTTGGTCGAATGCGTCAAACCCCAAACAACAACAACATATAGGCTAGCCCTAGGGACATAAAAAGTAAAAGAAAACAATGAATTTTTTACTCACAGAGGACTAAATGAAGAGGAGGAAATAGGTATTGGCCTAGATAGCCACCTGGAGAGAAGGAAACTTGTTAAGAAAACAGTTCTTGGTAAATTTTTACCTAATCATATTATTGACTTACAAATAAAGTAAATATACCACTCAATGCCTTTTTTTATGCTCTTTCCAAATATAATAGTCATTTTTGTCAGAAATGAATTTGACCCCCACCCCTATATATTCAGGGTATATATTTGCACATTAGGGGGTGGGGGCAAATTTCATTTCTGATGTAAATGGGAGGTAAGTTTAAACTTTACCCCCACCCCCCTAATGTGCAAATATATACCCTGAATTGGTATATAGGGGTGGGGTGAAATTCATTTCCGACAAAAACGATTATTATATTTGGAAAGAGCTTAAAAAAGGCATCTAGTGGTATATTCATTATTGGTAAGTCAATAATATGATTTGGTAAAAATTTACCCAATTCTTGCTTTATAATATGTTGAATTGTCATAGTTAACACATTGTGCATCCAGCCTTGCTATACTGCTACTACTACTATTAACAACTCACCACAGCACCAAACTGCTTGAGGCCAACACAGCTATGCATGCTCCTCCTCCACCCAATTCTGTTCAAAGACTCCCTTTTTACACCTGCCCACAAAGTTCCCATTTCCTTTAAATCTTTCTTTATGATGTCCTCCAACCCCAGACAGAGACAACCTGCTTTCAGTTTAGCCCTAGATGATTGGCCAAGAAGAACAATCTTTGGTAATCTCTCATCCTTCATCTGCACAAAATGCCCTAGCTACCTCAACCTTTCTTTCATTATAGCTGTAGAGAGCAGTATTGGACCACATTTTTCCTATAGCATATTGTTTGAAATACAGTCAGTCAGCCAGGTACCCAGAACAATACTTAAGCAATTTCTCTTGAAAACATCTAGCAAATCAGCATCTGCTTTTTGGAGCATCCATGTTTCAGAACCGTATATGACCATTGTCATCACTGTATCTTCTAATATTATTTTACCTCCAACCCCCATAATGTGCAAATATGTAGCCCAAATTATATATTGTTCAATGTATTATGCACCTTTAATGTATTTTTCTAGTTTTAGTTTTGTCACAGTTGATTCAATTTACAGGTACACAGACTGAAATTACTGAGATGTATTTTGAAAATAGATAGAAAATATGTAATTTGGGCTATACATTTGCATATCAGGGGGGGGGGGTAAAGTATAGCAGGTTGGTATTCAAAATGTGTTAGCTATGATTATTTTGCAAATTATGAAGTGAAAATTGTTTTCTTATAATAGGAAATATATAATTTGGACTATATATTTGCAGGTTATGGTGATTTGGGGTAAATTCTAACAAGGCTGGATGCAAAATGTGTTAACTATGATTATTCTGCATCTTATGAAGTTACAATTGTTTTCTTAACATGTTTCTTTCTCTCCTGGTAGCTATCTAGGCAAATACCAGGAAAAATAAAAAGAAGACAATTCTTACTTTATAATATACAGAATAACAATTGTTAACTAAGTTTGCATGCAACCTTGATATAATTTACCCCCCCCCCCCCATAATGTGCAAAGATATAGCCCAAATTATAAATTTCCCATCTATTCTTCCAATGCATCTCAGTTGTTTCAACCTGTGTACATGTAATTAGATTCAACTGTGACTAAACAAAAACTGGAAAAAACAAGTTATGGATGACTGAATGTATTGAAAATATATATAATTTACCTTAATTCTGACTGGAGCAATATTAAGGTCTATACAGGATCTGTTATGCTCCATGCTAATGATGGGAATATAATATAATGTTGCTATGTTAAGGGCCCAGTAATATGCCATAAGAGGGATACAATTTAAGTCCACTTGGTAATGGTGACTACAAGGTAGGTATTATCCATAAGAACCATTCTTCAGTGGTTTAGAGTTGGCACTACTACATAACAACAACTTTGGATAGAGTGTACAATATGGTTGGGAATGACAAGCTGCATCAACGTCCTAGCAAGACACTTATGAAACTTGCATCAATAGTCAGTGGGTAGTTGAATGGGACAAACAGTCCCACTCATATTTCCATGGCCTGCTCCTATATTCTTTGTCAAGTCTAAACTGGAAGGACACAGTTTTGAGAGCAGTCACTGTTTTGTCTTGGAGGCTATTCCAGTCATGAATACTACATTCAGCAAAATAGTTTTGCAGTATTTGTGTATGCACAGTATGTTTAAAAAGTTTTTGTGATACTTGTTTAGAATCCAGTAAACAAGCAAAAAAAAACACACCAAAATCTCAAAGATGCTATATGCAAAACCGGTTTTTTCTTCCTAATGAGGTATTGCTCACTCTCTGACAAAGATTTAAACTTTAGTCTTTTGGGATCAAAAGAGGAAAAAGGGTACCTGGGTTAGGTTATGTATTTGATATATGCTATGCTTTACCCCTACTCCCCTAATGTGCAAATATGTAGCCCAAACTTGTTTCTGAACTATTATATTTTCATCCTATTTTGTTTTATATCATTAGCATTTACAAAACTTTACTTCTCACATGTTTACTGGATTCTAAACAAGCACTGTTTTTGCAAATGGCCTCTTGTATGGTCTGACTTGCATGTTTTGTGAAGAGAGTATTTGGGCTACATGTTTGCACAGTATGGGGGGGGGGTAAAGTATAGCAAGGCTGCATGCAAAATGTTTTAACTATGGTTATTCTCTATATTATGAAATAAGAAATGTTTTCTTAGCACATTTCCTTCTCTCCAGGTAGCTAACTAGGTAAATATGATGATATATAAGGAGTTTCTATAAATCAGATTAGGTTTCCTCTCATGTTTCCTTTCATTTTTGTCAACATTATAAAACTAACCAAATAGTATATTTTCCTCCAATGTTGAAATTAACTACAGGCAATACTAAATTCTATTGAATCAAGACTGCAGAAATCAATTTAAACAAAGAATTTGGAGATGATTAATGGAGAAATATGCTGTTAGGGCTATGTATTTGACTGTCAAGATTAAGGGGTGTGTTGTCATTGTGTTGAGGGAAGGGTGCTAAACATATTTAACTAGTCCAATTAGTTTCCTTCTAGTACTAGTTTATAATCACTTCTCCTCAGATAGGAACCCTGTTAAATTCTGTGAATAACTTTTAAACAGCTCAGTACATATTTAGAGTAGTAGAGTATTCAGATAGCTACAAAACGAACTTACCTCTATTCCTTAAATTGCAGGCAGGATGAAATTCTCTAGAATCAAAATTTCATCCTGAATCCAAATATGGCATTTGTTTCCATTGCAAATTAAATTTTAAGCCCTTTACTGGCCCTCAAAGATGATACCTTAACCTTTTATTTTAGATGCAGTGTACTGAGTAATGATGGCTGATTTAGCTCATAAGTTTGATTGTATTTATGTTGATTTTTACCAGGTAGTTGACAAGGTTTCAATACCTCTACTGCTGAAAAAACACCAAAATTATGGGATTGGATTGAGAACTATGGCTTGGATTACAGATTTCCTCACAGAATGTTAGGATTAACAATGCAATATCTAACCAGTGTAATGTTTTGAGTGGAGTCCCTCAGGGTAGTTGCTTGGGACCAGTTTTGTTTTGCATATTTATAAATGATTTGTCACTGGTAATTCAACAAAGCATAATCAAAATGTTTGCAGATGATGTAAAGCTTTGTAAGGGCATATTTTTCCTAGTTTATGTGGCTCTTCTACAGGATGACTTAAATGTGTTGGTTCATTTGCTGTAATTTAAATTCATTGTTTACTAATCAGGAAAAATGCTATATAGTAAATTATTTCATGAATGCAGAAGCATACCAGTATTTTATTAGTGATGTAGTGATAAGTTTGGTTGATTCTATTAGGGACCTTGATATTGTTTTTGATAATCAATTGGGTTCTGATAAACAGGCATTAGGTGTATTGCATTAAGCAAACTACAGTTTGCTTTGTATCTAAAGAATGTTGGGGTGATGATTCAGGTAGGAGCTGTTCCACCTCTTTTCCTAGATAAAAAATCAACCCCTTTTTTATACCCTAATTGTTTTTTTGTTTTTTTGGGAGGGGGGGGGTGTCCTGTCCTCTTCCTAGATTTTTAAAAATAGATTTCCCTCCTCCCCTAAATTTTATTGAAATGGCACAACTGAAGTGAATATAATCTCAGCTTGGAGTTTCACAAATAGACCAGTTTTCCCTTAAGTATTTCTACCCCTCCCAAAAAAGAAAAACATTCAGAAAGTTTCATACTCGTCACCAAACCATGAGACAAAACAGGGTATACTTACTTAGCTGTATATAAAAACTGTCTCCTTTAATGAAACTTCTTGACTGCATTCAATCTCTGAAATAATTAGATATGGTCACTTGCCTTCAGCTAAAAAAAATCTTATGCATCCTTGAGAGCATCTAAAAGCAAACTGATATATCTGATCTCCAGGTTGCCTGTATAGAATCATATCATAGTTTCCAGATTAGCTATTGACTGGCTGAATTTCACTAATGCTCTAATTGATGAAAAGTAAGGTTTATTTTATTTTTTATTACCACTTTATTATTATTAAAAAATTGAGTGTTAATTATTGATTATTCTGATGTTATTGTTAATTATCCATTTATTGTTCTTGCAGACTTGGGTAGTAAAAGTCTTGAATTGAACTTTTCAATGGATCTCCTTATTCAGGATTACTTGAAGATCTTTCATGAAATAGCATCATTGTTTCAATACAATGATTTGGAATTCAGTCTTCAAAAACAAATCCAAAATATTCAAGATTTAAATGCTCAACTGTGTTCACTGAGAAGGCAAGTTGTTTAAACACCCTTTTCTTAATCCATAATGCTGTATCAAACAAAGATTAGATAAAAAAAACTTTACGCTAAAGCTCAAATTTTGTTCCAATTCTTTAAGAATTACACCCCTGAATTATAATGGCCATTAACTTGAACAAATTGCTCTTTTGAAAGTGTAAAAAAAAAGTTTAGCATAAGGAGGGAGGTATTGATAAGGGGGTAAACCCCCTCATATACGTAATTGTTTTAACTTTTAATGTTGCTCCTTACTTTCAGTTGAAAAAAAAAACACATTGTTTTTTTTTATTTGATTTCTGACCGTTTTTTAAATAATGCTGGCAAATCCGGCGTCCCCTTCTTGGAAAAATTCTCTTCCCTAGGGGAAAGATCCTCCCAGGTACCCCACACCAGAAAAAAATACCCAGCCCTTCCCCCAGTGACTGTGAGGATTAAGGCGTCCTCAAAGGCATATTTATTAGATTTTTCGACTATGCTAAACAAAATGGCTATCTCAAAATTTTGATCTGGCGACTTTGGGAAAAAATCAGCATTGAAGGTGAGTTGCCCTCCAATTTTGTCGTCTTTTAAAAGAGCACTAGAACTTTTAATTTTCGTTCGAATAAGCCCTCTTGTGACATTCTAAGACAACTAGGTCGATACAATCTTCCCTGGGGGAAAAAAATAAAATAAACATGCATCTATGATCTTTCTTCTGGCAAAAAGTACAAAATGCCACATTTTTGCAGATAGGAGCTTGAAACCTCTTCAGTTGAGTTCTCTGATACACTGAATCTGATGGTGTGGTTTTCATTAAGATCCTATTACTTTAGGGGGTATTTCTCTTGTTTTCGAAAATAAGAAAAATTTTCTCAGGCTTTTAACTTTTGATTCGTAAGACTAAACTTGATGAAACTTATATATTTAAAATCAGCATAAAAATTTGATTCTTTTGATGTATCTATTGGTATCAACAATCTGTTTTTTAGAGCTTTGGTTACTATTCAGCTGGGTTAGTCCTTACTGACAGCTTGTTACCACAATCTGTTTGAAAATATAAAACATTAAGCTTTGCTGGGTTATGGGCATTGGCAACTTGAAATAGACTACAGACGGGGTATGTTTTTGCATGCTTCTTTCCATTCTACTTGTAAAACTTTCCTGGTGTTTGTGAGGCATTTCAAATAGGCCAAACAGGTTACTTAGTTCTATTTCTCTATTACCAATATTGATTATAATAAATATTCATCTTCATTTAAATTTTATTATTCGTTTTCTATGAGGTATGGCTTGTTAGGTGTTTCAGGCAGGCCAAACTGGCTATTTATATCCACTTTCCTGTTACCAGCATTGATTGTAATACATATTCTTATTAATGTAAATACTGTAAGGCGTTTTCTATGAGGTAGGGCTTCCCAGATCTTTCAAGAAGGCCAAGCTGGCTATTTACTTCCCTGTTGCCATCATTGATTGTAATAAAGATTCTTCTTAATTTAAATTTTCTAGGTGTTTTCTATGAGGTTTGGCTTTGGAGGTGCTTCAAGTAGGCCAAAATGGCTATTTACTTCCCTGTTGCCATCATTGATTGTAATAAAGATTCTTCTTAATTTAAATTTTCTAGGGTGTTTTCTATGAGGTTTGGCTTCCCAGATCTTTCAAGAAGGCCAAGCTGGCTATTTACTTCCCTGTTGCCATCATTGATTGTAATAAAGATTCTTCTTAATTTAAATTTTCTAGGGTGTTTTCTATGAGGTTTGGCTTTGGAGGTGCTTCAAGTAGGCCAAAATGGCTATTCAGGTCTACTTCTCTATTATCAATGTTGTTTGTAATAAATATTCTTCTTAATTTAAATTTTATAAGGCTAAGCACCAACTAATATTCAGTTCTTTTCTCTACTGTTCAGTATAAAAACATGAATTCTGACTTGAAATGAGTATATTTTGACTTACTGTGTAGTAATTTCAATTAGTGCATGCTGTTTTAAACTGCACAGACCGACAATTATGGAAATCTACGACTTTTATGTCAGCAACTTTGTCATTCAAATTTGTATTGCCCTAATGCAGAAGTCATCAGTGAGCGAACCCACTGTTCTGGTAATATTTAGCAAATCACAGGGCAATAAATGTTAACTAAATAAGTTCACAGGGCAATAAGTCACAGGGCTAGTGTAAAGGTAGCAAAGTGCCAGTTTTAGATACTAACAAAAAGAACTTTTGATAGATTGCAAGGAAACAAATTTTTTTATTCTGAATGAGATGAGTATACAACTGAGGCTTTTATGTGCTCTGAGGTATGGTGGGTGGTGTGACTAGGCAGTGTGATGCTGCTGTTAAACATACTTGCCCTGAACCCCTTTTCTGCTGTAGTCTCAAATTTCCATGTAAGAATTTCTTAGTCAAAGTTCTCTTATAATTGTTACTGTTATAGTTCATAAAGAGGAAGGCCTATACTTACTTAGTTTGCGCTTCGATAAACATAGACAGGAATTGGTGAGTAAACCAACTTCTTTTTTTTTCGATGTCTAAGCCATCAGATATACCTTGTAGCCAAAGAGAGATAAGAGGTCTAACTTTTGATTTGATTGCTATTGGCTGTAGCATTTTATGCATCAAATGTTATTCATTATTAAATATCTTCTTCAAGTTCTGAAACCCACCAAGATTTCTTTGTTGAATACAAACTTTATTATATAGAAGTTGTGTCGAAAATTTCGATTTTTCAAATTTTAATATTTAGAATTCATATTCTGAAAAAATTCTGAACTCTCCTCCTGATCCAGAACTGAGACGTCTACAGATACTTACCCCTGTGAAAATCTAATACATTTTAGTCTGAACAAAACTCTAGAAAGTTATTGTGAAGGTATTAAACAACAACATAGATGTAGTAGACAACATACAACATAGTAAACAATAACACAACATAGGTAGTAAACAACAACAACAACATAGAACACTAGAAACAAGGACATGTGTTTATTCTGTATTTATAAGTCATGGTATTTTAGCTAACTAGTTCTGCAGCTGGTAAATCTTTCACTGAGTTGATTTTGCTGAAAAAGTTCTTTATAAAAAAAAATCTAGGAAGGAGAGCAAGTAAGCATTAACTTTGCCCCCCTCCCCCCCCCCCCCCCCTTATGCATGTTCCTAGCCTCAATCAACTGAAACCCATTGAAACTTTTAACGTAAAAATAATAATAATCTTGCTGGAAATTAATGGCCAGAGGTTTGAAAGACTTTGGCTGTAAATCTTTAATAGAATTTAATTAAGCTCTCTTAATGTTATTTTTCTTTTATTCTTTGAATCTTTACTCTTTTTTTATGTGGTTTCTTTGCCCTTTTCTCGCTTAGTTACATTAACGTGCATGATATTAGACTAGCTTTAATTGTTTTTGGGGTGTACTTCATCAGGTTTATACTCAGATTGTGTTATTTCTTGTTTGGTCCATCTCGGTCTGTCTCTATTGCTTTCTCTTTCTGTCTATATCTCCCTTGATCCATCTATCTTTTCCTTCTTTTCTATTTCATACTAAAAGGCTGTATGTAGTTTTTTTTTCTTTTGACATGTCACATGCTAAGCCCCCATCCCATTCTGTTTTGTAGCTCTTTCAGTAAAGTAAATTGTTAATACTCTGATTGAAATTTAGTCAAGTTGAACTTAGGCGAAGTTTTAGTTAAATTGAAGTTGAATGTACGAAATTTCTTGAACAATTTGAAGTTTGGTTGCTCATTTGTTTTCTTTTTTTTTATCTCTACCATTTTATCAAATTTCAGGGTTCCTGCTTCTAATCCAGTTTTGAATAGTAAACCTCTCTTAAAATTTGCACTTGAAAAGAAGATTGCATACTCACTACAGGAAGATTTTGAAAAACTGAACAAACTAATGTAAGTGCGGCTTAACTCTTTATTGTGAATAGAAATGTTGGGTTGTTGTAACTTATTGCTGTCATTACTGGACTTTTTGGTATGCTATATGTCATAACTTTTTATTCTGGCTAGGACGAAATAGGATGTTCCTTCATTAACTAGAGCAGTGGTTCTCAAACTGTGGTACACGTACACCTTGGGGATACGCAAAAATTTCTAGGGGGTACTTGGCCGGCCAACAAAAAATGAAACAACCCTTTAACCCTAGGACTGGCAATTTTATTTGTATTTTTGCACAAGTTTACTTAGTACCAGTAACTGAAAAAGGGTACCTAAACCGTTTTGAGGGTAAAAAGGGGTACAGTGTCTAAATAAATTTAAGAACCACTAAATTAGAGTAACGAGTAAGTCAATACAAGCATGTCAAAACTCAACTTGGTAACAAAGAGCCCAGAGTTCGAACTGAGCAACAGCAATAAATTGTTAGGTTTGGACTTTGATTCTGGTAATGATACTGATCTAAGCAAGGAGAAGAAGAAATATAAAAAAACAAAATGAAACACACTTATTTAAAGTACCGAGGTCAGTGAAGATGAGATCTGATTGTTTGAGCTGGGTAAATGGAAACTTACGCAGCCTTATATTTTTAATATATTTTTTATTCAATAAAAAGAAACCTAAATATATTTGAAAATTTAAGAAAAATCCAGGACTGAATTATAATGAAAAAGACATCCATATACAAAATTAACAAAAAATAAGCCCCAAAAATGTACCACTAAACAACTCGTCTGCTGAGAGCGGTTTTGCCGAATCTGTTTTTCCACAGTTCCAAGAAAAATGAGTCAGAAAATTTTGACATCATATCCCAGAATTAGTTGTAGCTAGAGCCCTAACGTGTAACAGCAATGTCAATTCGACCATTCGAATGATAATTTTTTTTACACAAGATAGCGTTTCCGAATCTTTTTTCCCGAATCCGTTTCTCTGAAATTCCGAGAAAAACGAGTTTGAAAATTTTGATATTTGGACCTTAGAATTAGCTGTAGTTAGGGCGCTGACGTCTCACGGCAATGTCAATTAGACCATTCGAAAGAGAATTTTTTTACATAACATAGCGTTTCCGAATCTGTTCCTCCAAAAGTGCGAGAAAAACGAGTTTGGAAATTTTGACATTTGTGTCTTGGAATCGGCTGTGTCTAGAGCGCTGAGGTCTTACATCAGCATTTTTTACCTCAGAATTAGCTGTAGCTAGAATGCTGACGTCTCACGGCAATGTCAATTAGACCATTCTAAAGAGAATTTTTTAACATAACACAGCGTTTCCGAATCTGTTCCTCCAAAAGTGCGAGAAAAACGAGTTTGGAAATTTTGACATTTGTGTCTTGGAATCGGCTGTGTCTAGAGCGCTGAGGTCTTACATCAGCATTTTTTACCTCAGAATTAGCTGTAGCTAGAATGCTGACGTCTCACGGCAATGTCAATTAGACCATTCGAAAGAGAATTTTTTTTACATAACATAGCGTTTCCGAATCTGTATCTCCAAAATTGTGAGAAAAACAAGTTTGAAAATTTTGACTATTGTATTTCGGAATCGGATATATCTAGAGCACTTAGGTCTTACAGCAATATAAATTAGATCATTCGAATGATAATTTTTTTTTACATAAGGTAGCGTTTTCGAATCGGTCTTCCCGAATCGGTTTTCTAAATTTCCGAGAAAAACAAGTTTGAAAATGTTGACATTCGTGTCTCGGAATGGGCTGTATCAAGAGCGCTGACGTCTTACAGTAATGTCAATTAGACCATTCGAATGATAATTTTTTTTACACAAGATAGTGTTTCCGAATCTGTTTTTCCGAAATTCCAAGTTTGAAAATTTTGACATTTGTGCCTCAGAATTAGCGCTGATGTTTTACAGCAATATCAATTAGACACTCGAAAGACATTTTTTTTTTTTTTTTTTTTTTTTTTACATAACATAGCGTTTCTGAATCTGTTTTTCCGAATCTGTTCCTCCAAAATTGCGAGAAAAACGAGTTTGAAAGTTTTGACATTTAGTATTTCGGAATCGGCTGTATCAAGAGCGCTGACGTCTTACAGGAATATCAATTAGACGATTCGAATGAGAATTATTGTTTACACAAGATAGCGTTTTTGAATATGTTTTCCCGAATCTGTTTTTTCGAATGTCCGTTAAAAACAAGTTTGAAAATTTGGCTTTTGTATGTCAGAATTGGCTGTATCTAGAGCGCTCACGTTTTAGAGCAATGTCAATTAGACCATTAGAATGAGAATTTTTTACACAAGATAGCTTTTCCGAATCTGTTTTTCCAAATTTCCAAGAAAAACAAGTTTGAAAATTTTTAAATTTGTATCTCGGAATCGGTTGTATCTAGAGCGCTGACGTCTTACAGCAATGTCAATGAGACCATTCGAAATTTTTTATTTTTTTTTTTTTTTGCACAGCATATCGTTTGTAACTCAGTTTCGACAAAAACTGCTATTTTCGGCAAAACCATACTGCTCTCAGGAGATGAGCTTAAGAAATTTTAAACTTTTTCTTTGTATTTTTCTTTAGGAATCAACAAATTGTTAATGTTTGATTTTTTACCGACGAAAAGAGCTGTCAAGATCTTACTTCTTCTAATTGCTTACTTCTTATAAATGCTAATTAGTCATAACTAATTAGCTGGTAATTAGTTTTGCTCGTTTTTTTCACGATTTAACGTGGCAACACCGACGAAAGTGTAGCACTGCCCTAAAACCATTAGGCTTTTAAACACCCAGATGATAAACCTTAGACTATTATAGTTTTTAAGCATAAATAAAGATGAGCCCAGGAGGCAAAAGTGTCTTTACTGTTACAAGATGTCCTTGGTACAATTAATGTCCTAGGCACATTAACTATTCCTAAGGTATGTGGCAGTGTTGGGCAATAACTAGATTAAACGATATATCGATATTTTTGCTTTCAATAATCGGTATTTCGAGTTCGATATTTCTAATCATTTTTTTGCTCAGATTAACTTCAGGTTTTGTCAGAATTCAATAACAAATTTGTAATTAAATTTAAGGTTAATTGTAATTAAAGAGTATTTTGCGCAATTTTTTCCAAATTTTGAATAAACTACAAAAAACTTCTATTATATGAATAAATATTACAAAAACCCTGGTTTGGAGTTACTCGGGCTCAGAATAAAGAAAAATAAGCTACTGGCTATTTTTGTCTATTTACAATCAGTCGCATGTCAATATTTTCCCCTGGGAGTTTGTTCTGCCTTGCAGGGATTAAATAATATTAAAATAATCCACTGAAACCACAGATCAACATTGAAACTCAAAAGAACAGAAATTGTTCTATGAGGGGGATAACCCCTCCTCAATATCATGCTCTTCACACAACAATTTCTCTTTGTATTTTAAAAATCTTCTTACTCTAATAAAACGGCTCTTTTGTTTCAGGAGTTGTTCTCAAATAATTGGGGAAAAAAAAGTTACAGTTAGTTTAAAAAACGAGGTATCGAGGACAGGGACCCACTCATCATACACGAGACAATTTCGGTTCGTTTAAATTTGGATGTTGCTCCTTACTTTTAGTTGAAAAAAAGGATTTTTTTAATTTAATTAATTTCAAATAATGCCGGAAAATCCGTCTTGGAAAGCTCTTGAAAAGAAATTTCCTCCTTGGAAAGCTCTTCCAGAGTAAGATCCCCTTCCCCCAGACAATTTTATCACTGCTGAAAAATCTCCCAGAAAATTCCGCCTGGAAAATTCTTTTGAGCCAACTTTTGTTTAAAAAAAAGACTTATTTTCATTTTAATCTATAACCGTTTTTGAAATCATGCCGGAAATCCTCTTTCCGTGGAAAATGTTTCTTGGAAATTCTCCCCTCCCTATGTCTCAATGGAAAGTTTCTCATGCGTAAAATTTCCCCGTAGAGAATCCGTCCCGTCAAAATTTTGATTGGATGACATTTGGAAGAAGGGGCGTGGGATGGGGATCTAGCTGCCCCCCAATCGTTTTGATCACAAAATGGAGAACTAGAACTGCAATTTCCGTTCGAGCAAGCCTTCTCCCGATCTTATATGACCATTGGTTTGATACGATGACCCTGACAAAAAAAAAAAAAAACATCCGTGATCTTTCTTCTGGCAAAAATTACGAAATTTCATATTTTTCATATGGAAGCTAGAAACCCTTACAGTAAGGTTCTCTGATATGCTGAATCTGATTGTGCGATTTTTATCTAGATTTTTTTTTACTTTTTAGGGAAGTTTCCACCCTTTCTCAAAAGTCATGCAAATTTTCTCAGATTTCCATGGCTTGTGATGGGTACATGAGATTTGATGTATGCATTGTTATCAAAATTCTTTGCCTTAGAGTTTCGGTTGTTATTTGACCGAGCTACCCCTTACTTACAGTTTGTTGCCACGAACTATATGATTAACTTATTATGTTTGGAATCCACTCTCAGAAAGAACATTGGTGGCGGACATGGACATTAATTTTATGACAAATTTGTATAGATATTTCTGGGACCCATATTGCAAGACTTAAATGACTTGAGTGGATCAGTTTTTCTTGAAACTAAATACTCCCTATTGAAAGTCTGGAAAGCCATGACAGATAAAGCTGCTGACGAAGTTTGCCTTACACTGACTACTGAGACTTCATCATGTAATCCCCACAAACTGGCTTGATTCTGGATTGGCTGAATCGTAGAGTCTGTCATGGCACTTGCATCTGCTGATACAGATTTCAGTAAGGCCAACCACATGTCTCTTGCTATTTTCTCTCAACTTGGAGCAGATTGTCAGGGGTAATATATAATTTCTTGAAACGCGAATTGAAGTATGTTGCAAGCGTGACGAGTGTGATCTGAACAAGAAATATAGGCCTTAAAGGTATTTTACCTAGCCCAGCCTTTTGGAGGTTCTCAGCAACATATGAGACTCTTCACTAAACGTAGTTTGAAAACAGGGTATGCAAACTTCTGAATACAGCTATGCATGCTGTGTATCAGCATAGGTAAGTCAATGGATTGAATACATTATTCATCTTCTCGACCATTTACGAAACAATTTTCTCTGTTGGATCTTTTCTGCTGGATTTTCACTGGTAGATACAAAAAAAACGAAATAATGTAATTTTCGATATCGATATTTACGTTTCAATATTTAATATCGCCCAACACTCGTATGTGGACAAACCAAATAAAAATGAAAACGGTAGTTGGACTTACACCCAAAACAAAAACTTGGCCTGTACAAAAATATGGTAAGTCACAAAGTAGAATGAAATTTATCCAGATGTACAGTTAAATAAGATAAGATTATTAGAAAACCCAGTCTAGTACTATCGGCTGCCCCACAAGATGCAACAACATGTGGACAAACCAAATTAAAATGAAAACGGGTGGACTTACACCCAAAACAAAAACTTGGCCTGTACAAAAATATGGTAAGTCACAAAGTAAAATCAAATTTATCCAGATGTACAGTTAAATAAGATAAGATTATTAGAAGACCCAGTCTAGTACTATCGGCTGCCCCGCAAGATGTAGATAAAAATGATGAATTTGTCGCTATTTTGAAGTAGAGTAGACTGCTCACATGTTCTCCAAACAAACTTGAATGCGGCTAATTTCTTCACAAACAACTCTTCAAATTAATGATAAAAGTGAAGCAGCCTTTTTCTTAAGACTTGTGGCTATAAATGTGAAATTAGAGAATCTTACAGCTATTTTCATTGAAGATATTAAGTATGACTTTAAGTTTGGCCTTTGCATTAGTATACATTTGGACACACTTATGCGGCTTGAAGTCTCAGATGGCAAAATTTTGTTATCAGAGCAGTAATAAACTATGAACATCTTCAAGATTTTGGAAGCGCCTTGGACCTGATCTTTCCCCCTCCCCCCTGATTAGGGATGTGCGTAATAAATTTATTCAGGCGGGGTACAACTTATATAAACGTTGGAAAAACTGATATGGTTGTGTTGAAACACAAAAAAGACATGTGAACATTTGTGAAAATTCTTCGAAGTTTCAATCTACCACTATGTAAACAGAAGACTACTTTATCTTCCAACTTCTTACTTTGAAGTAAATTAAAACTACTTTTTGAAATATAGAACTATGTATAGCTAACTTTATTAACTAACTTTAAGTTTGTTTAAGTTAACTATATAACTAGCTTTAAGTTTGAAATATATAACTAACTTTATCTTTACTTTGAAGAAGACTACTTTATCTTCTTACTTTGAAGTATTAGTCTATATTTCAAACCATTCGTTGTAATGAAAGATCTGAGTATAACCAATAGTAAGTGAAGATTAGTAAGTAATTGCAAGTAATTAGAAAGAAAGTGATAACTAAGAAACAACTGAAAACTAAGATGTGTAAAACTATAAAAGATGGAAGTTTGAGAACAATATGTAGGCAATATAAAAGAACCTTCGTTTAATGGTGGTTCAAATCGTTTGACAATTATTTATTTTAGAGTTTTCTATTCCAAGCTATGAGCGTAAAAAACGGTGCATGGCTTTGGGAAAAGAAGGGAAAAACGCCCCCCGAAAATAGTTCTATTTTTGTTGAAAATATACCTCCAAGATTGACTTGTATGATAACCGATGAATAGAAATATTAGCCCACTTTATATATATATATATATATATATATATATATATATATATATATATATATATATTATATATATATATATATATATATATATATATATATATATATATATATATATATATATATATATATATATATATATATATATATATATATATATATATATATATATATATATATATATATATCGTTTATTAACACATCAAAACAAAGGAAGATGAAGCAAAACAACAATAAAATAAAAGAAAACACCACTTCAAAATAAATAACACAAAATATAAAAAGCCTTACAAAGTCAACAAGACAAAGCTTGACAGTCCATTATTGTCGTAGCAATTCAGGCCATGGGTGGCCGCAAATACACAACTTAAAACGCCGGATTTGCCCTCCTATAGTATCCTCTGGGTATATTATATTAAACTCCTAGACATGTACCGGTTTCTTGCCCACGGGTGCACCCGCAGCAAAAACGTTGCAAATCTTTTAGCTTGAAGATTACGCCTATCACTCAGAGTAAACATTTGCCAGCACGGGCTCAAGTACAGCAAATGAGGGAGCACCATAACGTTAGAAAGTCGTGATAGAATTTGGCGATCAAATTTCCGCTTATTTGCAACGATACGCGCGTTTATGGAAGTTAATATATACCCCCCTTGCCAGTAAGTCCCTTTTGATGCTATTTCGAATGAATTGCTAATCCCCAATCCTCCCGAAGCGGATTTATAATCGAGATTTATCATGGCTAATGTTACGCAAAAATCGTTCGACGAGTTCAGAAAAGTTTTGAGCGGAAAACTAGATTCTATTATTGCTACGCAGACAGAATTAAATAATAAGCTTGACGGAATTACTTCTGAGATCGCGTCGCTGAGAACGGAGGCTGCCGACCGAGATGTGAGGCTTAATAACTTTGAGAAAACTATCGACGAGTATGTCGACAAGTACCAGGCCCTGGAAAAACAGCTACTACTTATCGACGTGAAAGATCGCCGTCTGAACCTTATTGTGCATGGTTTACCGGCAGAAGAGCCTAACAAGAAAGTTGAAGATAGCGTCATTAAATTAGTTAGCGAAAAGCTGGGTGTAACTAGTGACATATCTATGACTAAATGCTATCGGATTTCTTCACGGGCTGCAAACATCACAAATAGGCGCAGCAAGCAAAATAGCCGACGCAAGGAGTCCCCCGTATTTATTTCACTAAGCTCGGAGAGTGATGTCCAGTCGATCATGAACAATGTTAAAAAGCTAAAAGGTAGTGGAATTATAATCTCTACAGACCTGCCCCCTGCTCTCAACATGATTCGAAACTCCCTACTCTCGAAAGCACAAGAAATGAAAGAGTCGAAACATATCGTTTCATCCAGAGTGCGTCATAAGGGTATTAACTTATGGCTAGAAGTGAAAAAAAGTGATTCTTCTGACTGGGAAAAGATTAATTAGTTTGTTTGTAGTGTATACGCGGACCATTATTTGTTTTATTTGTTTAATGAAATACGTCCGCGATCGAGAGATGAAACAAGTTCATTTTGTTGGTGTGTGTCATGATTGGGAAAATGACCACTAGTCAGTGTTGGTTTTTTTCTTTTCGTTGTTTTTTTCTTTCTTATTGTGTTCAGTGCTCAATGAGACTTCGACTTGTTAAGTCTGCCATGCCAGATTATGCTTCATCGTCGCTATTCTTTTTTTCTATTTTCCATAGGCCTAGAAATCAGGTTCTGTTTTTGCTTCGTGTGTTTTTTTCAGTTGAAGATCAGATATTTCACAAGACGTGCCGTACTCTTCCACATCAAGGTTTGGTTGATGATTTATTGCTGCATCACTACGGGCTCCCACCAGACGGTTTGGTAAGTCAAAATGATTATGATTAATTCTACTGGTGATGGGACATCGAGTAGGTTGAGAGATTTTGAGAGAGACCCATTAGATTTAATAAAAATTTCTGCAGATTGTGGTTTTTCGGATGATGAATATGATATTTCTATTAGATCCCTCCCTATTAACAAATATTTACTCCCTAATGAGATTAACGGACATGTTTCTCCTGGTAGTGTGAGGCTGGCGAGTTTAAACTGTTGCGGGTTGATGAGTAGTTTGGACCATTTATCTTCGTTCCTTCCATGCTACCGAGTTGATGTATTAGCTGTATGTGAGACTTTCTTAAATGAGTCAACTAGTCACCTAGCGAATATTAATGGTTACAATTTTATTTCTAAGACTAGGAATGACAGATCGAGAGGAGGCCTTGGTTTTTTTATTCATAATGATATTACTTACAGGATTGTTTCGGATTTTGATTCTATGTATGAAGAAATGTTGTTTGAATTTTTGGTTGTTGAGCTTGATTTTGGTAATGAAAAAGTGTTGTGTTGTTTGTTTTACAGACCACCTAGCTCTTCGGTGCAACATTTCATAAGTAAGCTGGAAGCGTTTTCTTCGATCGCAATCGAGCGAAGTCGGAAGATTATGTACATTGGGGATTTTAATATTGATATAAGTAATGCTGGTCATGATCTTTCATCTACACAATATTCGCCTTCGGCTGTTGATTTTCTGACACTTTGTCTTTCGCTGGGGCTTCTCCCAGCTTGTCGTATTCCAACTCGAGTTGTAAGCTCGACAGCAACGGTAATCGACAATATTTTTCTGAATATGGAATTTGATTCGTGTCATGTTATTATCGATGACACGTCAGACCACTTTATGCTTTTGATGGAGATAAAAACTGGGCGACAAACGGCGACTCCGATCAAAACAACTAGAAGGCTTGATGCTACATCTGTTCAGCTGTTGAATGAACTGCTGCTTAAAATTGACCCCTCTCCGTGCTTAGACTGCGAGGATGTAAATCAAGCTTCACAGTATTTTGTCAACGAATTTACCACAGCACTTAATGTGGCTTGTCCGATGTCTTCGACCCGTCTAAGACGTTACAACAGATCTAAAATGCCTTGGGTTACACGAGGACTACTAAGGTCGATCCAATCAAAGAACAGGCTGTATAAAATATATCTATCGAATCCCGATGAAACAAATCAAGCCTTTTTTAAAGCTTACAGAAATTGCTTAACCAAGGCTCTCAGGTCTGCTAAACAGCTCTACTATTTGAAGGCATTCAATAGCGCGCATGGATCTCCTAAGAAGGTATGGACATTAATAAACGATTGTATCGGCAAAAAAAAGTTAAATTCTTTTCCGGACGAAATGATGCCCCCAGGTGGTGATACAGCTGTTAAAGGAAAACTTAACGTCGCCAACATGCTCAACACGCACTTCGCTAAAATAGGTGAAAAGACGTCGGAAGAGGCATCCCAAAAATCAACGCCAAATTCTGCTGATTTCAAAAGTTTTCTACCCTCTTCTACTGACCGATCCATATTCCTCACTCCAGTCTCGTCTGCTGAATTGATGCTTGTACTTCATCAACTCAAAAATGGACACTCAGAAGGAATCGACGGATCTTCTACGAACTTGCTTAAATCGATTATGCCTAGTATAGTAAATTTTCTTGTGCACATAATTAATCTTTGTTTCAAGAATGGTATCTTCCCTTCATGTATGAAGTCCGCCCGTGTCATTGCACTACACAAAGGGGGAGATATAAATGATCCGTCCAACTATAGGCCCATATCTATTCTATCTGCTTTCGGAAAAATTATTGAACGTTGTTTGTACGTGAGGATTGTAAATTTTCTTGACAAGAATAGTTTTTTCAGTAAGTCCCAATTCGGGTTTCGAAAAGGACATTCTACTGAGCATGCTATTTTGGCAGTAACCCAGTTTATTCATGATGCCTTGGATAAGGGTGAAATTCCAGCTTCTATATTCGTGGATATACGGAAAGCGTTTGACACTATTTGTCACATGATTTTAAATGAAAAATTGTCTAATTGTGGTATACGTGGTCCGGCTAAATCGATAATATTGTCATATTTAAGCGATAGAGTCCAGTGTATTGATGGGGGCGATGTTATATCAACGTCTTCGAACCAGTCAAATAAAGTTGGAGTGCCCCAAGGTTCAATTCTCGGCCCTCTGTTGTTTTTAATTTATGTTAATGATATTAGTAATTCAGTTGAGGACCTAGGGCTGACCGTTCTCTTCGCAGATGACACAGCCTGTAGTGTCTCTGGAATCGATGAAGATCGTGTCAAACATAATTTAAGTCTAGTATTCGATAGACTAGTAGCATGGTTTACGGCAAATAGGCTAGCTCTGAACACTTCAAAAACAAAGTTTATGGTATTTTCGCGTACGTCACGGGCACTTCCATGTCTGAAGTTGATTAAGTCATCTGTTTCAGGTATGGATATATCACGTGTTGAAATTATTCGTTACCTTGGTGTGCTGGCTGACTCAAATTTGAGTTGGAAGCCGCATATAAATGGTATAAGATTGAAGCTTGGAAGGAACGTGGGTATTATGCAACGTATGAAATTCATTTTGCCGCTCGAAGCTATGCGTTCTATTTATTTCGCTCTTGTTCATTCTTATCTAAATTACTGCCCACTTATTTACTTGAATACTTTCAGATCCCATTTAATTCCGCTTCAGAGGCAACAAAATAAGGCGCTTCGTATTTTAAAAAGTTATCTTCCTTCCCCAGCGTCTTTCCCCAGTAAGTCTTCTACAAAGAGTTTATATTGTTTATTGAATATTCTTCCTGTTGAACTTGCAGTTACTTTTATCTCGATTTTATTCAAGGTTAATCATAATCTCCTGTCACTGCCCAGTTATTTCTTTTCTTTTGATTTGTTCCCAGTTGCTCCGCCATCTTCTCATCTAGCTCGCAGCATACGCAAACTACGCCAGCCGTTGATAATTTCAGAGAGGTCCCGGTTTTCTCTACGAAATAGTGTGGTTGCCGCGTGGAACCAATATGAATCAATTTTGATTTTGATGTGTCGATTGGAATTTTAAAAAATAAAATAAAATCATTCCTTTTGGACATTTATTAGTCAAATATTATTTTATTTTTAATATATTCTCCTTATAATAATATTCTCTTCTTATTTTTCGATCTCTCTCGGATCTTGATATCCTTCTTCTTGTCCCATTGCTGGTTGAGAGTTGTTTATGTATCGTCGGGTGGGTGTCTGCCGTGGTGTGGTGAGTAATTAACCTTACATTTATTGATTTATTTATATTTGTTTGTGAAGTCTACCATTTTGAATGAAAATCCGTATATTTCTTTATTGTTTTTCTTTTTTATCTGTGCAAAACGAGCTTGTCTCACTGCCAGATATCTGTATATATTTAATGTCATTATGTATGATTGAATAATAAATGAACCTGAACCTGAACCTGCTCACTTTCTTTTGAATTAAAAAACAACACATTAGATTTATCAGCGTTAAGGGGTGACCGGTGTCGATGCACAAAAAGCGTACAATTCAACTTGGATAATAGGTGGCTTCGAAAATTAACGGGTTTTAAAAGGAATGACGTACATTTATCAAGGCAGTGTTTTCATGTCTCTCTGTTAAGGGTCGTTACTTCGATGAATAATTTCCGGGTTACCGATTCTGAATTTTTTTCCAGAAAATTAAAAAGCATAGAGATTACTTAATCTAGTGGCAAGAATCTGTAACATTTTAGCAAGAATCTAACATTTAGCAAACTCTTACAGATGACTAGTTGTCATCAAGAATGTGTTGTTTGACTAGTAAGAAGGGAGTAAGAATTGGTTGAAGTTTTCAAATGAATAGATTGGAGCAAATGTTTCTATGCAAAAGGCCTTGTACCTTGATGGAGGAAAAGTAAAAAGAATGAGTCACAGGTGATTTTAAATAAACTGGTAATTTTAAGAAATGAGGTTCATTTTGACTGAGGAAAATTTTATACACGGGGAGAATTTTTCTGAGGGGGAACCGTCTGAGAAGGGAATTAGCTGACACAATAAATGCTTGAGTAGCTAAAATAAACTTCCGTTAAAAACCTAATTCGAAACTTGATTTTTCATTGGGTTTGCCCAACTCGTTAAAAACTGAAACATTTTCTCAGAAGCAAGGCCCTATTGAGAGGTGGTTTAAACCCTCTGGAATTTTTGTCAGACTCGTAGAAACTCAACCAAAATATATATAAACAAATTTTGATGGTTCCCCCCCCCCCCAAAAAAAGGAAACCAAACAGATACTGTCTTGCTTAGAAGTCATGCAATCAATTTTATTTGCCCCTCGATCAGTGGCGTAATTTTGTCAAAATCCTGGGGGGGGGGGGTGGCAAAGTTGGAGCCAATTTTCCCTAATCAAATGAAAATGACAATGAAAACTGAGAAATGATCCATATATTACCGTAAAGACAAAAATATACTAAAGAAAACTGCCTGTTTCTCTGGATACTTGTATTTTGCAGGCTTATCTTGGTGACAAGATTTTTTGCAGAAACTAAATTTCAGCTGGGCGGGCAAACTGAGGTCTAGACGGGGAGGCAAAATTGGGTGTAGAGGGACCAGTTGCCGCTCCTGGCCCATAGCAAATGGCGCACCTGCCTTCGTTCCGTTAAGAAATGGCTTGCAGATTATGGTGATCGGCGGTACTTCTAAGCACCACAATTACTTTTTGAGCCTTGACTAAGTCCTAGTCTGTATTTTCTTCTTTCGTGACAGAAGCAATTGTACTCCTTACGAAATCGCGCATCGTTCTATGCATGAAGGGGTTAGAAAATTCATAAAGATGGGGCTTTCCTTTTATCTTTTGGCCCAGACTGACCTTAAAAAAAATGAATTTATTTTTTATTTTGAAGAAATTCTTACCACGATTTTAGCATTATCTAGACAAGATAATTTCAATGACAAGGTCAGCTAAGAAGTATAAATTTATTTCCAGAATATAGTAATAACATACATATGTATAAATGCATTCGTTTTCAGCATTTGAGACTTTTTTTTAGTGTACGCAGTAAATAAACATTAATTCCGAATTACATTATCTTTGAAGCCATGTATGCATTTTTATTTACCCGTCAACTCGTTTAGAAATGGCTCTCGGATTGCCATTTTATGAGATCTTCTTCCGTTCAGAATTTAGGGTAATAAAGCTTCCATATATAAGTTTGATCTAGCCCCTATGCTACCATTGCTGAAACATAAAACACAAAATCGAATACAAGAACTCCTCAAACAGCAAACAAATACATTTTTTTCATTTGCCTGCCTCTATGGTAGGCCTACCCTATTTCTGTAGCTAAATTCGGTACTTGTGCACTGTCTGGTACCCACCGCTATAACTGTATCAAGGAAACCAGACACAAAACCCGACGAACAGGTATTTGCAATAGAGAAATGGAATGCAAAGCGTGGTTTCCATTGCGTTTACAATATTTAAACTGTTGTTTTTTGGGGTTTAGGGGGGGGGAGGTACCTTGGTTAGGTTACGTATTTAATATATGCTATTTTCTACCACCCACCCACCCTCCCCCCCCCCACGTGCAAATATATAGTCCAAATTTGTTTCTAAACTATTATATATTCATCCTATTTTTTTTTATTAGCATTAACCAAACTTGACTTCTTTTGTGGGTTCTATATTATGCACAAGTACCCTAAATTCTTAGACCTTGTTATAACCAATATTTAGATTTTCCCGATATGACACTAAACAAAATTTAATCTATGAAAAACGAGGGGAGGGGACTTGGTCAAAATACAAAAATCACACTTCTTGTGTGATCGCACACAAGAAGGGTGCCCTTATCATCAATAATTCTGTTTAAACTTGAGAGCAAATGTATTGCAGATTGGGAGTCAGGTAAAGAGAGAATACTTTCAGACTCTAAACAATAATCTATAAAAGATCTAGGGCAAGGTGGATGGTACACAGTTCAGCAGACAAAATAAAGGACTCCAATGAAAGGAGAATATAAAAGTTAAGGTCCAGGGATGGAATGCATGAAGCTGCTCCACCTCTCTTACCATGGACATATTCATTTGTATAAATTTGTCTCTGATTAGGGTTATTTTTTGAAAAATGTTTTGAAAAAATAGTTTTCACCACACGATGATATGGAATCAGGTTTTTATTTATGGGAATAAGATCATATTGACAGTATGGTCTGCCTATCTCCTTTGGAGGGTGTACCAGCACATAAGGCTGATTAAGAAAAATTTTACTACAGCTTTTTGTGAAGCATCCCATAATGAAGCACAACTCATTTCAAAAACCAGTCTTATAGTTTGACCCCGTGAACTTAAACAAGTCACTTAAAATATATGGTTTCTAAAAGAATGAAAACAAATCTGATATAAAGTAAGAAAAAGGGCTTATATTTAGTAAAAATATAGATAATACCTAGAGCAGAATCTTGAAAAATGGATCTGCAACACAAAAAATTGCGCGCGCAAAAAAAAAAGAAAAAATGCACAAGAAAGTTGGATTATCGAAACTGAGAGCACAATTTTGCATTCAACCTACAAAAAATTCAATTTTAATAGATTACCTATCCACTAGAAATCTGATGAAAATCTTCTAACACAATTTAAAAAAAAGTAGCACTATGAAAAAAAACTGAGAAAACTATAAATTTTTTCCATAGAACGATTTACCTAATTATGACATACGATACATTACACATGCACATCAGATTTACTAATACAAATTACAACAATTTTTGATGAAGCATACCTTTATTAAGCTTTTATTCAACTAACACAAATGATGAAAATAGGCTAATTGTTCAACACTCGTAAACCGAAATAAATCATTTTAAAATGTTGTTCCATAATATCAAAAGTTCTTACAATCGCAAAAAAGTAGCTTGCGCAGTTCGTAAAAGCACAAATAAAAAGAAGTGTACAAACTTGAAAAAATTTTCTGTATTACAAAAAAAGACAATGACCCCAAAAAATAAATGCAGAAGAAAGATGCAACTAAGTTAATACTCAGTCTAGCATCCATCCAACAAAATTTAGTTTAATAAATCGACTATCAAATCGGAATCCGAAGAAATATGGAAATTTTCCTTGAAATGTCATGGAATAAAGGTTAAAAGATCATGAATTCCGTCACAAATTAACTAGAGAGACTTATTTTGTAAGCTTCTAATGCTAAGTACAAGATGCAAGGCTTATTCATAGATTTTTGTCTAATTTACACTAGAATCAAATAGTTTTTGGTAACGAACTGTAATTAAGGAGCAACGGTGCTTAATTTTTACCGAAACCAAAAAATCAGAATTCTTGTGTCAATAGTTCTATCAAAAGAATCGGCTTCTTATGTTGATAGTTAGTGTTACCTATCAAAAGCTACGAGCCTCAGAAAATTTGCCTGATTTCTAAAAAAGGGGGAAGAAACACCCCCAAAAAGTCAAGAGATCTTCATGAAAATCATATTATCAAGTTCTGTGTATCCGAGAACCCTGTTGTTCCCAAGGGGTTATTGTATCGAACCAATAGACCTATATTATTGGAAAAGGACCTATTCCGATTGAAATTAAAATTTCCCGTGCCCTTTTAAAGTGACCAAAAAGATTGGAGCGCTATTAGTCCTCCCCCTGACATTCACCGCCCCTTTTTCCCTAAATCGTTCGATCAAAATTGTGAGATATAATGCCCTAACCATGGAGGGAATATGGCCCCCATAGCCCCTGGGGATGCATCTTTAAGTTATAAAATTTGCCCATTGTTTACGTATAGTATTTTTTATTGCTAAGTTGGCATACATTTTTCGGGTGAGGGAGGGGTGGTGAATTTTCTGCTCTGTGGATTTTCCACAGGGAAAATTTTGCATGAGGAGAGAATTTTCCGAGGGGGGAGGGGGGTGAAATTTTCTGAGGAAATTTTATACTGGGGAAATTTGCCAAAATTCCTATGCGAAATTCTTTTTATTGTCTTACTTTCCCTTTGTCGAGTAAATTTTCAGGATGGAGATGTTAAGGGCAATTGTCCGGGGTAAATTTTTCACCAGGATTGAATTGTCTAGAGGATCTATATGTGGGAGGGGGGAATTTTTCCGTGGAGGTGGAGCCGGATTTCTTGGCACTATTTCAAAAACCACCAGAAATTAAACTATAAAAAAAGTATTTTTTAAAAGAAAGTAAGCAGCAACAATAAAGCTTAAAAGGAACAGAAATTATTACGTATATACAGGGGGTTTCCCTCTCGTCAACATCTCGCTCTTTATGCTAAAGTTAATAACGACTCATGAAACACAAGGGTCATTTAATTAGAAATTTTAATTATAAAGTTAATAACTACTCATAAAACACAAAGGTCATTTAATTAGAACAATAAATTAATTTTTTTTAAAGTGCTAAAAAACGTTAGGGTGAAGAACGAGGTGTTGAGGAGGGGGCGACCCCCTTCGTGTACGTTGAATTTCTGTTCGTTGCAAGTTTTAACATTGCTCCTTAATTTCCATTGAAAAAACTTCAGTTAAAAATGATAGATAAATGTTCAAATAGGGATAAATCCTTTTAATAGATGTGAGTGTTTCTGCTGATGACTGTCACTGTAAATGTGACAGAAATATCCAGTATTTTTTGTTAATTATTACTGTCTATTAAAACGATTTATCCCTATTTGAACTTTTATTTATCGTCAAGGAAAGTCAGTGTGGTATTCGCAATTATCTACTTGGTTTTGTTGTTATTTTTTTTTTATTAATTCGTATAGTAGCAATTATTTGTCTGTCGTGAGTGTTAATACTGTTCAAATTCTTTTTATAAAACGGCTCTCGTATTTCCATACTTCTCGGTAATCTTGCGTCAACTATTTCTGGCAATATTGCTTCAAGATAAAACTTTTGTAATTTTGGTAGCATTTTTTTCTGCCAGAATTCTTTGTCACGATTGATTTTCTCAATTAACAGATCGCCTTTGCAGAAAAAAATAAGAAAATAACCAGAATCTATGTTCCAACACTCTAAGATTTTGGTTTTCATGACAAATATTTTTTGGGATAGCCTCCGTTCTTCTATATTTAAATTTTTGGCACTGAAAGATTTCACTTCCAAAACCGCCGTATCACCAGACAAAAAAGTGGCTATTCCATCAGGACTGGCTTTAAAATATCCGTATTTAATATGAACAAAAAGTCCTGAAGGATGCACTTTGCAGTCCATCTTTTTCTCAAAAGCCGATATAGCTATTTGTTCGTACATTTGCCCATGTTCCATTGCTTTAGTCTGGCGGTTTTTGGGATAAAGCAGTTGGCGCACTAACGGTGCAACAGTCTTTGTCCGTCTTTTACAAATTATTCCAGCTACTGACGCAGTTATCCTATTTTTTCTGTATTCTAGCCATCTGTCGTCAATACAATTTATCTGAAGTCGTATTGCTTCTTCTATTTCATGAATTTCTAAGTCAGTACACTGAACACGGTTCAGAAAATCACTTTCTGCATCTTCAAGAGAATCAAGATATAAATCTGGAACACCTGCATTCGGGACGTAGTTTTTGTCGGGTCTTGAAACTTTCTTCGTAAATGGTTTTCCGAACAGACGTCTTTTAGCTTTCCATGTCTGCTTGTTTATGGCCCTTCTGGCCCGCTGCTCAGCAAGTTGCTTCAACAAACGACTTGGTGTAGATCCTAAACTTCTGCGAAAAATATTCAAACGGGCAGAATGTCCCTTAGAATATTTTATGCCCGCAGCGGTAACACGCGTTGTGTATCGGGCTCTTTTTCACCATTATGTTTTTTCCCCCGATAACCTTAGCAACTATGCTCATAAAATACTCTGCAAGGTTGCTAGTACTGTTTCCGATGAGAAATCGAGCTCTTCTAGTTAAAGTGTTAAAGGCTGAATACACACGACTAAGAAAAATATTGCTTGGGGCACCTTCTTCGCTGAATTCAACAATTTTTCCTGCCATTTTGCAGCATTCTGGGCACTGTCTATGATGACCGCGAAAGAAATGCAATGGTATCGCTTTCAGCTCATTTACAAGGTCTTTGACCCCTTTCCCTTCTTTGGTTGTTCGTGCAATTGCGTTTCTTGCAATATCGCACATTTTCTTTATTTTTAAACCATTAAGAAGCCTCCTGCAATCGGGGTTTTCTTTTTGCTTCATGTAAAGTCTCTTTTTTAGGCACTTACATGCATGGTTGGCATACTCAATTTTTTCGATATATTTACCGTACGGTACTTTGGCTGTAAGCTCTGCATGGGTGCTAGAGTCACCATCAGCGATAAATCTAACATATTTTAAAGAGTGCATAGTTGGAGGGATTGGAAATGCCTCGACTAAAATATCAGATTCCATACCTATGCTCGGTCTCTGCCAGTTCATAAAGCACGTATGGTCGGGAAGCAAAGTATTTTCATTCCTTCGATGCTTCATACAAATGCAACAGTATTTATTTCTAATCCCAACGTGTAGAAGCTTTTTTGAATAAAAACCAATGACGACTCCACAACCAGACAATGCAGAAAACCTATTGCCATAGCTTCTAGTGCACCAGCCACCATCAACTATGAAACAAGTCTCCACTGAACCATGCATGTCGGTATTTTTGCCTGCTTTAATAGCCATTCTGCGCTCAATCTTGCCATTGTTCAGTAAATATTGATGAAGTGTTTTTTCCAAGTTCTCACCAATGTCAATTTCATATTTTGTAAAAACTTTTTGTGACATACAGTTTAAACCAACTGTAGAAAAAAGCTCCTGAATTTGGGCATGACTCATACCAGTGTTTATTGCACCAACTACTGCTTCTTTGTTAACGTTTATTGTCCCTGTGCTGACCTTTCGTCTTTTGGCTATTCTTTCTATAGTAAAATTAGTTTTTTTTGCTTTTTTTCAGTCTGTTTTTCTTCTGGCTGTAAATCTAATTCCAAACTATGTGATTGGCGAGATGGTTTCGATGTCTTTTTCGGTGCTGGTGGCATTTCAGTGTGTAAAGTAACCTCTTCACTGCACGATTCACATTTGAAAATGAAACGTGAGTGTAATCCAGCCCTGAACTCTCTTTCGAACATCATATTTGCGATAAGTTGTATGTCTTGGCACCTGAAACAAGACATTGGCTAAGAATTACACATTGGGGGGGGGGGGAATCATGGGATGAGATTAAATTTGTCACAGCAGTTAAAACAGAAATTAGTATAGGCACCCCCCCCCCGAAAAATACCCCTTCCCCCGTGAAACACCCCCCGAAAATTAATACCCCCATCCCTTGTTGGTTGGTTTGCAATACATTTGGACTTCTAAGAAACGACTAGAAATTTCCTTGAAACTCTAAACTGGGGTTATCTATTTATTTTGTAATTAAGGAAGGAAGGATATTTTCAATGCCAAAACATCCCAAGTCTTAATAAACCTTAGCGTAAAGAGCGGTACTTTAAAAGGTAGGTAGTTCCCCACATATTCAGGATAATTTTGTTCCATCTGCGATTAGAAAAGGTTCAGACTTTGATTAAAGGGAGCAGGGACTGATAAAAAAATAAGCTTCAAGTTATTAGGCAAGTAAAAGGAACAATGGATAAGATTATGGGTAACGACCAGATCAAGAACCTCTTGGGTAGCAGAAAGTCTTGTTCCTAAATTTTAAGGTCGATAGCTTGAGCTCTTGATTTCAAAATTGGCACTGCACTTTTTCATGTGATTTTTGGGTTCGTTTTTCTTTGGTTTCGTACGGATAACTATCCCTTTGTCAAGATGCATCTTGGTCACCCTTAGTTAAAACATGCGAATATCTCAAATGGTAGCCTCTAAGCATGTCACATACTGGGATTCCACCTAAAAATCAAGCAAATTTATTGCAGCAAATCAAGGCATCCGTGAGTCCAAGTCTTGATTTATGCATTTTACTCTGACACACATCAAACTTAAATCCAGCAATGAATAAATGAATAAAAGTAAATTGCACACAAGTGCAGGGGCACCAATTTTCGAAAACATCGGAAAGGGTGAGAACTCCTTGTTTAAAAAGAAAATAAGATGCCCGCATACATTTTTTTCAAGATTTAAGAGAATTTTAGGTAGGCTACTTGTATGGTATAGCCGTGACCACTCAAGTGGTTCATCCATTGATACATTGTAGAAGCGGTTTTTTTTTCGCTCGTTTCTTTCAGCTTAGCATGAGACAAGACAAAGAGAAGTGACAGAATAGATGGGAAATATATAATTTTGGCAATATATTTGCACCTAAGGGGGGAGGGGTGGTGGTAAAGTATTATAATTTAATAAAAGTATTAAAGTAATTCTTAATTCATAATATGGAAATAATTGTACCTAACAAATTATGCTTGCAGACCCGTTATGCTTTACCCCCCCCCCCCTAATAAGCAAATATATAGCCCAAATTTTGTTTCTAAAGTATTGTATTTTTATCATACTTAGGTATATTTCATTTGGATTGAGCGTCAGAGAAACAGGTTCTACTTAGATGAGGAATATTAGGTCAGGGTTCAGGGGCGGATCCAGGATTTTTTTAGGGGGGCGCAAAATAGGTCGATCCGATAAAAATATTTTAGGGGGGGGGTTGCAAAATAGGTTGATCCGATAAACTTGCATTATGAGCAAGTTTAATTAACGCAAACTTGAGTTAATTAAGTAAATTACACTACTTTAGACTACGCTAGGGGGGCACACACACCCTCCCCCCCCCTGGATCCGCCACTGCCAGGGTGATATCGTACAAGTACCGAATGTTTTACTTTTTTTCTCAGTAAAAATACTAAAAAACGGTAGTTTCAAATCTAGTACGGAAAATACCCATAAAATGGCACTCCAGCACAAGCGTTAAATTGGTACTTGTTAAGAAAGCGGTAAGTAGAAGAGAAGTGAAGTTTCGTTACTGCTAATGAAACAAACAAAATAGGATGAAAATATAATAGTTCAGAAACAAATTTGAGCTATATATTTGCACCTTATGGGATAGGGGTGGTAAAGCATAGAATATATTAAACACGTAACCTATGTTTATACAGCATCCAAGCATTACTCGATAAAATGTCTATCTGTTCTCGCAATACAATTCTCTTGTACTTACCGCTTTCTAAATAAGTACCGTTAAATTATTTTGAGCCTCTACAGTTCTTTTTTTTTTTGGAGGGGGGGGGGGTGGTTAATGTAACCACCTTTGGGGTCAGGCTGAAAAACCATATTATTTTCTATAAAATTAAAAGTTCGTACTTACATATGTTTGATTACAAGATCTTCGTAGCTTTTCAGAAAATAAGGCACATTGACTATCCAACGAGCAGTCTTCAAGATTTCAGAAGTTAAATTTCGGCCACCTGTTTTTGTTTTTAGTCTCGGTGGTTCTATAATGGTTTCCTCTTGCAGAGATACTTCCTCCAAGTCAAGCAAATACTTTGGAAGTCTTGGTCTTCCACGTTTCACGTATATTTTTTTTAACTTTTCCCTGCCCTTTTGCACGTTAATTAAATTAAGTCATCTTTTATTGTGCTTTTTTCCCATAACTCAAAAAGTTTTTCAATCTCTTGAATAGAACTTGCTCAATCCTTGATATATTTCGATTGGTTTTGAGCAACGGCATACAGCGGATACGGCATGTTTATCCAAGTTTAGTAGTATCATGCACAGGACACGGCGCCTGTTAATTGCAACACTGACCCAAAAATTAAACAATCCTTGTTCAACTTGAGGGTTCCGTAACTCCAAATCGATTGCAGTGAACAAAAAAACAAAGGATAAAAAAAGCCTTTAATTGAGTAAAATCAAAATAAACTGTCTGAACAAATAGTTTGGGTTAAAACTATTTACAAGCTAGTATGAATTTTATTAAAGTTGTTAATATCGTTTTCTTGAACAAAGCCAAAAGAGTTTTTGTATAAAAATGCATTTAAAAAATAGAGGGAGCATAAGAAAAAAAAGTCGTCCTGACCAAATGATAGCCATTAGTCTCCCAAATCAGGTGAACCACAATTTAAGTTCTCTAATATATCTGTTTCTTTAAACAAACAAAATTTTATTAACATTGAAGCGATAGCCAAGCGACTTGGACTGCTTTCGCCCCTTAAACTGGAGGCCCATTTTATGATACGCGCACTGAAGTTGCAGAATATTTTCTTCCAAGCCATGCAGAAAACGACTTAGATTAAAGACGTCATTTGCGTAACCAATCAGGGATACATCTACCCAAGAAGAATACATGTAGTCTGGCCATTAGACTGAGGTTTAACAATGCTGTTGTTAAATGCAGTCCGTGAAGTAATAGCACCCCGCCTTATTCCTTTTTTTACTGGCAACATAAGGTTGCCACGTGGTGACAACTCACTGGCACAGTCAATTAATGGGATCTATCCTGCGCAGAGGGCTACAGGAAGCAAAAGCCCAGCTTTTAAATGAACATACATATCTGACTGTGGTGCCAAAAAAACAGGATCAACACCTCTAAGACCCATATCCAGTATTATACCTTCATGCATCAACGAATCGAAAGCACATCTGACGTCGTGGGATGCTAGTGCTTGGGTTTCACCACGGTTTTCTGCATCAATTAGACCTGAAATAAGAGCACTAAGTGCATGTCCGCATTCAATGCCAGTTTAAAAGCCAAACTAGTGGTCCTGGACTATGCACTTTGATTGTAGCTATAATCATCTATAATCAACTACTCAAAAAGCTTGCAAAAGTAGTTGCAACGGTAATCGGTCGGTATGAAGAGCACTGATGATGCTTTACTCTTTTTCAAAATTGGCGTCAGGGAACCTATACAAAAAGAATCAGGTACCATTCCTAGGTTAAAAACCATTTAAAAAAGTAGAACAAGGTGCTGAAAAGATAAATCGCTGCACAAAAATAAATACTGAGCCAAAATCTGATCAAACCCTCGCGATTTTTTTTCTTCAGCTTTTTAACTTCCAAATATATCATAAACTTCTTAATAGTAACACTGGTAATTCTTGTCCATGAAAAAACGAGTTTTAAAACCATCCTGAAGCTGTGGGTCTGGTGGCGAGAATTCATTTTGGAAATGTTCAATCTATGATAGTAGAGGAATTTGCAGGAATCATTAGATAATGCCGATCAAAGCTTATTCGGATTCAAGCGAACTGCTTTAGAATTTGCCGCAATTAAAGAACCACGATGCAAAGAAAACTTCTTTGCAAATCGTCGTTTTGTAAGAATCTGAATCTTATTTAGCCAACCATCCCGCGGTGAACCGGCTTCCAGCCTGATAAAAAGCCGCAACTTAGCCGAATTACAAGCATTCCGTAAACTGATATTAGACGACCAGCCAGGAATTTCTGTATCAATTTTCTTTACTTTTCTAGCAGGTGCAGCTGACTTTTCAGCTACACGCTATGCGGGAGTTAGCTCAGGGCAATACGTGTTGAGCTGAAGTCAAGACTCAAGTAGATTCATTTTAGAACTATTCATAAGCAAATCAAACGGGACTCTAATTTTATCTAGTATATGATCACTAACGCTCTGGAAACAATCCCTAGAAGCACGCTCCCAATCATAAACAAAATAAAACCGCTTCGCCCCTGGATTAGGAGACGAACTTTTAGGGCTAACATTCACATTAAATACAAAAGAAAGCGGAAAAGGATCCAACGTAAAACAAGAGTCCGACACAGTTACTTCAGAAACATAGACCGACGGGGTATGAATAACATGGTCGATATTGGATGTGCTTCCCCTATTGTGAATATAAGAAAAGCCCTTATTTTTTGATGCGATTATATATTCACTAACAAGCAAACCATAAAGTAGAGTCATACGACTAGATGCAGTTTCATTTTTCTTTGTCAAATTACAGTTGAAATCACAACAGAAGTCTCAGTTTATTTTCACATTTTCGAGACATTTAGCTAACCGAGTCACAGTAATTGCAAACAGTCTCTTCGAGTTCTCGTCTTGATAATCCTTTGGAAGATAAACAAGATTTAAAACTACATTAGTAAGCCTCACTTCAAGAAAATCACTTTCCGAGCCAAAGCTAGAGTACGGGAGGGAAGATCTAAAAAAAGTGGCCAACCCACCGGAAGGCCGACCGTGAGTTCTTGGTCGGCGTATAGGGATAGTGTTCGTAGTGCTAGCTACCGCTGGCACCAATGTTCGTGGTGTTTTGCCGCCAGTGTTATACTGGTAGGTCACAACGCCACTGGCGTGGTAATATACGAGTGTCACCACTTATTGGAGGGGAAAGCCCCGGCCCCAAATTATAATGCTATGCCCGTGTCTATCACACCGGTTCTGCAAATATCGGGTTTGGTACTATCCTATTTACAGTATACCCTGTCCCAGGGTATGATAACGCGGTCGAGTGGTCAAATGGCTACTTTCTAAAGCCAAATGTACCCGCCTTGGGTTACGGCTAGAAAATTTCTTAAGTCTCTCCTTGGAGGTAACAAACCTCCTTGTCAATATAATAATGACGGTACCTCGTAGCTCTATTCCTACCCTGCCTGGGTTACGTAAACTAGTGCACAGTTTGTTGAAAATACCTTACTTGTATTCTTCCAAAAGGTCACAATAGTACCATAAAAATATATATATCCCCGAATGGGGTCAAAACGCAGACTAAAAAAAAATAATAATCTTTACAGCACTGTCCGTAGGGGTGGACCGTCACTTGGTCCAGCCAGTCAGCTACATCCCATTCAAACCCAATTCTACCTCTTAGCTTTATCTTTCAATTACTCCCAAAACCAGGAAGTATGAAAATAGAACTTAATTCAAAGCCTACTTATTGCAAAACCACTATTGCTTTGTAACGGGAATTTAACCTGTCTTTTGAAATTATACTATAAGCAAATGTAATTAAGAAAACGAAAACAGGTCATTTATCTGAAAGGGAAAAAACAGGGGTGGAACCTCAACACCTCCCCCCGTAAGATAAATGACCGCCCATGCGCTACCTTGGTCCACCTTTACAAACATAAACACATAACTTCAACTTTACAAAATCTATATGCCGTCTCTCTTCCACCAGTGTCTGTGTTACTACTTACACCGCTTGGCTCTGGATTGGTCGTCCTCGACACTTCTCTACTGTAGGACCACCATGGTCTACATCGTATAGTATCCGCTTTAAATTTTGAAAGTTGAAGTTTTCAAGATTCGTAGATAATTATTGTGCGCAGCACAATCCAAAACAAAAATTTTCTTGCTCTCACGAATTTACATTTGAGAGGAGCAAAGAATCAGTTTCTGGCACATGTGATGATGCCAGCCATCGTGAAAGATTTGGCTGCACTAGCCTCTTAATTTCTATCTGTGGAAACAACCCCACATCTCAATCAAAAAGTAAATTGCCCCTTGGCATAATTTCAAATAATCTAAGGCCGAAAATGCAAAGGCCTGTGAAAACGATGAGGGTACTGGGAATGAAGAAAAATTTTGCGTGAATCATAAATCGCCTTTTTTCTGGGTTCCCTCCCCTGGGATAATTAATGAAGAATATGCGTTGATGCTAATTGAAAATGAAATTTGGGTACATCTCCCACTGAATACAATTTGCCGGAAATAATTGTCGGTTCCCATGAAGAATAACAGGTATGAATAGGATTACTGGACAAAGGTTTGGTTGAAGTATGAAGTGACCGGGAGAGAGTATCCCCCAAGGATTCCAGATCAGAAAGGCAAAATCTCGGTAGAGGGATCACAACTTGTCCGCCAGTTGTGCATTGAGGAAAAGGACTATCTTTCGCGACTTCCCGCAGGGGATCCTCCCCAAGGGATTCCTCCCCCTCATAAAGGAACAAACCCTCTTTTGAGTTGATCAGACCAATATCGGATTCCTTCCCAAATTTTTCCAATCCGACTCGACATTCCATATCTCCCAACTTTCCCCCAACCCGTTGTAGGTCATTCATCTCTATTTTTAACCATCTTATTTTATTCCCCATGGGGCTTTGACCTCTTTTTCCCCCTTATTATTTATGTTTTCAAGGCACATCCCATCCAAATTTTTTTTATTTCTTGGTACTGCAGGCTGAATCTCCAAATTTTGTCTCTTCTTTGCATTCCTCTTTTCGTCTCTACTTTTCTCAATTCTGTCATTCGCGCAAAATAATAAATCATCGTTATATCTGATTTGGACTCCGGTGTCCACTATCTTTGACTGCATTACTTCATTGTAGCTCCGTTTAATATCCTTTTCTCTCTTTTAGTCTTCTTTATTCTTACCGCCGAAACAAATAGTTCGTTATCAAATGGGAACTGAATTCTGACATTTTGTTTTTCATATTCTACTAAAATTTCTCGAACTTTCCGAGGAAAAGCGCGTACAATAAATTTCTTCTCCTTATTCTCGGGTACAATCAGCGCTTCATTTTCGCCTGTACTTGTTAGTATCTTATATTCATTAAAAGTGTTCTCAAGTTTTCTATTTTCTGCAAAGATATCTCCAAAGTCTCCTAGTAAAACGTGCACTGCTAGCATAGGTACTAAGCCTACTTTTATCGTTTTTCTCTGGACCGTACCGTCCTTCTTTGCAATTTCTATTCTTACCCAAGCAGACGGGCATTGGTGCTTATCTCCATAATGACACACTGTTGTAATATTATTTTTATGGTCTATTTCCGTCTTTTTAATTAGGTCCATTCGCACAAAAGTTTGCTCACTCCCTGAGTCAATTACCATTTCGGTCAATTTTCCGTTTAATTTTCCTTCTATTTTATGTGATTTCACAAACTCGTCAATATTTCCTTGATTATGTGCTATAGCCTAATTCGTTCTATTAAAGGTTACTTTCTCATCTTTATTATGGCAATTTTTAGAAAAAAGCTCCGAGAAATCAATTTTTACCAGATTATTATCATTTTGAGTATCAAGCATTTCTTTTTTCCAATAGGGTGGCACAGCCTCCCAATTTGTTTTATGGGCCGGTCCACCTCCCCCTGTTGTTAACGGAGTATTATATTTTTCCGTGTTTTTTTTTTCAAAATTGTATATGTGTAAATGTACATCTTCATTTTCTTTCATTGGTTGAAGGTTTACTGCCTGCATTATCTCTATTGTAGACGATTTCTGAGGCTCTTGGTAATTTCTCCCTGCAATCATTTCCATTATGTATTTTCTTTCCTCTCTGTCTGCCTCCTCCTTTTTTTCTCTGGCTATCCTATCAGCCTCTTCCTTTTTTTCTATAGCTATCCTATCAGCCTCTTCCTTTTTTTCTCTAGGTATCCTATCAGCCTCTTCCTTTCGTTATCTTTCTTGTCTATCTTTCTCTCTTTCTTTCTCCATGAAATTTAATAGTTGTTGTGTTGTATCTATTTGAGTGCTTTTTCGCGAGCTCCTGCTGGATCTCGATTCAACACTGCTCCTTATACTCGGACTACTTTGATTTCGTCTTTCATTATTTTTTCTTAATTCATTTTCTGAATCTGTTCGTTCTATATGCGTATTGTCTCTTTCTTTATAGGCTACTCTAGCCTTTCCGTCCTCTTTTCTATTCTTTCTAATTTCATCTTTCTCAGCCTGTATTTTTTTCTCATATTCTCGGAACTCTCTCTCTAAGGCCTCAATATTACCCTTTCTTTCTATTTTCCTACTTTTTATATGGGCTTCACTCGTCCTTTTCGGTGTTGAGGTAATCTCATCTCTGTCCGACATAATTTCAAAATTCCGTTAACTTCAAATTACCTCTTCAGTCTAAATGAAAATTCTTTTATCCATTTAACTTCCGGTCTCTCGCAAAATATTGTTTTGACACGCTGCAATTTTAGCCTTATATTTTTGAATACTAATTAGTTGCGCGATATATTGTTTCGTAAATTTTTCAATTATGATCTCACAAGGCACAGCCCATAATAGATCTTCTTAATTCTATTAATTGATTCCGTATTTCTTTCTTTTCTCTTTATATGTAACCACAATAGGCTACTATCCCTATGTAGACTAACTCAACTAGTCTCTTTGAAAACGCAGAATTCTTTTATTATCAACGCTGTTAATAATTCCTGTTCTTGCTGCCACCAATGTTCGTGGTGCTAGCTACTCCTGGCACCAATGTTCGTGGTGTTTTTCCACCAGTGTTATACTGGTAGGTCACAACGCCACTGGCGTGGTAATATACGGGTGTCACCACTTATTGGAGGGGAAAGCCCCGGCCCCAAATTATAATGCTATGCCCGTGTCTACCACACCGGATCTGAAAATATCGGGTTTGGTACTACCATATTTACAGTATACCCTGTCCCAGGGTATGATAACGCGGTCGAGTGGTCAAATGGCCACTTTCTAAAGCCAAATGTACCCGCCTTGGGTTACGGCTAGAAAATCTCTTAACTCTCTCCTTGGAGGTAACAAACCTCCTTGTCAATATAATAATGACGGTACCTCGTAGCTCTTTTCCTACCCTGCCCGGGTTACGGAAACTAGTACACAGTTTGTAGAAAATACCTTACTTGTATTCTTCCAAAAGGTCACAATAGTACCACAAAAATATATATATCCCCGAATGGGGTCAAAACGCAGACTAAAAAATAATAATAATCTTTACAGCACTGTCCGTAGGGGTGGACCGTCACTTGGCCCAGCCAATCAGCTACATCCCATTCAAACCCAATTCCACCTCTTAGCTTTATCTTTCAATTACTCCCAAAATCAGGAAGTACGAAGATAGAACTTAGTTCAAAGCCTACTTATTGCAAAACCACTATCGCTTAGTAACGGGAATTTAACCTGTCTTTTGAAATTATACTATAGGCAAATGTAATTAAGAAAACAGGTCATTTTTCTGAAAGGGAAAAAACAGGGGTGGAACCCCAACAGACAGAATATTGTATGACGTGGGGATTTATCTAGTAAGTTCAGACTAAGAGAAGTCACAAAATGTTCTTGAACGAAAACCAGGTCATATTCAGGCATTAGTTCTTCTAAGACCACAGAACGATTCAGAAATTGACCATTCAGATGCCACGATGTAACACTATACGAGACATTGTTGGCTGTAGTGTTCATTTTGATGGTGAGTTATTGGCTGGACATCTCACGTTATAACAAGTGTGGCCTTTCTTGTTGCACAATACACAGGACATATCGCTTTTTTCAAGGAAGATCCTTACTTGAAGTGTGGTCTTCGAATCCACAGCATCCACAACGGTGAGATTGAGAATAATCAGTTGCGATATGCCCAACACAGCGGCAGGAGTAGCAGCGTTTAGGCATAAATTTTAACTGTTCAGTAGGCAGCTTTTCGTAGCCAAGTGTGATCACGTCGCTAAGAAACTGATCTAGATCATTTTTACTATCAAAGTAAATCTTGAAGACTTTCACGCGTTCATAACTGCTGATTTCAGCCACTTCAGTGGCAGTAGGAACAAGTGTCTTGATGTCCTGCTCTGTTATACTAGGCGGGACACGGTTGAGAACTGCAATGAAGAGTCGCTCTTTTAGTTTTGCAGTTACGTCGGGAACATTTGATATCACGTTCTCAACGATGGTTCTTGTGAACAATTTAGATCTTACTATCAGATTCCAGTCATTCTTGCTTTTACAAAGTTCATTTATATCATCAGAGTTCGGGTAAACACTATCGACAAAACGCTTGCGAGTGTCCGGATTATGGAGCGTTTTTGGGAGATTGAGGACAACTGCATACGAGGGTTTAGCACCTAATTTTGCAGTGTCCTTAGTGCCCAACGTGGATGTAGACGAATTGCGCTGACCGAATGAGGAATCAAAACTCTTGAACTCGAGACAGGGTTCGTTTACCTTTCTCGTCAGAACTACGCTTGCTTCACCCGGAACAAAGGGAACCTTATCTGGCTGGAAAACGACAAACTTTGATAGTGGCACCGCATTCTTGTCACTATAATCAAGCGCTTTAAGGTTGTCTATAAAAGTGTCTGAAACTTTCCGTCTGCCAGTTGATCTGACGGATTTTTTCGCTTCTGACAAGATTAACCGCTTGGCTTGCGCAATTTGATCACCAGCAAAAAATCTGCATCCTACTTCTAGTGCATCTGCATCCGTGTTCCCAGCCTTCCTTGCTCGAGCCACATAGTTCAGAACTGCACTCAAGACTAGTTTCTACGATGCCATGACAGTACGGAATGAAATGTCAGGCGGTGAATCAATCAATCAATCATTTATTCAATGAATCAATCAATTACCGAATCAATCAATCGTATATTCAACTACTTCTATCTGCTATGATACAGCTAACAAAACCCGTGGGAAGTGACCGTACCCATATGGCCTTTTCTCAGCAGTTTAAGGATCAATGTCCGGTCGCTACCGACACGTCTCTTGTGTTTGTTTCCGCTCCCTTCTGCACAGGCTGTCACTATTGTTTGGCGTTGTTGAAATATCGTCGAAAATGCGCGAAAAACGGCTGAGTCAATGTGATCTATGGTGGTACCAAAATACAACATTTGGCTAAATTTGGCATCTATGGAATTTGAATTGTTCAGAAGAAACAGATGCACAGATGGTTTTATTTACCACAGATACACTCAGGTTTTTACCAAGGGGTTTGAGATAAAAATTCACTTACTTCAAAGTCCAGGTAAGTTAAATAAAACACTAAGGAGGATCATTTAAATTGACAATGAAGGTAAATTTAAGTAGAATATTACACAAGATATGTAAGGAAATGTTTTTATCTCATAACTTAAGCATATAAACCTGTTTCAAGTTTCATCTAAGCAATTGCTGTTGAGTTGCTAAATTGAAAACCAAGTGTCAAACGAGCAGGAATTGTTAACCATGTGACAAGTCAAACCATGTGACAAACGAGCAGAAATCATTCTATGCATATAGAATTGAAGCCTAAAACAATCAAAAATCCCAATTAACAATGAGGCAGAACTAAAAACAGACAATAAAAATTGCGTAAAAGGATGGCGTTGCTGCCACTCAAACCAACTAGAGGACCAAGTGGCATTTGTGCTTTACTGAAATCAAAATATATAATTGTTGTACATTTTTTCTTTCTCCATTATAGAAATGTAAAACTGCCCAACTCATATAATTTTATATTATATTTTATTTTTGTAACATTCAATTTATTATATTAATAGGCTGTATGTTTTCGTCATTGTTTCTTGCTTCGAAATATGTTCCTTGCAATTTCATAGTAAATCAAAGGGCTAAATTAAACTTTCAACTTCAGTCATTTTTTTATTTCATTATAATAAATGTTTCTTCGTCATGATAGTCAAAAGCTAAGTGCTACCAAAGCTTGCAGGAGTTGTTTTTCCGCATTAGTATATTTGTGACGATTGATTTGGTTTCATTAGCGTATTAAATGGCAACTTGTAATCAAATTTTTCTTACTTTTAACTCCTATAGAATATCAAGTGGCTAAATGGCACTTCCATTTTTAGTTTTTTTAGTTTTTAGTAAAAGAACAAACGACACTGTTGACTGTCAGGGATTTACAGAGACGACAACACCACAAAGTCTTCAATGAAAAATGTTTCGCCCCTTTTTTCTGACTTCCTTTTCATCTAATTTTTCTGTATTGTAAATTTATTCCTTTCAAATCTATAAAAAACAATTTTCTAACCAAAAATTAAAACTCAAGCATTCTTTTTGGTAGGACAAGATTGCGATCACAAAATTTTATAGTTTAAATTAGTAGTTCAAAAGTGTTTAAATCATCAGTTCCGTTTAGTCCTGAGTTTAAATATTATGGAAGGGTATTTTTTTCAGTTTGTAGAATAGCTTTAGTTAATGTTCTATCCTGGTAGAATATACCAGATAAGTTTGTCACAGTAATTATACAGTAGCTATACAAAAGAATAATAACTTTATTATAATACTTTTTATATAATATAATGTAGTCAAGGTAAGAAGCGAGGTCAGTAGTAGGCTCGGTGTGAAATCTATAGTTTTGTCGGGTTACATTTATCCCCTGTGTATCTTATTATTTGGTAAAATTAGTTCTAAAGAATACAGCAAAGGTAATAGGAGAATGAGTGATAACTATATATTAGACCATTGTATTAAAATATATTTAAGTTTTTTTTTACTAAATATATAAAATGTATAAGATTGTGTAACTTCCAATTTACCCAGCTCAAACAATCAGGTCTCATTTTCACTGTTCTTGGTACTTTGAATAGGTGTGTTTCATTCTTGTTTTTAGCATGCTTCTTCTCCTTATTGAGTTCAGTGTGGGGACATTTTTCAAACTCTCTTACGTAAGAGACTTGTATTAAAATGTGCTGAGATAAATCCTGCTATTGTCTCTCAAGATGGTAATTATTTGCCAACTCTTCCAGACCGTACACACCACTCCTCTGTCAAAGCCTATCATTGATTGAAACTAAGAAAAAGGAACTATTACAGGATCAATCCTTATATAGCATATCTAGTACTACTTCTTCTGTTCCTTTTCTCTTTTATTTCTTTTAATAGCTCATCCCTGGTCAAATCATATACTAGTTATTATTGTTTAAGTTTATTTGAATAATCTTATTATATTCTAAGATAAATCTTGCCATTGTCTCTAGAGGGGGTAATTGTTTGCGGACTCTCTCAGTCTGTGGTGATTGGTGATAAAGTTTATAATGTTAGATAAGTATCCAGCCAGGACAGGGAATTTACCATTTGAAGCTCACATGGTTATAAAAAGAAATTTAATTGCTGCTCTTATTGAAAGACAAATTCAGTTTAAAAGTTTGCTTGATAAGAAACATGATTTTTACATGTTATTTTCCTAAAGTGTAATTTTTGTGTAATTTATAATTTAGGTTCAACTTATTTGTTTGTTTTAGTTGCTTCCAGGATTTAATCTTTCTTTTTGTTGATTCGTATATCACATTGCATTTCATTATATTTAATATTTTCTTCATTTATTATTGCTCCGTTTATCATCCTGTTAAAAACGGGAAATACATTTTATTCATTGTTTTGTTGTAGCACTGTGGATTGATGTTCTGCTTGGCAATACTGGACCTGAGATTCAAACCCTACCGCAGCAAAGTTGGGCGACATGCTTTCTATATGTCCCTGTATATAATCGTCTCTTACTAGGTTGCTAGCTACCGTTGTTACCGGATTTTCTTTTTTCATCTTTTTTTCTTCATTTATTATTGCACCATTTGTCATCCTGTTAAAAACGGGAAATACATTTTATTCATTGTCTTGTTGTAGTACTGTGAATTGATGCTCTGCTAGGCAATAACACTGCCGCAGCAAGGTTGGGCGACAAGCTTGCTACTTGCCTCTGATTATAATTCTTCTGGCAAAAAATACCAAATGCCACATTTTTGCATATAGGAGCATGAAACCTCTACAGTAAGGTTCTCTGATACGCTGAAACTGCTGGTGTGATTTTCATTAAGATTATATGACTTTTAGGGGGTATTTCCCTCTTTTTTTGAAAATAGGCAAATTTTCCGAGGCATAGAACTTTTGACAAGTAAGACTAAACTTGATGATACTTAAATATTTAAAGTCAGCGTAAAAATCCAATTCTTTTGATGTATCTATTGATATTGAAATTCCGATTTTTAAAGTTTGGTTACTATTGAGACGAGTCACTCTTACTATACAGTTCGTTACCACGAACTGTTTGATAATCGTTTCTCACTAGGTTGCTAGCTACCGTTGTAACTGGATTTTCTTTTACCTAATTTTTTCTTCATTTATAGTTGCTCCATTTGTCATATTGTTAAAAACGGGAAATCATTTTATTCATTGTCTTGTTGCAGTACGGTGGATTTATGCTCTGCTTGGAAATATAGGATCTGGGCTCGACCCCCGCCGCAGCAAGTTTGGGTACCAAGCTTTCTACTTGTCCTTGTGTAGAAGACCAGCAACTGAAACATTGATTTGACGCCATGTGTGCCAACAATGGCTCAGAACAATCTTTATCCTTATTTTTTTTATTCATGCCTTCATTCTTATGTTATGCTTAGCTAAAGATGAGCTGTAATGTGGGTATGCTGCATTGCCACAAATTTCTCCTACCAAATCATGCCGTTTAGGCTGTTTATTTTTCGCTTATTCACACTTATTGTCCGCTATTATTGTCGTCTTGTCTATCTGTATGCGTTTGAGAGTCATCCAGCTCTTGATCGGAGGCTACAGAATAGAGGAATTCGTGTTCTTAAGGAATATTTCCCATCTCCGTTGTCGCTACCAGTTTGTCTCTTAGGAAGCCTTTTCGGCCTCTCTTGTCTTTTAAGAGGTTCGTCTCACTCTACATCGCTTCTTTTTCTCTCAGCCAGTTTTTTAGGAGATGGAATGTTCGATTTCCTGCATGCTAACATTATTGTGTTTTGTTTTTTTTTTTCAGTTTTATCAACGTATTTTTTAAACACTATACTTAAATATAACAGAAGATTATAAAATCTTTGAAACACTTTGTAAAAATAAGAATATAAATTTTGAAATTACAATTTCCAAAGTTGTCGATTAAAAATTTAATAAATTATTCCATGAATTTTCATCTGCATAATAAAAAGTATTATTAGATTTTAAAGCAGATATAAAGAATTTTGACCTTCAGGGAGAAGCTGAAAATCATAAAACTATGTAAAATGTTTGTATAAAAAGTGTAAATTCGTTTTAATTGGGTTGATTATTTATATAGCAAACCTTATAAAAAGGTATAATCTTAAAAAAAGGACCAATTAAACGGAAATTCTGCTAACTAGAACGGGAATATTTGACCATGGTTTTTTAATTTCCAACCTTAAAAAAAAAAATCCCCTCTATATATAGAAAAGAAAAACTATATATAAAATCGAAATTTGTTTTTATTTGGATGATTATATTTAGCAAACCTTGTAATAAAGTTGCAATTTTACGAAAAACAAATAATACACCGAAGTTCTTTTAATTTCAACGGGAAATCTTGATTTTGTTTGTTCTTCTCAAATAACGCCAGGAGATGAGGGCTCATTCGATTAGAAGTTGAAAATTCTAGTTTCATTATCAAGAATCGAAACTGATGGGATTGAAGTAAAATGTAATTTTCACAAACAAACGCTGTAATTTTGACAGTTTTTCATTTGTGTTTCATCATACAAGATGACATAGCACGCATAAGTTTTGAAAAATCAAAAGTCGTTTTCATGCAAGAGTGTTCATGGATATAAACACAAAAAAGACACGAAAAAATAAAGGAGCGTGAGAACAAAGCAACACGGCAGAGAAGGAGCACAGGAATTAAAATATTAACGAACAAAGGATGAGACACAGGAAACGTTACGGTGACATAGGAACAAAGGTGCAAAGGAACACAAACGCCAAGGTTGAAACGAAAACCGGAAAGAAAATGAGGGACGAATTACAGCAGACAAAAACACTTTCTGATTTTCATTTATTGAAATTGAAACAGAGAAATAAATTGTGTTAATAAAAAAAAAGTAATTGAGCTATCAACTGCACCTTTTATGACGAAACAGCTAACAGTCGGTACGATATCATTATAGTTGTAACGGCATGGGTGCACGGAGGGAGGGCAGGGGGCTGCTGCCCCCCCTAGAACTTCAAATTTACACTAGATATAGCTGAAAAAGCTGTTGAAAAAAGGTATATGGCTAAAAAAGCAGTTGATAAAAGGTAGATGGTTGAAACAGATGGAAATGACAGAATATATCTGAAGCAGTTGATAAAAGGTAGATGGTTGAAAAAGCTGGAAATGACAGAATACCACTGAAACAGCTGAAATGACAGAATAAAAGTTAAACAAGAAGTAATTATCCATAATATCTTGGAAAGATTTAGCTCTAATCCAAGAAGATTAATGCTGAAGCTTATTGATGAGGTTTTTTGGTCATTACTTGTTAATTAATTAAAAATACTTTTTCCACAAAATAAGTTTTTCAAAGAAAAGTAAAGAACTCCATTAAACAAAAAATGAGCAAAAATAAAATCTAATAATCTACCAAGCATGAAACTACCAAAATTCAGCATTGATAAATAAATGAAGCCTAAAACGAACAGAAATTACAATAAAAAACTGAGTCAAACAAACAACGTGCAGAAATTAACATAAGTTGGGCTCAAAACCCATATGCCTTCCCAAGGCCAGAACATAATTTGCACTTTACCGAAAAAATATAAATGTTTTTACTTTTGTAACTTTAATAAATCAAATAATATTAACATTTTGATTACTAAATATCAGTATATGTATATTAAACTGACAATGCACATTCATTTGTATTTTTTTCAGTAAAGTGCAAATTATGTTCTGGCCTTAGGAAGGCATAGGAGTTTTGAGCCCAACTTATGTTAATTTCTGCTCGTTTTGAGTTTGACTCGGTTTTTTATTGTAATTTCTGTTCGTTTTGGGTTTCATTTATTTATCGATCCTGATTTATGGTAGTTTCACGCTTGGTAGATTATTTGATTTTATTTTTGCTCATTTTTTGTTTAATGGAGTTCTTTACTTGTCTTTGAAAAACTTACTTTGTGGAAAAAAAAATTTTTTAGTTTTATATTGACATAGTCTTTTCAGGGCAAAAGAAAACAATACTTTAAATCTTTTCTTGTTTTTAAGAATTTATAGTTTAGCCCGCTATTTGTATGCTGGAGAAAAATTTTCAGCAATTTTTAACAATATACACCCTTTTAAAAATCTGGACACAAATAGTAGTATTTAATTTAATTTGATACCTCCTCTAGTTGACCTGAAAAATAAAACTTAATACCATTTGCAAAATAATCGGTTTACTTTCTTTGATAGCTTGGATACAATTACGCTATTTTGATTTGGTTAAATTTTAAGAGCAGGAGTAGCCCCGAAAGTTTGAACATAATACCCTCAGTCGTTCTTGGGATACTGCTGATATGCCTTATTGGGAATTAGCATTAACACAGTGCATTTTGATTTAATGTTAAGGCAACATTTAGTTTTTAAACATAAAGGTAAATGGGATGGTGGGCGTGGGAGGGGGATTAGTTTCCGTCCAATCACTTTCGACTATTAAAAAGGGCATCAGCCCTTTCTATTTTTAATCGAATGAGCCCTTTTTGAAATTCCTACGACAATTCCTTCGATACAAAGTGCCCTGGTCTATACAGCAACAGAAAAATAATACATTATACCCACATCGATCTTCACTAAAACAATGTCAAGACTTCCAATCACTTTCGACTATTAATAAGGGAACTAGGCCTTTTGATTTCCAATCGAATGAACCCTTTTTGGGCTTCTACGACAACGCTGTCTATAAACACCTTATATGCCCCCAGGGCAGACATTACAACCCTTACCCTAAGGGCTGTGAGGGTTGTTGTTATCCTCTTAGACCTAATTTAAATAACTTTCAACTACGTTAAAAAAAATTGCTATCTCAAAATTTTGATTGGGTATGTTTGGGAAAATGGTGGGCGTGAAAGGGGCGTTAATCGCTCTCCAGTCACTTTCAACTATTAAAAAGGGCAATAGCGCTTTCAATTTTAAATCAAATGAGCCCTTTTGAAGCTTCTACGACAACGCTTTCAATAAAAACCTTATATATCCCCAGGGCATAACTTACAACCCTTGCCCTGAGGGCTGGGGGGGTGTCATTCTCAAAGACCTAATTTCCAGAACTTTCTGCAACGTTGAACAAAACGGCTATCTGAAAATGTTGATTGGATGTGTTTGGGGGAATCGTGGGCGTGAAAGGGGGGTTAGTTACCCTCCAATCACTTTCAACTATTAAAAAGGGCACTATCCCTCTCAATTTCCAATTGATTGAGCTCCTTTTGAAGTTTTACGACAATCCCATCTATAAAAATCTTATATGCCCCCAGGGCATAACTTACAACCTTTGCCTTGGGGCTCTGGGGGGGTTTGTCATCCTTAAATAAATAATTTATAGAACTTTCAACTACGTTGAACAATATGGCTATCTCTAAAATTTGATTGAATGTGTTTGGGGAAATGGTGGGCGTGAGAGAGGAGTTAATTATTCTTAAATAATTTCTGAGACTTGACTGGCTAATCATGATAAAACAAAAATCGCGAAGAAAGGAAGAAAACGAGGACTATTAACAGCCAGTGAAAAATTATGCAAATATTTCGGTCAAGACCCCCGCTTGACCGTCCTCAGTTCAGAATAAAACTGATAAAAATATAAAAACCAAACCTTAAAATAAAAACACCAAACTAAAATTAAACGATCCTTTCTTAGTAACGGTGAAAGGGTAACTGAATAAAAAACACAAGGCTAAATGGCATTTCAGAATTTCATTTTGCGTAAAGCACTTTTAAAGGATGATCGCTTTCCAGTTTGATTGTTATCGGAGACTCTATTCGATTGCACAATATAACTTTGTGGATGTATGTAAAAACGATCAGAATTAATAATTTTGTCATAAATGAGACTGAAGAAAAATTTCTTCAGTGTCCCTATTGAGAGCTGCCTTTTGGTGAATGTGCTTTTTTATTTCAACTGCCTCCCTGAAAACCTGCGTGAGACCATTAACGGGTGCAACGATGGAGGCCTCGTCAAACAAAATGAAATGTTGTGGACTCTCGTACACATGTTGCGCCAAGGCGGAATCAAAAACCTCAGGCCTTTGGCGTAACCTCATTGCCTTGTCGATTGAGGAATTATGCTCAGATAACCTCTTCCCCAATTGCTGTTGGGTTCTACCAACAGAAAAACAGCCACAAGAACAAGGAATTCTATAAACACCACTACCCAGAATGGGGCTGGTTTTATCTTTGCCGTTGTTAAAAAAGTTCTGTGTAATATTTGAATTTTTATAGGTGACGCTAAGTTTATGTTTTTTAAGGATTCTTTTCAATTTGTCTCTCAATTTTGGAATGTAGGGTAGAACAGTGAAAAGTTTCTTATCATCCACCAATGGGACGGTATCTGTTGGGGCTTGTGGACGTGATGCACTCCCCTCTGCCTTTTTTAGTCTTCTGTCTATAATGGTCTCAAGTAATTTTATAGGGTAGCCATTGCAAAATAAAATGTCCTTAATATAGTTCAATTCTGAGTCTATGTGAGGCTCTGAGCTTATTCTTATTATTCGGTCAACCAAAGAAATAACTCCTCTTTTTATGCAGGGAGAGTGGTTGGAGGAAAAATGCAAATACCTATCGTTATACGTTGGCTTTCTATAAATAGAAAATTGAAGGCCAGGAGACTTATTGAAAATTAAAACATGTAGGAAAGGAAGTTTGTGGTTATGTTCTAGTTCTAAAGTGAACTGAAGGTTAGAGTCCAAAGTGTTTAGATGAGTTAAGAAGGAGTTAAGTGACTCTCCTCCATGCTCCCACACGGAAATAACATCATCCACAAACCGACCCCAGAACCGGTGTTTCATCGGAAAATTTCCAGAGGAGAGATTTCAATGAATTCCATATAAAAAGTTGCCAAAAATGGTGAAAGACTTGTGCCCACGGGTAAACCCCTAATTTGGGTGAAAAATTGATCATTATATCGGAAATATGAGGAGGATCTATTGCAAAGACGGACGAGACACATAATAGTTTCTATATCCAGTGTTTTGTAGTCTTTTTGATCAATATTATCTTCTAATTTCCTTTGCTAAGCTAGTTCACATTTTTTAATGTCGCAAGACGTATACATAGAAATGGCATTGAAACTGGCCAAAATTGTATCTTTTTTTTATTTCAATGTCTTTTAATTTTTCAACAAGGTGAACTGAATTTCTTATGTATGAAGTTTGCGTTTGCATAAGGGGGGGGGGGAAAGTGTTGACAACCATTTCCCCAATCTGGTAGTTGGAGAGCTATAAGAAGCCACAATTGGGTCTAGAGGGACTCCATCCTTGTGGATTTTTGGGAGCTTGTAAAATTTAGGAGCTGAACAACCTTTAGGGTAAAATAATTTACACATTTGTGGAGTAATAAGTCTTTCAGTTTGCACAATTCCTAGCTCCTTTCGTACTAAACGGGAGAACTTATCGGTGGGGTCTGAATCTATGGGCTTGTAAGTATGGGTGTCGGATAAAATATCTGTATCTTTTGTATTATATGAAGTTTTATCAAGGATAAAAATTTTATTTCCTTTATCATCCCTGGTGATAATAATGTATGGGTTTTTTTTTAAATTTTTGAGAGTTGGTGTTTCCTGATTTTTTTACTTTGAGGAATATGGAATGAAATCAAGAATATTCTTAACCACCTCTCCTCGAAGTAAATCTGGATTTTCCACAGCACCACGTGAACCAAATATACCCGCCTCCACATTGGAGACTATCTCTGCGAAATTCACTTGTGTTTGAGGTAGGCAAAATTTAGGTCCCTTGGACAAAACATGGGTTTCTTCCGGAGTAAGAACTTTAGAAGATAGGTTCTCAATGGCTGGACCAGGACAAAATGTCGGAAGAAAACATCTGGAATTCTGAAATTTTTCGTACTCTAATTTTTCAAACTTTTCTGATAAACGAGTCTTAGCCATACAAAAGTCGTGGCGGAAAGTATTCTGAGCTATTCTAGAAATCTGCTGAAAATCCGTCGGTGAAAGGTTTTGCTGTAGAAAATGTCGAGTTTTTGAAATTGTATTACTTAGGAAAAAACGTCGTTTTTTTGGTCTTTTAAAATGTGAACCCAAGACTGAAAACCAACCCTATCCCTAAATTGCCTTTCGGATTGTGTACCTAGGTTTAGGCGGAAACGAAGAGAATTCGGAAAAATTCTCTTTACTCTACAACGCTGTAAAAATTCTTGTTGATTAATAAGGTTGGCGGGTTTTTTAGACAAATCAAAATAATTACGAACAGACTTGGTCAAAAGCTCCCCGTAAGCTAGTCGTAAATAATTTCTGAGACCACATTGGCTAATCATGATAAAACAAAAAATCGCGAAGAAAGGAAGAAAAAGAGGACAATTAACAGCCAGTGAAAAAATTGAAAAATTATGCAAATATTTCGGTCAAGACCTCCGCTTGACCGTCCTCAGTGCAGAATAAAACTGATAAAAATATAAAAACCAAACCTTAAAATAAAAAAAAAAACTAAAATTGGAAGACCCTTTCCTGGTAACGGTGAAAGGGTAACTGAATAAAAAACACAAGGCTAAATGGCAGTTCAGAATTTCATTTTGCGTAAAGTACTTTCAAAGGCTGATCGCTTTCCAGTTTGATTGTTATCGGAGACTCTATTCGATTGCACAATATAACTTTATGGATGTATGTAAAAACGATCAGAATTAATAATTTTGTCATAAATGAGACTGAAGAAAAATTTCTTCAGTGTCCCTATTGAGAGCTACCTTTTGGTGAATGTGCTTTTTTATTTCAACTGTCTCCCTGAAAACCTGCGTGAGACCACTAACGGGGGCAAAGATGGAGGCCTCGTCAAACAAAATGAAATGGTGTGGACTCTCGTACACATGTTGCGCCAAGGCGGAATCAAAAACCTCAGGTCTTTGGCGTAACCTCATTGGCTTGTCGATTTAGGACTTATGCTCAGATAACCTCTCCCCTAATTGCTGTTTGGTTCTACCAACATAAAAACAGCCACAAGAACAAGGAATTCTATAAACACCACTACCCATAATGCGGCTGGTTTTATCTTTGCCGTTGTTAAAAAAGTTCTGTGTAATATTTCAATTTTTAAAGGCGACGCTAAGTTTATGTTTTTAAGGATTCTTTTCAATTTGTCACTCTATTTTGGAATGTAGGGTAGAACAGTGAAAAGTTTCTTATCATCCACCAATGGGACGGTATCTGTTGGGGCTTGTGGACCTGATGCACTCCTCTCTGCCTTTTTTCGTCTTCTGTCTATAATGGTCTCAAGTAATTTTCTAGGGTAGCCATTGCAAAATAAAATGTCCTTAATATAGTTCAATTCTGAGTCTATGTGAGGCTCTGAGCATATTCTTATTTCTCGGTCACCCAAAGAAATAACAACTCCTCTTTTTATGCAATGAGAGGGGTTGGAGAAAAAATGCAAATACTTATCGTTATACGTAGGCTTTCTATGAATAGAAAATTGAAGGCCAGGAGACTTATTGAAAATTAAAACATCTAGGAAAGGAAGTTTGTGGTTATGTTCTAGTTCTAAAGTGAACTGAAGGTTAGAGTCCAAAGTGTTTAGATGAGTTAAGAAGGAGTTAAGTGACTCCTCCATGCTCCCACACAGAAATAACATCATGCACAAACCGACCCCAGAACCGGTGTTTCATCGGAAGGCTAGTTGCCTTCCAATCACTTTCGACTTTGAAAAAGGACACAAGCCCTTTGAATTTCCAATCGAATGAGCCTTTTTTGGAGTTTCTACGACATCGCCAGTAGTAACCTATCTAGTACTTTCAACCCTACATTCAACCCTACAAGAATATGGTCAAAAGTGTAATAGATTGAAAACCTACAAGAAAATATACATTGGAATTGCGCAAGAAAAACCCACATTTTTTAATTCTTTGATTGACGTGTTTGGGGAGATTACGTTCCTTGGCACCTTTTAAGAGCATGTACTTATGGATACCTTTCCAAGCAAGATGGTTAAACATGCTTTTACAATCGGAAATGTTTGATTAACATTTGCAAAAAGGGGTAATGGGATTTGCGAATTGGAGTGTAGGATTTGCGAATTTGATCCTACTAAGGATAGTCTTGAAATAAAAATTTTTAACAAGAAATGACTGAAAAGTGTTTTGGAGGAGATGGGGTGACTGTGTACTGTATAATACACAAGTGATGTTTTGGACAGTGTTGTCAATTTAAAATAGTTTAGAAATAAAAAAATTTAACAAGAAATGGCTGAAAAGTGTTTTGAGGGAGATGGGTTGCATGGAGGGTTGAGTTGCACGAGGGTTCAGTTAAAGGGGGTAGAGTTACACGGGGGTTTAGTTAAATGGGGTTGAGTTGCACGAGGGTTCAGTAGCACGAGGGTTCAGTAGCACGGGGGTTCAGTTGTACGGGGTTTCGGTTATACAGGGGTTCAGTTACATGGGGGGTTCAGTTGCACGGGGGTTTAGTTAAACTTGAGTTGCACGGGAGTTGAGTTGCACGGGGGTTCAGTTACATGCGGATTCAGTTACACGGGGTTTAGTTAAATGTGGTTGAGTTGCATAGTCTTGTTGGGAAAAATTGGAGTTCATACTTAAACAGTTCTATTAAGAGCTATTGCTATGGAAATGGCTCATTTTTGAATCGAAACTATGCTTTTCTGACTGAAGATACACATTTGAATCAGAAAATGTGAAAATGTACACAATTGAAACAGAGAAGTGTATTTTGACGACATTTTCTATAATTTCGTCTGAAAAATAGGAGTTCACGCTTAAAAAGTTCTATTAAGAGCTATTTTTATGGAAATGGTTCATTTTTGAACCAAAACTACGCTTTTCTGACTGAAGATATACATTATAATCAGAGAATTGTATATTGATAGTATTTTCTATAGTCTCACTGGAAAAAATTGGAGTTCATACTTAAACAGTTCTATTAAGAGCTATTGCTATGGAAATGGCTCATTTTTGAATCGAAACTACACTTTTCTGACTGAAGATACACATTTGAATCAGAAAAAGTGAAAATGTACACAACTGAAACAGAGAAGTGTGTTTTGACCGTATTTTCTATAATTTCGTCTGAAAAATAGGAGTTCACACTTAAAAAGTTCTATTAAGAGCTATTTTTATGGAAATGGTTCATTTTTGAAATAAAACTATGCTTTTCTGACTGAAGATATACATTATAATCAGAGAATTGTGTATTGATAGTATTTTCTATAGTCTCACTGGAAAAAATTGGAGTTCATACTTAAACAGTTCTATTAAGAGCTATTGCTATGGAAATGGCTCATTTTTGAATCGAAACTACGCTTTTCTGACTGAAGATACACATTTGAATCAGAAAAAGTGAAAATGTACACAACTGAAACAGAGAAGTGTGTTTTGACCGTATTTTCTATAATTTCGTCTGAAAAATAGGAGTTCACACTGAAAAAGTTGGTGGAAAAGTTTCGTCTGAAAAATAGGAGTTCACACAGAAAAAGTTTGTGGAAAATGACTCATTTTGGAACCAAAACTATGCTTTTCTGACTGAAAATACACAATTGAATCAGGCAAATGTATCTTGATCGTATTTTCTGTAATTTTGCTGCATAAAATGGATTTCACACTTAAAAAGTTTCATTAAGAGCTATTTTTATGAAAATGGCTCATTTCGATCCAAAACCACGCTTTTCTGACTGAAGATCCAAGAAATGGGTTTTTGATCAAATTTTCTATAATTTCGACTAAAAAAGGTTTTGTTGTGCTTTACCTTGTCACAGTTACATTCTGTTGATTTTCATAGTTCATTTTGAATTTCTTTCATTGAAATGCAAGAGTTGGAATATTTCAGTAGTGTTTTGTTGTGCTTTACCTTGTCACAGTTACATTCTGTTGATTTTTATAGTTCATTTTGAATTTCTTTCATTGAAATGCAAGAGTTGGAATATTTCAGTAGTGTTTTGTTGTGCTTTACCTTGTCAAAGTTACATTCTCTTGATTTTTCGAAGTTCATTTTGAATTTCTGTCGTGAAATGCAAGAGTTGGAATATTTCAATAGTGTTTTGTTGCGCTTTACCTTGTCACAGTTACATTCTGTTGATTTTCATAGTTCATTTTGAATTTCTTTCATTGAAATGCAAGAGTTGGAATATTTCAGTAGTGTTTTGTTGTGCTTTACCTTGTCACTGTTACATTCTCTTAATTTTTCAAAGTTCATTTTGAATTACTTTCGTGAAATGCAAGAATTGGAATATTTCAGTAGTGTCTTGTCGTGGTTTACCTTGTCACAGCTACATTCTCATGATTTTTCAAAGTTCATTTTGAATTTCTGCCGTGAAATGCAAGAGTTGGAATATTTCAGTAGTGACTTGTTGTGCTTTACCTTGTCACAGTTACATTCTTTTGATTTTCATAGTTCATTTTGAATTTCTTTCATTGAAATGCAAGAGGTGGAATATTTCAGTAGTGTTTTGTTGTGCTTTACCTTGTCACAGTTACATTCTGTTGATTTTCATAGTTCATTTTGAATTTCTTTCATTGAAATGCAAGAGTTGGAATATTTCAGTAGTGTTTTGTTGTGCTTTACCTTGTCACAGTTACATTCTCTTAATTTTCAAAGTTAATTTTGAATTTCTTTCGTGAAATGCAAGAACTGGAATATTTCAGTAGTGTCTTGTCGTGGTTTACCTTGTCACAGCTACATTCTCATGATTTTTCAAAGTTTATTTTGAATTTCTGTCGTGAATTCATAGTTCATTTTGAATTTCTTTCATTGAAATGTAAGAGTTGGAATATTTCAGTAGTGACTTGTTGTGCTTTACCTTGTCACAGTTACATTCCCTTGATTTTTCGAAGTTCATTTTGAATTTTTGTCGTGAAATGCAAGAGTTGGAATATTTCAGTAGTGTTTTGTTGTGCTTTACCTTGTCACAGTTACATTCTATTGATTTTCATAGTTCATTTTGAGTTTCTTTCATTGAAATGCAAGAGTTGGAATATTTCATTTGTGTTTTGTTGTGCTTTACCTTGTCACAGTTACATTCTCTTAATTTTTCAAAGTTCATTTTGAATTTCTTTCGTGAAATGCAAGAATTGGAATATTTCAGTAGTGTCTTGTCGTGGTTTACCTTGTCACAGCTACATTCTCATAATTTTTCAAAGTTCATTTTGGATTTCTGTCGTGAAATGCAAGATTCGGAATATTTCAGTAGTGACTTGTTGTGCTTTACCTTGTCATAGTTACATTCTCTTGATTTTTCTAAGTTCATTTTGAATTTCTGTCGTGAAATGCAAGAGTTGGAATATTTCAATAGTGTTTTGTTGTGCTTTACCTTGTCACAGTTACATTCTGTTGATTTTTATAGTTCATTTTGAATTTCTTTCATTGAAATGCAAGAGTTGGAATATTTCAGTAGTGTTTTGTTGTGCTTTACCTTGTCGCAGTTACATTCTCTTAATTTTCAAAGTTCATTTTGAATTTCTGTCGTGAAATGCAAGAGTTGGAATATTTCAGTAGTGACTTGTTGTGCTTTACCTTGTCACAGTTACATTCTCTTGATTTTTCGAAGTTCATTTTGAATTTCTGTCGTGAAATGCAAGAGTTGGAATATTTCAGTAGTGACTTGTTGTGCTTTACCTTGTCACAGTTACATTCTCTTGATTTTTCGAAGTTCATTTTGAATTTCTGTCGTGAAATGCAAGAGTTGGAATATTTCAGTAGTGTTTTGTTGTGCTTTACCTTGTCACAGTTACATTCTGTTGATTTTCATAGTTCATTTTGAATTTTTTTCATTGAAATGCAAGAGTTGGAATATTTCAGTAGTGTTTTGTTGTGCTTTACCTTGTCACAGTTACATTCTCTTAATTTTCAAAGTTCAATTTGAATTTCTTTCGTGAAATGCAAGAATTGGAATATTTCAGTAGTATCTTGTCGTGGTTTACCTTGACGCAGCTACATTCTCATGATTTTTCAAAGTTCATTTTGAATTTCTGTCGTAAAATGCAAGAGTTGGAATATTTCAGTAGTGACTTGTTGTGCTTTACCTTGTCACAGTTACATTCTCTTGATTTTTCGAAGTTCATTTTGAATTTCTGTCGTGACATGCAAGAGTTGGAATATCTCAGTAGTGTTTTGTTGTGCTTTACCTTGTCACAGTTACATTCTGTTGATTTTCATAGTTCATTTTGAATTTCTTTCATTGAAATGCAAGAGTTGGAATATTTCAGTAGTGTTTTGTTGTGCTTTACCTTGTCACAGTTACATTCTCTTAATTTTCAAAGTTCATTTTGAATTTCTTTCGTGAAATGCAAGAATTGGAATATTTCAGTAGTGATTTTCATGATTTTTCAAAGTTCATTTTGAATTTCTGTCGTGAAATGCAAGAGTTGGAATATTTAAGTAGTGACTTGTTGTGCGCGCACGTAACCTCGTCTAAATTAACCTTAAAAAATGAAATAAAGCTATGTCGACTTTGCATATTTTATTCAACATATCCGACAATTGATACAGAAAAAGCATAGAGTTTGTTACTAACTTACTTGCATTTTTTTCCATCATTTCTTGAATTAAATTTCTGTATTGTGCATCCAAATGGGGAATTCAAGAAAGAGTTTGTTACTTACTTGCGATTTTTTCATAATTTCTTGAATAAAGTATTTGTATTGTGTATCCAAGGGGTGATTTCAAGAAAGAGTTTCGTAAAGCACAACAAAACACTACTGAAATATTCCAACTCTTGCATTTCACGACAGAAATTCAAAATGAACTTCGAAAAATCAAAAGAAATGTAACTGTGACAAGGTAAAGCACATCAAGTCACTACTGAAATATTCCAACTCTTGCATTTCAACGAAAGAAATCCAAAATGAAATTTGAAAAATCATGAGAATGTAGCCGTGACAAGGTAAACCACGACAAGACACTACTGAAATACTCCAATTCTTGCATTTCACGAAAGAAATTCAAAATGAACTTTGAAAAATTAAGAGAGTGTAACTGTGACAAGGTAAAGCACAACAAAACACTTCTGAAATATTCCAACTCTTGCATTTCAATGAAAGAAATGCAAAATGAACTATGAAAATCAACAGAATGTAACTGTGACAAGGTAAAGCACAACAAAACACTACTGAAATATTCCAACTCTTGCATTTCACGACAGAAATTCAAAATGAACTTCGAAAAATCAAAAGAAATGTAACTGTGACAAGGTAAAGCACATCAAGTCACTACTGAAATATTCCAACTCTTGCATTTCGCGACAGAAATTCAAAATGAGCTTTGAAAAATCATGAGAATGTAGCTGTGACAAGGTAAACCACGACAAGACACTCTTGAAATATTCCAATTCTTGCATTTCACGAAAGAAATTCAAAATGAACTTTGAAAATTAAGAGAATGTAACTGTGACAAGGTAAAGCACAACAAAACACTACTGAAATATTCCAACTCTTGCATTTCAATGAAAGAAATTCAAAAAGAACTATGAAAATCAACAGAACGTAACTGTGACAAGGTAAAGCACAACATAACAATACTGAAATATTCCAACTCTTGCATTTCACGACAGAAATTCAAAATGAACTTAGAAAAATCAAGAGAATGTAACTGTGACAAGGTAAAGCACAACAAGTCACTACTGAAATATTCCAACTCTTGCATTTCACGACAGAAATCCTAAATGAACTTTGAAAAATCATGAGAATGTAGCTGTGACAAGGTAAACCACGACAAGACACTGCTGAAATATTCCAATTCTTGCATTTCACGAAAGATATTCAAAATGAACTTTGAAAAATTAAGAGATTGTAACTGTGACAAGGTAAAGCACAACAAAACACTAATGAAATATTCCAACTCTTGCATTTCAATGAAAGAAACTCAAAATGAACTATGAAAATCAACAGAATGTAACTGTGACAAGGTAAAGCACAACAAAACACTACTGAAATATTCCAACTCTTGCATTTCACGACAGAAATTCAAAATGAACTTCCAAAAATCAAGAGAATGTAACTTTGACAAGGTAAAGCACAACAAGTCACTACTGAAATATTCCAACTCTTGCATTTCACGACAGAAATTCAAAATGAACTTTGAAAAATCATGATTTTGTAGCTGTGACAAGGTAAACCACGACAAGACACTACTGAAATATTCCAATTCTTGCATTTCACGAAAGAAATTCAAAATGAACTTTGAAAATTAAGAGAATGTAACTGTGACAAGGTAAAGCACAACAAAACACTACTGAAATATTCCAACTCTTGCATTTCAATGAAAGAAATTCAAAATGAACTATGAAAATCAACAGAATGTAACTGTGACAAGGTAAAGCACAACAAAACACCACTGAAATATTCCAACTCTTGCATTTCACGACAGAAATTCAAAATGAACTTTAAAAATCATGAGAATGTAGCTGTGACAAGGTAAACCACGACAAGACACTACTGAAATATTCCAATTCTTGCATTTCACGAAAGAAATTCAAAATGAACTTTGAAAATTAAGAGAATGTAGCTGTGACAAGGTAAAGCACAACAAAACACTACTGAAATATTCCAACTCTTGCATTTCAATGAAAGAAATTCAAAATGAACTATGAAAATCAACAGAATGTAACTGTGACAAGGTAAAGCACAACAAAACACTACTGAAATATTCCAACTCTTGCATTTCAATGAAAGAAATTCAAAATGAACTTCGAAAAATCAAGAGAATGTAACTGTGACAAGGTAAAGCACAACAAGTCACTACTGAAATATTCCAACTCTTGCATTTCACGACAGAAATTCAAAATGAACTTTGAAAAATCATGAGAATGTAGCTGTGACAAGGTAAACCACGACAAGACACTACTGAAATATTCCAATTCTTGCATTTCACGAAAAAAATTCAAAATGAACTTTGAAAATTAAGAGAATTCTAACTGTGACAAGGTAAAGCACAACAAAACACTACTGAAATATTCCAAGTCTTGCATTTCAATGAAAGAAATTCCAAAGTAACTATGAAAATCAACAGAATGTAACTGTGACAAGGTAAAGCACAACAAAACACTACTAAAATATTCCAACTCTTGCATTTCACGACAGAAATTCAAAATGAACTTCGAAAAATCAAGAGAATGTAACTGTGACAAGGTAAAGCACAACAAGTCACTACTGAAATATTCCAACTCTTGCATTTCACGGCAGAAATTCAAAATGAACTTAGAAAAATCATGAGAATGTAGCTGTGACAAGGTAAACCACAACAAGACACTACTGAAATATTCCAATTCTTGCAATTCACGAAAGAAATTCAAAATGAACTTTGAAAATTAAGAGAATGTAACTGTGACAAGGTAAAGCACAACAAAACACTACTGAAATATTCCAACTCTTGCATTTCAATGAAAGAAATTCAAAATGAACTATGAAAATCAACAGAATGTAACTGTGACAAGGTAAAGCTTAACAAAACACTATTGAAATATTCCAACTCTTATATTTCACGACAGAAATTCAAAATGAACTTCGAAAAATCAAGAGAATGTAACTGTGACAAGGTAAAGCACAACAAAACACTACTGAAATATTCCAACTCTTGCATTTCAATGAAAGAAATTCAAAATGAACTATGAAAATCAACAGAATGTAACTGTGACAAGGTAAAGCACAACAAAACATTTTTTCAGTCGAAATTATAAAAAATTTGATCAAAAACCCATTTCTTGGATCTTCAGTCAGAAAAGCGTGGTTTTGGATCGAAATGAGTCATTTTCATAAAAATAGCTCTTAATGAAACTTTTTAAGTGTGAAATCCATTTTATGCAGCAAAATTACAGAAAATACGATCAAGATACATTTGCCTGATTCAATTGTGTATTTTCAGCCAGAAAAGCATAGTTTTGGTTCCAAAATGAGTCATTTTCCACAAAAAAAATAACTCTTAATGGATCTTCTTACGTGTGAACTCCAATTTTTTCCAAAAAAATTATAAGAAAATATGATCAAAACACATTTCTCTGATTATAATGTATATCTTCAGTCAGAAAAGCGTAGTTTTTGTTCAAAAATGTACCATTTCCATGAAAATAGCTCTTAATAGAACTGTTTAAGTATGAACTCCAATTTTTTCCAATGAAAATATAAAAAATACTATCAAAACACATTTCTCTGATTATAATGTATATCGTCAGTCAGAAAAGCGTAGTTTTGGTTCAAAAATGAACCATTTCCATAGCAATAGCTCTTAATAGAACTGTTTAAGTATGAACTCCAATTTTTTCCAATGAGACTATAGAAAATCCTATCAAAACACATTTCTCTGATTATAATGTATATCTTCAGTCAGAAAAGCGTAGTTTTGGTTCAAAAATGAACCATTTCCATAAAAATAGCTCTTAATAGAACTTTTTAAGTGTGAACTCCTATTTTTCAGACGAAATTATAGAAAATACGGTCAAAACACACTTCTCTGTTTCAGCTGTGTACATTTTCACTTTTTCTGATTCAAATGTGTATCTTCAGTCAGAAAAGTGTAGTTTCAATTCAAAAATGAGCCATTTCCATAGCAATAGCTCTTAATAGAACTGTTTAAGTATGAACTCCAATTTTTTCCAGTGAGACTATAGAAAATACTATCAATACACAATTCTCTGATTATAATGTATATCTTCATTCAGAAAAGCGTAGTTTTGGTTCAAAAATGAACCATTTCCATAAAAATAGCTCTTAATAGAACTTTTTAAGTGTGAACTCCTATTTTTCAGACGAAATTATAGAAAATACGGTCAAAACACACTTCTCTGTTTCAGTTGTGTACATTTTCACTTTTTCTGATTCAAATGTGTATCTTCAGTCAGAAAAGCGTAGTTTCGATTCAAAAATGAGCCATTTCCATAGCAATAGCTCTTCATAGAACTGTTTAAGTATGAACTCCAATTTTTTCCAGTGAGACTATAGAAAATACTATCAATACACAATTATCTGATTCAAATGTGTATCGTCAGTCAGAAAAGCGTAGTTTCGATTCAAAAATGAGCCATTTACATAGCAATAGCTCTTAATAGAACTGTTTAAGTATGAACTCCAATTTTTTTCAGTGAGACTATAGAAAATACTATCAATACACAATTTTCTGATTATAATGTATATCTTCAGTCAGAAAAGCGTAGTTTTGGTTCAAAAATGAACCATTTCCATAAAAATAGCTCTTAATAGAACTTTTTAAGCGTGAACTCCTATTTTTCAGACGAAATTATAGAAAATATCGTCAAAACACACTTCTCTGTTTCAATTGTGTACATTTTCACATTTTCTGATTCAAATGTGTATCTTCAGTCAGAAAAGCGTAGTTTCGATTCAAAAATGAGCCATTTCCATAGCAGTAGCTCTTAATAGAACTGTTTAGGTATGAACTCCAATTTTTTCCAACGAGACTATGCAACTCAACCACATTTAACTAAACCCCATGTAACTGAATCTGTATGTAACTGAACCCCCGTGCAACTGAACCCTCGTGCAACTCAACTCCCGTGCAACTCAAGCCCCATTTAACTAAACCCCCGTGCAACTGAACCCCCCATGTAACTGAACCCCTGTATAACCGAAACCCCGTACAACTGAACCCCCGTGCTACTGAACCCTCGTGCAACTCGACCCCATTTAACTAAACCCCCGTGTAACTCTACCCCCTTTAACTGAACCCTCGTGCAACTCAACCCTCCATGCAACCCATCTCCCTCAAAACACTTTTCAGCCATTTCTTGTGAATTTTTTTTATTTCTAAACTATTTTAAATTGACAACACTGTCCAAAACATCACTTGTGTATTATACAGTACACAATCACCCCATCTCCTCCAAAACACTTCTCAGTCATTTCTTGTTAAAAAATTTTATTTCAAGACTATCCTTAATAGGATCAAATTCGCAAATCCTACACTCCAATTCGCAAATCCCATTACCCCTTTTTGCAAATGTTAATCAAACATTTCCGATTGTAAAAGCATGTTTAACCATCTTGCTTGGAAAGGTATCCATAAGTACATGCTCTGAAAAGGTGCCAAGGAACGTAATCTCCCCAAACACGTCAATCAAACAATTAAAAAATGTGGGTTTTTCTTGCGCAATTCCAATGTATATTTTCTTGTAGGTTTTCAATCTATTACACTTTTGACCATATTCTTGTAGGGTTGAAAGTACTAGATAGGTTACTACTATCGCCTTCTATAAAAACCTTATATGCCCCCCAGGGCATAACTCACAACCCTTGCCCTGAATGCTGTGGGGGAGTGTTATCCTCAAAAACTTAATGTCTATCCGGAAATCAACTACGCTGAACAAAACGGCTATCTCAAAATTTCGATTGGATGTGTTTCTGGGAAATTTTGGGCGTGGAAGGGGTGTTAGTTGCCTTCCAATCATTTACGACTATTAAAAAGGCCACTAACCACTCCAATTTCCAACTGAATGAGCCCTTTTCGAAGTTTCTACGACAACTTCTTCGATATGAAGTGCCCTGCTCTAAAGGAAAAAAAATAAATAATACATTGTGCCAACATCGCTCTTGTATGCCCTCAGGGCATAACTTAAAACCCTTGCCCCGAGGGTTGTGGGGGGGTGCCTTCCTCAAAAACATGTTTTCTCTCTGGAAATGAACAAAATGTATATCTCAAAATTTTGATTGGATGTGTTTGGGGGAATGATGGGCGTGGGGGGGGGGGGAGTTAGTTGCCCTCCAATCACTTTCGACTATTAAAAAGGGCGCTAGCCACTCCAATTTCCAATCGAATGAGCGCTTTTCGAAGTTTCTACGACAACTCCTTCGATACAAAGTGCCCGGGTATGGAAAAAATAATATATATATATATATATATATATATATATATATATATATATATATATATATATATATATATATATATATATATATATATATATATATATATATATATAATATATATATATATATATATATATATATATATATATATATATATATATATATATATATATATATATATATATATATATATATATATATATATATATATATATATATATATATATATATATATATATATATATCCCTGAGGCCATATAATGTTTTTATAGAAAGTGTTGTCCCAGAAACTTCAAAAAGGCTCATTCGATTGGAAATTCAAAGGGCTAGTACCCTTTTTAATTGTTGAAAGTGATTGGATGGCAACTAACCTCCCTCTCACGCCCATATTTTCCCCAAACACATCCAATCAAAATTTTGAGATAGACATTTTGTTCGACGAAGTTGAAAGTTCTGGAAATCAGATATTTAGGATGACAACCACCTCCCCCCCCCCCCCCGCAGCCCTCACGGCAAAGGTTCTAAGTTATGCCCTGGGGCCATATAAGGTTTTTATAGAAAGCGTTGTCGTAGAAACTTCAAAAAGGGCTCATTTGATTGGAAATTGAAATGGCTAGTGCCCTTTTTTATGGTCGAAAGTTATTGGAAGGCAACTAACACCCTTCCACGTCCACCATTTATCCAAAAACATCCAATCAAAGTTTTTAGATAGCCGTTTTGTTCAAAGTAGTTGAAAGGTCTGGAAATTATAACTTTGAGGATGACACTCCCACACAGCCGTCAAGGTAAGGGTTGTAAGTTATGCCCTGGGGACATATAAGGTTTTTATTGAAAGACTTGTCGTAGAAACTTGAAAAATGGCTAATTCGATTGGAAATTCAAAGGGATAGTGCCTTTTTTAATAGTCGAAAGAGATTTGAGGGCAATTAACCCCCCTCTCACGCCCACTTTTTCCCCAAACACATCCATTTTTAGATAGCCATTTTGTTTAACGTAGTTAAAAGTGTCAAAAATTAGGTCTTCGAGAATTATAACCCCCCTCAGAGCCCTTGGGGCAAGGGTTGTAAGTTAAGCCCTAGGGGCATATAAGGTATTTAATGATTGGGATTTTGTAGAAACTTCAAAAAGGGTTCATTCGATTGGAAATTAGAAGAGCTTGTGCCTTTTTTAATAGTCGAAAGTGATTAGAGGATAACTAACACCCCTCTCACACCCAACATTTCCCCAAACATCCAATAAAAATTTTAAGATAACCATTTAGTTCAACGTAGTTGAAAGGTCCGGAAATTATGTCTTTAAGGATGAAAACCCCCTCACTGTCCTCAGGGCAAAGGTTGTAAGTTATCCCCTGGGGCCTATAAGGTTTTTTTTTAGAAAGCGTTGTCGTAGAAACTTCAAAAAGAGCTCATTCGATTGGAAATTGAAAAGGCTAGTGCTGTTTTTAATAGTCGGAAGTGATTGGAGGGCAACCAACCCCCCTCTCACGCCCACCATTTCCCCAAACACAGCCAATCAACATTTTGTGATAGCAATTTTCTTTAACGTTGTTGAAAGATCTAGAAATTAGGTCTTTGAGGATGACAATCCCCCCCAGCCCTCAGGGCAAGGGTCGTAAGTTATACCCTGGGGGCTTATAAGGTTTTTATTGAAAGCGTTTTCGTAGACACTTCAAAAGGGCTCAATTTCCCCAAACACATCCAATAAAAATTTTGAGATAGCGGTTTTGCTTTACGTAGTTGAACGTTCACCAATTTAGGTTTTTGAGGATGACAACCCCCTCACAGCCCTCAGGGCAAGGGTTGTAATGTATGCCCTGGGGGCATATAAGGTGTTTATAGAAAGGGTTGTCTTAGAAACTCAAAAACGGCTCATTTGATTGGAAATTGAAAGGGCTAGTGCCCTTTTTAATAGTCGAAAGTGATTGGAAGGCTTGAATTGTTTTGTAGTAAAGATCGATGTGGGTACAATGTTTTTTTTTTTTTTGTTTTTTTTTTTAGACCGGGACACTTCGTATCGAAGGAGTTGTCGCAGGAAATTCGAAAAGGGCTCTTTCGATTGAAAATAGAAAGGGCTAATGTCCTTTTTAATAGTCAAAAGTAATTGGAGGGCAACTAGTTCCCCTCCCACGCCCACCTTCCTATTTGCGCATTATGTTTAAAAACTAAATGTTGCCTTAAGATTAAATTAAAATGTATTTTGTTAATGGTGATTCCCAATAAGGCATTTCAGCAGTATCCCAAGAATGACTGAGGGTATTAGGTTCAAACTTTCGGGGCTACTTCTGCTCTTAAAATTTAACCGAATAAAAATAGCGTAAGTGTATCCAAGCTATCAAAGAAAGTAAACAGATTTTTTTGCGAATGGTATCAGGTTTTCTATTTCAGGTCATCTAGAGGAGTTATGAAACTAAATTAAACACTACTTTTCGTGTCCAGATTTTTAAAAAGGTGTATGTTGTTAAAAATTGCTGAAAATGTTTTCTCCTGCATAGAAATAGCAGGGCAAACTGCAATGTCTAGAAAAACGAAAAGATTTAAAGTATTATTTTCTTTTTCTCCGAAAAGACTATGTTAATATAAAACATTGTCAGTTTGATATACATATACTGATATTTAGTTATCAAAATGTTAATATTATTTGTTTTATTAAAGTTATAAAAGTAAAAACATTTATATTTTTTCAGTAAGATGCAAATTATGTTCTGGCCTTGGGAAGGCATAGGGGTTTTGAACCCTATTCATGTTAATTTCTGCTCGTTTTGAGTTTGACTCGGTTATTTATTGTAATTTCTGTTCGTTTTGGGTTTCATTTATTTATCGTCCCTCTGGAGGCACATGAGGAATTAAGGTCTAAGGTAGTGCAGCAGTGGGTTTGACCTTAGCTTGGTAATACGGGACCCAGAGATCGAACTTTGCTGTAGCAGCACACTACAGGGCCGACGCAGGGATCTTAGTTGTTAAGAAGCTTCGTTAATCCGATTACTACTACTTATATATGTACCCCGAAAATGTCAAATCCGAAATATTCTATATATTAGAGCAGTGGTTCCCAACCGGTGGTACGCTTACCCCTGGGGATACGCTAAACCCTCGCAGGGGGTACGCGAAGGTCCCCAAATTAATTTAGTGTACATCTTTAAAACTTTTTTCTGACTCAGTTCCAACATTTTCGTCAAAATAAGATAACCCATTGTATGTAATTTCAGACTCATTTTCAAAACTTTCGTTTTCTGTAACCCGCTAATTTTTCTCCATAGCCGTAAGGTCTCGTTCACATTCATTTTCAGTAACCCGCTAATTTTTCTCTATAGCCGTCAGGTCTCGATCAGTTCAGTCACAGATAATTTGAACCCAGCGATTTCAGTATCTTGTCATCTGTTGAAACACTAAGTTCATGAATTGTGGTTGCAAACAAACATGGTTAGATTCCTGATCAGGAATAACAAGAAGTCGAATGATGGTACCCCAAATTTAGAACCTGCACTTAAGAAGAAGAAATATGACGAATCATGTTCGGTCAAAGTGCGTCGATATTTGCCAGAATACCTAGGGCTCGGATTTAGTGCGGCAAAGTCTGATCCAGTGAATGTACTGTGCGTTCTTTGTGGTCAAGTTTTGGCCAACAGTTCCATGAAACCTGCGCATATGAACCTGCATCTCAGTAATGTGCACTCTTCTCAAGTCGGTAAGCCGATAGAGTTTTTCAAGCGTAAACAAGAAGCATTCGCTAGTAACAGTTTGGAAATTGCAAAAGTGGCATCATTTTCTTCCAAGGCTCTCCGGGCTTCATGTGTTGTGTCCTATTTAGTTACGAAACAGAAAAAACTGCACACCATTGCCGAAAGTCTGATATTACCAGCACTAGTGAAAGTCAGTGAAATAATGTTTGATACGAAAACTGCTACTGCCCCTCAGTCTTTACCTGTGTCGAACAATACTGTTTTAAGAAGGATAGAATACATTGCAAGCGATATTGTCATGCAGGTTGTTGAGCAAATAAAGGTGACGAAGATGTTTGCGTTACAGCTTAACGAAAGCACGGATTTGTCAGGTGAAGCCCGTCAAAACCTACAGTCAAGGACAACAGGAGTAGAACTATTCAAAGTGATTGAGAAATTCTTGGCAGAAAGGGGCATCTCGTGGGACTGGTGTCTGTCAGTTTGCAGTGATGGGGCTGCCGGTCTAACAGGGAAGAATAATGGGTTCATGGCCTGGATAAGGAAGAAAAATCCAAAGGAGAAGTGGTTGCACAGCATCATCCACAGGCAAGCTCTTGCATCGAAAAGGATGAACGCACATCTGCACGAGACCCTCAACGAGGCTGTAAAAGTGATCAACTTCATCAAAGCCCGACCACTGAACTCAAGACTGTTCAAGTTGCTCTGCCAAGAGATGGGTTCGGAACATCAACATTTACTTCTGCGCACAGAAGTTTGCTGGTTGTCTCGTGGGAAGATATTAAACAGACTTTTCGAGCTTCGACAAGAAGTTGATATGTTTTTTCTGGAGCAAAAGTCTGCGTTCAGTTCGCCTTTTGAAAACCAGGACTGGGTATGCAAGCTGGCGTATCTTGCGGATGTTTTCGACAAACTGAATGACTTGAATCTCTCAATGCAAGGTTCCCGGACGTACGAACTCTCCCTGATTTGTAAGATGTGTGCTTCCGTCAAGAAATTGGAGTTCTAGCTTAAAAAGGCTGAAAGAAATAGCTTTAGTTTCTTCCCGACCCTTGACAAGTTTGCGGACGATAGTGAAATTGATACCCTCAACGCAATCTGTGATTATGTTCGGGAGCATCTAACAAAAATGCAAGATTAACTTATGTCATGTTTCCCATCGATTATGACCCAGGATTGGATCCAAAATGCATTTGTTAGAGACGTGACCTCCAGCTCCGGTCTTAGTGACAAGCTTACAGAGAATCTGATCGAATTTACCAGTGTTCACGCCTTAGAACTGAAATTCCAAAATGCAACTGTTTCCCAGTTTTGGGTAGAGGTGAAAGCAGAATAGAAGGAACTATAGTGAAATTGCCATGTCTGTTTTGTTGCCATTTGGATCCACTTACCTTTGTGAAGTGTCGTTTTCGGCAATGTCATTGATCAAAACCAAACACAGAAACAGACTGAGTGTACAAAATGACCTTATAATTGCCGTTAGTGACATCGAGCCAAGATTTGAATATATTTTTAGCTAAAAAGCAGCCTAAGTTTCTCATTGATTTTGTACGTACTTTTACACGTTTGTGCACCGTCATATATGACAATAAATCTCGTGTTTTTGAAAATATAATTTTAGCTAAGAAAAAAGTAACGCAACGATTCTTAAGAAACAGGTACGCAACCTTTTTGGGCCTTGATGAGGGTGTGCGGAACGAAAAAGGTTGGGAACCACTCTATTAGAGCAGCATCAACTTGGTGGCATTGTTTGTCTCATAGATTTTTCCTTTGTAATGTTATTCTTTAAAGCGACCGCGTCATATGTAATGATTTAAGATTTGGCGATTGAGATAAGCCAAATGTAATGATTTTAGGTGGGCCAGATGTGGCAATAACAATTGGGGCCACAAATGTAATATTATGATTTAAAGCGGTGTACCGATCGCACCACTCGCTGAAAGCGAGAAAATAAAATGCATAATTGAAGTAGGTTAGAAATTCTCCAACTATCAATCCGGGAGCGTAACCTCACTTCCTCGAGTTATCTTCTTGTCAATTACCTCTAATGTTATGTAGAAATCAGATTCCTGGGAGCGTTACCGATGGAGGCATACGAACTAATTACCTGCTGGGCGATTAGATACAGAAATATGAATAAAACAAACATAAACAGAAAAGCAATAGTTTTATTGTGACTTACATTTTAGGTGTACAACAGTGGTTCACTTCAACTGACGACAAATATAGGCACAGTTGGTCATTAAGTTGACTCTCAGAAATAATGGCAATAGAGACAATTCATCATTGACAAAACGTAATTGACTATGAAGGAATTAACAAAACATGGTTGACCAAATAAAATTGACGCGAAAAACACTTTTCTTCACTACATCAAACTATTCCTGCTTCTGTGCGCTAGAAGCTAATTCACAATTGGCCCCTTGTGTGGAGGGGGGCCGCTACCTTGTAATTATGTTTGCAAACTCACTTCATTATGCTAACTCCCATCCAATAGATTATTTAAAAATTTTTGATGATGAAATATTCAAACTGCTCTTAATAATTTAAATTTCCTGTAAAAATTGTATCTAGAGTTTTCTTATTTCCAAGTACCATAGCGAAATTTAAAACTATCTTCCTTGTGTAGCTGAGAATAAAATGCATTTTCTCTTTTGCTGATTAAGAACTTTTCGTTTTGAGACTGGATTTAAACTTAATTAGGAGAGGTTTAATTTATGTCGGAATTATTCATAGAAGGAAAGTATCATTAATTTTTTTGTATTTTAAACATTTCACATATTACTCATGGTACATATTACTCTTCCCATTATTTAATGACGTCCCGTCATTAGGACTTGCTTACCTTAGGGCTTTTGAAATCTTTGCTATTTATTAACTATTTATTCTACATAATTTTGATTGACATTGTATTATTTTAAATTTTTATTTTAGTTTAATCAGGAGTGCTTTAAAATTTTCTCTATTACTTTTCTTATTTTATTATATATCCCTTTCTAAAGTTCATCTACCAGACTAAGATTATGAATGGTTCTAGCCTATACTAAAGATTTTTTTTACATCTAACGCTGATGACTTTTACATTTCCATCAAGGTTGAGGCTATTCTACTTTTACTATGAGATTTTTTTGAAAATTCACCTTTTACAAGTTTTTTTCTTATTTTGTTTACTATTGGATATTTATGCTTCCTATCGACGCTAAATTAAATGAATAGTACGACAACGCTGCACATAACTCTATCTGAACATCTAACACTACATATAAGAACGATTTAAAACACACAATATTATATTTACCATGTTCACTGGTAAACATTAGAACACTTTCACTGGGAATGTTTGCTATGTAATATTACTGATAGGATATTGGAATTTTTAAGTTATCAAAGTTATCAAAATGTAACATATGCAAATTCACACCTATTTCATCACCATTCATGTCTTTTAGCGTACTCAATCCTTCTATTATAAATTATGGTCGTTCACTCTTTTCGTCTTGTGCAAAAACAAAATTACAACACTTACAATAGCTTCTTCACAGAATAGTTCGAGTATGGCTATGTTGATCTTGAACGAAACGCTTTCCTTAATTGTCAAACGTGAAATGATGCTCCCAGGTACAGATTTGTGGAATTTTGGTATCAGAGTTCATTCTCACCTGCTGTTTTTTGGGAAGTTCATAAGGTGCCTTATCGTTAAGGGGTTGAACACTGGGACTGTTGAAACTTAAGACTTGATCTAGTATCAACACAGTCCGGATTGGGTTGATTTTCTTGTCAGCATATCGTTCTTGGGATATTTTAAAGTACATAGAGAATGTGATTTTCGTATAAAATTGTTCGTTTGTGCACTTAGAGATTGCAGTTCTCTTGTAAAATTGTTCGTTCCTGGCTTGCGTCTATTAACTTTTGCGGTGATTCCTTGGTTAATCACAGGGGAATTGCAGTTTGGATTTGGAATGGGTCGACATCAAACTTTAGTGACTCCTTCAACATATTGTCTTTAACTTGTGGGAGGAGTATATTGTCACAAAGGGGTTAATCACTGGGGTTAATTTTGGTTTCTGTAATTCATTGGTTGGTTTCCAGGTCCATTTTTCAGAAATTATCTCGTAACATCTATGGGATAAAGGAGATATGAACTTTTTGCATTTGATAGAGGGGATAGGATGGATTCCGAGAGATGGTCGAAAGGGATTCGACGCGTGAATCTGCGACAGATAAATAATTTTCGGGTTCATCCAATATCATAACTATACAGTCATATGTACATGGGTCCATAAGGATTATCAAGGGTGATATTTATGTACTTATATCTTGTACTGGTCGTTGGGATTCTTAGGATTTATGTGTTTATATAGTTCGATAATGCACTGGATACTTAGATTCAAATATAGTGTTACCTGATACGTAATGGGGTTTATGGTCGAGGGAACACGATCAGAAGGTAACGGTAATCTTCGTAAACGATGCTAGGGCGAAAATTGCTTGGAGTCCATGGTGAGTACTCTTTGTTGGTTGAGGTATGATGAAAATAGATGCTACTAGGTTGTATCTGCACTGGACTACGCATTGTAATGATCGATATCCAATATGTCATTCCACTTCCTGTAATAAAAATAACGAGGCAGAATCGCACGTTCTTTAAAATCAAGTAGTTTTAATACATAATAAACAATACAATTAGGTGTATTTTAGGGTGAATGTTACCCTACAAGACAATATTAAATAGATGCACTAATATTACTACATAAATATTGATTTTAATAAAACGACATTATTATCATGTTGGTTTCAGATACATAAAATTCTCATTGGGAAATCTAAAACAGAGATTTCTTCTAATTTGTTTTGAGAAAAGAAACAACGATACAAGACTTATTGAATCCTTCAACACTTATTTAATTTTCCCTTGGATGTAAAACAATCCCCTAAACCTAAGTTACTCTACATTTGTTAAATTTGAGGTCTCAGTTCACAACATATTTCATGCCTTCATTGTTCACGCACATCCGTGCTGTTTAAAAAAACGCATGTTGCAGCGTCTTAACCGCGCACGGTTTTACCTAAACGACACTTACAATGAGGAAAAAAGACATAACAAGGACGAGTGGAGACCTCTATACCCACTTGTTTTCTAATGCCTTCCCTTTTTCTTAGCTTAGACGTTCTCATGAGGTTCCGGGTTTAACTTCTGCATTTCAGTCGTTTCCCCAGGTTCTTCTTTTGGGTTTTGCCTTCTTAGTCTCAAAATTCTTCCATGATTAGAAGTCAGTAGGGTTCTCGTGGTCAGGGAAATCGCGAATACGGAACATGCGGTTAGTAGTATGTTCCACCAGAATTTGGTCGAGAATAATCCGTATCTATCATCCACGTACGTTAATCTTTGGTCTTCATTAGTAAATAGGGGGATCTGGGAGTCTAATGCTTCTCTTATTTTTGTAAGCCTTGATGTCCCTTTATTCTTTTCTATTTTGGACCATATCGATGTTTTCATTTCCTCACTTTCTATATTGGGAATATTGTACGACAGGTTTATTGCCTTGAAATTGATTATTTTGGGACTCAATATATTTGTGCTCGTGGTAATTAACGGCGTTCGAACAGTTGACTCTCTATTTAAAAGTCGACATCCTTGTTTTATGGTTATCGTACCCACATCTTGTAACAGTAATTTTGTCTTGTAACTTGGATCTATTCTTTCTGTGTTATTATAACAAGACAAAGTTCCAACAGTTTCTCTTGGAACAGAAAACAACCAAAGATCATTTCTAAGGTGTATCAATATCTTTCGTTTAGTACTTCCCAGCAAGACTTCTTTCATTTGGACTGGATACATCGCACTGGAATGGTACGGGTAGACTTTAGATTAAAGGAAATTATTCGAATTAATTATATGCAATGTGACTTTTTAATTAGAATTTGTTTTCGGGAACTGATATATGTTGAGCAGACGGTATCAGGCGGTTTTGATTCGTGCGAAGCCTTGATATATGTTGAACAAAATTTTTATACAGCATTTTTATAGTTTTATGATTTTTACTTGTGAGCTAAAAGTTTTTAAATTATTATTCCTTTATAGCGCCTATCCATTAAAATCTCTTAATCCTGTACTGACTAAGGGTAATTCCATCTATCAGGTTTTTTAACCGTTCTACCCGATTGTGTCGTTACTTTCTCTTCGACTTCTTGCGGTTTTTTTCTTTTTCGGTTTTGATAGCGAAATAAGATCAAACTTTTTGTATTGTCTTTTCAAAAATTCTTGTCTTTTAACACTGTTTCTTTTGCGTGCGCGGCCGCTGAAGTCGGTTTTGATTTCCCTATTTCTTTAACTACCATATGGTCTTATTCACCGCCAGACTCTTCGGAACTGGTTTCCGACGAATCCAAATTAGAACTTTTAGAAGTGACACTTCACATTTTTGAGGTATCACCTGCCCTTCCGTCGTAAATTTATGCTCCTCTGGAAGTAGAAGGTTTATTCTCTAACTATTCGCCTTGAGTTTTTAACTCGGGAGACTTGACAGATTCTTGAGAGCTTTGAGAGGAATCAAAAGTTTTTGTGGGGTTCCTCCACTGCTTAAATGCCATGTCTTCAGGGGGATGGGGCATTCTTTGCAATAATGTATCTCTCCTCGAAGTCCATTGATTAGACTTGACCTTGGACACAGTCATATCATGCTCTTGTCCTTGCTGGTCATCGTTGGGAGTTTTATTTCTAGCAATGTACTTTGACTCCTTTTTATTGGGAAATTTATTAAATCCATGGCCTCTCGCAGATTCGTTTTAATTGAATCTTTGGGAGGAGTTTTCTTTACAGTAATACCCAGAGTTTCTACAGCTCTGTTCAATTCTACCTGCAATGACAGGGGCCTCTCTATTGGTGTTGCAGGGGAAACCATATCGTCTGGAAATCTTTTGGGGGTACAAAGGGTCGAAATTCTATCAGGCAAAAATTGGTTTTTTGAGATATCGTATAATCTAATTATCCTGCGCTCTCCAATGATGAAGTTTTTGGATGTTTTTGGCGTTTTTATTCTCATTGGTATTAGTTTTCTCTTGGGAATAACTAGATTTTTCATAGCTAAAAATTCTTCAAAGTTTTCCTCATCACTCTCATTTTCAAAATAGTCTTGTTTAAAACTAAAGGGTTTTAGCTCTGCCAATCTTGATTTAGGGGGCTCAGTTTCCGCTTCTGATGAATCGGTAGACGAGGGACGCTGTACCCATCTTTCTGGAAATTTTGCTCTCTTTATTCGGCTAACATGCGCCTTGTAAGTTCCTCCACTATCGGGGTTCACTATTTTAAAAGTATAATCGTTATCTTACTTTTTGACTATTCTTTACGATCCAGAATATTTGTTGGAAAGTTTTTTGCCTTCCGTTTTGTCTCGTTCTTTAGGTAGACACAATCCCCTATCTTAAAATCTATGTTCCCTTGACTTTGGGTTGGTTTCTTAGTTCTTGGTTTATTTTACATTTTTCCAACTCCTGCCTAACTATCTTATAAGTTTTCCTCATCCTATTTATGAACTCCTGTTTGTAATCCTCCGAGTTATTGTAATATTGCCGGGATTCAATAATCTCGTCATAGGGGATTCTAAAATCATGGTCAAAAAGTAAATAAAAAGGGTTTCTTTGGTTGTTTCTGAATGAGCATTGTTGATTACGTTGGTTAAATAAGGTAAGAATTGATCCCAATCGTTCCTTTTGTCTTTTGTATAGATGCTTAATACATTCGAAAATATTTTATGCCTATTTTCTATTTTACCATTAGCATGTGGGTGATGTGGGGAAGTCACCAATTTCTCTATGTTATGAAAACTCGATAAGTCTTTTGTTACTTTTGAAAAAAAAAATTGCTTCCGTTATCACTTAGAACTCTATTTGGAATGCCAAATTGTAAAAATAATTTCGCTTACGCCTTACTTGTGGCGTAAGCGCCTTGATTCTTTAATGCTTTTGCAAAAGTAAAACCAGAAAAGTGATCAATAACTGAAAGAATACAAATATGGCCTCTGTGGCGACAGGTAAGCCTCCACTGCTTCCATACAAATCAAATGAGACAATGTCGAAGGGGAATCTTGCTACCCGGACTCTTCCGATTGGAGGATTAGGATAAGCTTGGGGTTTTTTCTTTAAGTTACACGCTTCGCATGTACTTACAAATTCCTTAAGTTTTGTTACTGCCGACGGCATGTAAAAATATTTTTTAATTTATGGAAAGTTTTCGTTACTCCTAAGTGTCCATCTGTATCTGAATGAAAATATTCGAATGAAGGTGTTATTAAGTTTTGGGGTAATACAGGTATTATTGAGGTTTGGTTTCTATTTGCCTCAGCAGTCACGATTCTGCATCGTATTTCTTCATCAAGATCATTGTAAAAATTATCTATTTCTTTTCTAAGAGTTTTGAATTTATCTGGTAACCAATCATCATTCACAAAATAATTAATAAGTGCTAAACACATTTCGTCCTTTTTTGCTTTCTTTTTATATTTTCTAAAGACAAGGGACAATAGTTATCCTTATTTTCTTTTACTGTGTCTTTGTTTTTCTTACATTTATGTTTGCTCTTAGTATTGATAGCGTTAACTTCATTTTCCTCGGCGTCCGACGGCATATTTTCTGGGTATCTACTCAAAAAGTCACAAGCTGCATTTTGTTTACCCTTTAAATATTCAAATTCGTAATCTAGGTCTTGGATTTTCATAATCCATCTAGCTAGAATTCCCGTGGGGTTTTTAAATGTGCGCAGGTACTGCGAGCTTTTATGGTCTGATCGTAGTATAAATTTTCTACCAATTAAATAGTGTCTAAATTTGTCCAAGTGGTGGATCATAGATAGTAATTCTAAGTTTGTGGTGGAATAACTACTTTCGCCTTTTGATAAAGTTCTACTCGAATAGCATATAACTTTCTATTTTTTTAATAGAAGATCCTTGTACATGATCAGGGTTTCCTATGGGAATTATTTGCGAAAGAATAGCACCAATGCCTTTTGAACTAGCATCGGTTGTGACCAAAAATTGTCCGTTTTCAAAATCTGGCAGCGATAATATCGGTTCAGAAGTGAGTGCATTTTTTAGACGGTCTAGGGAAGTTTAAGCTTCCTGGGACCAGGTAACATTTTGGGAGTTCCCTTTAGTTAACTCCGAAGGGGTTTCGCAATTTGGGCGTAATTGCGCACGAATTTTCTAAAGTAACCAGTTAGACCAAAAATTCCTCTTAATTCTTTCATAGTTCTAGGGGATTTGAGGTTTTCAACACATTTTATTTTATCTGGGTCTGGGTATATCTCTCCTTGTGTCACTACTACTCCTAAAAATTTAATTGTAGGTTGAAAAAAAATTTACTTTTTCAGGCCGATATTTTAAATTGCCCTCTGGATTTCTCGAACACATTAGCTAATGTTGCTAAGTGTTTGTTCAGCGTTTTCTCCCACGCATATGACATCATCAACAAAATGAATTATAAATTTTTTAATCCTCTTAATAGATGCAATAAGGGTCTACATAGTGCGCTTGAACTTGTCTTAAGTCCAAAAGGTAGTCTTAAATATTCGTATAAACGACATTCAGCCGTTGAAAATGCAGTTTTATGGACATCTTTTACGGCTATTTTCACTTGGTGGTAACCTTGGGTAAGATCCAAAGAAGTAAACATTTTTTTTTTTGCTTGAAATTGAGTCAAGAATTTCATCTATTCTTGGTAAAGGAAATTTATCACTAACTAATTATTTGTTAAGGGCTCTATAATCTACTACAAGTCTAACATCGCCATTCTTTTTTGGTACCAAGATCACTGGTGCACCCTACGGACTTATACTGGGGTGTATAATCTCATTTTTTTTCTAATTCATGAATTTTGTTTTTTAACCACTCTTTGTGCTTATACGGCACACGATATGGCTGTTTCGCGACAGCACTACCAGTTGTTAAAATTGAATGTTCATAAAACGGTATCAGTCCGATATCATCTTCAGATGCGGAGAATAAATCTTTAAAATTCCATAATAATTCGCATAATTTTTTCGTAAGTTCCAAGTCCGTAATAGGATCCATATTAAATTTGTTTAAGAATTGCAATTTAGTTAGAGGGTATTCGTTATTTGAGGTTTTAATGCCATTAACTAGGTTTCTTTTGGAATTTTCCCATCTATCTAAATCATTTTCTGAGATAACTTGGATTTGAACTAAACACGTCCCCTTTTTTATTGTAATTGTATCATTTTCGTGGTTATTAGTTACCCAAATAAAACTTTCTCCTTTGTCGTAAGTTATGATCTGTTCTTCGCATAGCAGATTTTCAGGAATTTCATTTGACGGGATCGCAAACCATATTTCAGATTTGCATTCCACTGGTTCAATCATCTGTGATATTTGAATTCTTTACATTGTTTTGGGAGGGATCTTTGTTTTCCGTATCGCGAATCCGTAATATTTTTCTTTATTTTCATTGTCTATTAGATTCTTACTGGCGCTATGCTGCGCCATTGCGGCATCTTGCGGCGTCACGTTGGGTTTTACTATGTTTTTCCATAATTCCGCTATTTTCTTGATTTTGTTTGACCTATACTGTCGCATATCTTCTTTGTTTTATTTTCGCAGATTCAATCCACTTATTATTTAAATTTACTTCATTTTGCGATGTCTCTCAGAATAATTGAACAAATTTTTGGTTATGCCATGTCCTCCTTGCGAGACATGAGGTTCAAAGGATTGCGATATTATACCGCCAGAAATTTTATTTACTGTCACGTTCTCTTCGTAACCTCTGTTGCAATTTCTTAAGGTGGAAGTTCCTTCCCCTACCTTAGCCGGGTAGACAAGCCTTTTGTTCACTACGTCTAATAATACTCTATTAGACCTTATAAAATTTGCTCCGATAATGGCTTCATATGGAAAGTTATGCATATTATAAAATTTGTCGAAAAAATTCTATTATCCCTATTTACGTCTAGGCGAACTGAACCTATTGCATTCAATTTATGCCCTGTCGCGCTAGTTAAATTGGGATTATTAAAATTTCTTTGCCGCCTAATACGCGGAGGCAACATATTAAATAAGCATGAGTTTATTATGTTCGCTGTGGCACCAGAGTCAATTAAAGCCTTAAAGTGAACATTTGCCACACAAAAATCATTAAATATGGGTAACTTGTTATTGCTCGCACTACAAGACGGTTCTTCTATCGTTTTGGACCTATAAAATATTCTAGGCACCCTCTGGGTCCAATTTATTCTTCTGAGTGGCCTGAAACGTTTCCCTGCGGATTTATTTCATGCGTCGGTGCCTGCAATAGATATTCGGATATGTTCATGGAATCTCTAGCTAATTGATTTATATTTGTTTGCCGATCTTGCCATAAATTATTATGGTAGTTTGGATTTCTTGCGTCAGTGCCGGCTGCTGGCGCTGACTGCCAATGCAGTTGGCTTGAAAAATTTTCATTTCCCGTCGGCCAATTAACTATTTGCCGTCGGCTTGAAAAATTTGCATTTCCCGTCGGCCGATAATTATTTTGCCTATTGGGGGGAGGGTTATACAAATTTGGTTGGTACGCGTTGTAAGGTCCTGATTGGCGCAATCTTCCCTGGCTATAGCCTAGTGCACCACTGGTGCTAAAATTTGTTCATCCGAACAAACAGTTGCCATAATTTTGCGTTTTACCGACGGTGATCCTTGGTGTGTGATTGGGGACATAACGGCACTCTCTCGCGATATGCCCAGGTCGATTACAAATATAACATCTTATTATTGTCGGGTTATTTTCATAACTAATTTGTTTGACGGGCGGAAAACGTACTGTTTTCTGCCTAGCGGGTTCTTGCGTTATATTTCTTTGTGGCACTGGGGATTTATCCCTTGAAAAAAAAATCGGAGACGCCTGATCGCCCTTGAAGGTCAGGCTTTGCGTTTGATTCGCCTAGGCTATTTATTTTTGTTGTACTGTGATTTGCTACCATCGTATCGACTTCGATCAATCGCCCTACCTCCTGAACTGCAAGATCTAACGTCTGAATATTTTTGGATATTCCCATTCTATATAGTTTTGGGGGTAGCCCTTGCAAAAAGATATGTAGTATGACTTTTTCATACAGTTCTCCTGATCTTTTTCCGAATTTGGCTTCTACTGAAATCCGTATATTATCAAGATACTCTCTTACATTCTGTGAATGGTCAAAGCATACCATTCCGTGTTTTTTTTTATTTGTAAAACCAGTTTCGGTAAATCTATCTTTAAATGCCGTTAACAATTGTCCACCGTATTTATTGGTAAGCTGGCACCATCACCTATAGTATTTTCAATTTGCTTTAAAAAGGTTAAGGCCTGGCCTTTTAATCTTAATAGGAGCATGCCGACTAACGTTTCTAGCTCTGTTTTTGTTAATTCTACAAACTGGGCCAATTGGATATTAAATTCGTTTATATCTGTTTGTCCATCATATTGCGGCATAGATTTTGCTATTTCTACATTTTTCGCGACCAACTTTTGCGCCATTAATAGTTCGCTTAATTCTTCTGACATTTTTGCGTTTGAATAACTCAAAATATGTTTTTTTCACTTAACCTATTTGGGGGAGGCTATTATCTCCTATGAGATATTTTAAAGGTGTTTCCTATTATAGCTTAGCGATTATAGGCTAATCACTTCTTCTTATATGTCTATCTCTCCAATAATTCAATTTAAATTACAAAGTTTATAGCCCAACTAGTTCGTATGTTTTCCTCCAATTTCCGACCGTGCCATATGTTATTATGTTATTATGTTATTCTTTAAAGCGACCGCGTCATATGTAATGATTTAATATTTGGCGATTGAGATGCGCCAAATGTAGTGATTTTAGGTGGGCCAGATGTGGCAATAACGATTGGGGCCATAAATGTAATATTATGATTTAAAGCGCTGGCCGATCGGGCCCCTCGCTGAAAGCGAGAAAATAAAATGCATAATTATAGTAGGTTAGAAATTCTCCAACTATCAATCCTGGAGCGTAACCTCACTTCCTCGAGTTATCTTCTTGTCAATTACCTCTAATGTTATGTAGAAATCAGATTCTTGGGAGCGTTACCGATGGAGGCATACGAATTTACCTGCTGGGCGATTAGATACAGACATATGAATAAAACAAACAAATAAAAAAGCAATAGTTTTATTGTGATTTACATTTTAGGTGTACAACAGTGGTTCACTTCAACTGACGACAAATAGAGGCAAAGTTGTTCATTAAGTTGACTCTCAGAAATAATGGCAATAGATACAATTCATCATTGACAAAACGTAATTGACTGTGAAGGAATTAACAAAACATGATTGACCAAACAAAATTGACGCAAAAAACACTTTTCTTCACTATATCAAACTATTCCTGCTTCTGCGCGCTAGAAGCTAATTCACAATTGGCCCAACTCGTGCGGAGGGGGTCGCTACCTTGTAATTATGTTTGCAAACTCACTTCATTATGCTAACTCCCATCCAATAGATTATTTAAATATTTTTGATGATTAAACATTCAGACTGCTCTTAATAATTTAAATTTCCTGTAAACATTGTGTCTAGGGTTTTCTTATTTCCACGTACCATAGCGAAATTTAAAACTATCTTCCTCGTGTAGCTGAGAATAAAATGCATTTTCTCTTTTGCTGATTAAGAACTTTTCCTTTTGAGACTGGATTTAAAACTTAATTAGGAGAGGTTTAATTTATGTCGGAATTATGCTTAGAAGGAAAGTATTATTAATTTTTGTATTTTAAACATTTCACATATTACTCACGGTACACCTTTACGGCGCTAGTACTCGTCTGCAACATCCAACTACATCGCATTGACTATAGCAACATCGACTACATTGTCACATCGACTACTATAGCAACATTGACTATTTCCTTGGCCCTCAGTCTTTTATGAATTTCTTGCATATTCACTCAGTGAAACTCAGTCTGATGAATTTCCTTTGCATTATAAAATTTGCATTCCATTTTGTAAGTGAGTTCCTAGCATTCAGTTAATTTGGGATCTCATGATTCGTGCCTAATTTATAAAAATTTGTATCTGTTACATCAAGAACAATTGTAAAAATATTTCTTCCATCTATTTGACCTCTGTCAACATCCAAGGCTCGAACTCTAACTTATTACCTTTTTCAGTAACAGGGTATTTTGGATTAGAGGTATAAAACACTGTTTTTGTTTCTTTCGTTTGTTTTTTACCGAGGCGGAGAGATGTGGAAGGTGAATCTACCTTATCTAGAAAGTGAAACATTTGACATTCCAGTTCGGAATATAAAGAATTCGGAAAAAGTAGTTTTTGTTGTCATCTTATCTCAGAAAATGATAAGCCTCAAACCGTGTGTTCCCAAGATGAGGTGACAGTAATGAAGCACCAAAATGAGGCACCTAGTGTGCCAGAAAAGATTGAAACAAGTTTAGAGTATGTGCTTTCTCTAGAAAAGTTCGAGAGAACAGAGTTGAATATGTGGAACCAAATGTTGGAATTCACTTCCCATTTGAATGTGATTTGTTTTTTTTTTCCTGTGAAATTGCGTAAAAATAGAAAAGACAAATAAACGATAAAGGCAGATTATAATTTGACAATTCAGGCTAAAATGACAAGCTCAAGTACTCAGTTCTCGCTTGAGAACGTCTTGTTTGTTTCTGCTATGAGAATGACGTGTTTGTTTCTGCTATGAAAGAGAGAGAAGTTAAAAAAGACCCATAATTGCAAGAATCAGTCTACGCTGGTCCAAGGTACTGTTTTACGGGAGCCATTTATGTCAGCCCGCAATTGCGAGCTTAAGGGAGGGGAGGAGGTCTTTGCCCTTTTGGGGGGAAATAGAAAGAATCCCGAACAAGAATTTGAAGGGTCATGCTCAGTATTGATGAAATAGGGTGGCAAGGAAGATGTGGCTGGACTGGGCGAGCCTGGGAAGGGGTCGGAATTATGTCCTATCAACTTTCAGAAGTGCTTGCTGCATGATCGTAGGGGAAGGTCCCTTCTGGAGATCAGATATAATACTCAGTCCCTTCAACCAACAGCTGATCGTGGCCTTTCATGGCTAGTTTCTATTACCATACCTTGGTAATCGCGCCCAAAGCCATGAGGGTGCATGAGGGGTTTCTTGACCTAGGAACTTACGGGTGTATGTTTCAAGCCTTTCGGAGAAAGAAAGTTCTGGCCTCTTTTTTGAGGGAGAATTAATGTTTTTCCTTTCTTTTTTTATTGTGAATTGGGAACCTCTTAACCCAAAATCTTACAAATACAAGCTTTGAGCTAATCAGAAAAATTTTCTGTCCCTTTTTTTCACCCCGTTTCTGTTGGAACCGTACAGTCAGATCACCCCCCTTCCCCATGAGAGCACAAATTATCAGTTACAATTTTTAAACTAATCAGGGAAAAATATGTTGTTGCTCATTTCCAGTCATCTAACGCTATTCTGAGAGCGAAAAAATTTTCTGAAAAAAAACAAACAAGAGTGACTCTCATCCATGAGAAGAAAAGAACATATTGCAGAAGAAAAGAACATATTGTAGCAAAGACCTCCGCTAAGCCGTCTTAAGTACAAAAAAACTAACCTTTGGAGTAACCTGGACAGAAGGAATTAAGTGACTGAAGAAAAGTAAACCAAACATAAAATACCATTTAAAAATTGGACTGGGTATGAATTCTTTCCTTTTTTTGTTCTTTTTTTGTGCACCCTGTCTGCTGGATTGATTTGAATCAAGACGACCAATTCATCAATTTTTTTTTTACTTAAATGTAAAAAGGGTCAAATTTCGTGCTGAATGGCTCAGAAACTATACTGAATCTCGTAAGTAGGACCGTGCAGTTTGTCAGAGACATTAAGACATAATGTATTAAAAGTCTTTTTTCAGGAAATGTCTGCAGCCTCATATAGACAAGATTCGAGATTTTACATCTGCTGCAGAAAGAGCTTTTGAAAAAGCTAATTTGGAGCCTTCGAGCGTCCTTGGAGTGGCAGATTCAGTCCCGTTGAATTTAGCAAATGTTATGCTGCTAGCTCACCAAGGAAAGCAAACTGTTTTTCAATAGTATGTTCTTTAACTGTCAATAAGCTATATTATCTCTCCTGTTATCTTTTCTTGCTTGCTTACTTGCTCGAAACAGGCGTTTTTCGCCTCACCAGGCATCTGCATCCGATGTTTTTTTGAAATTTAAGCGTAAACCAGCTTTATAATCTTTGTCCCTCAATTTACTCGTAATTTTACTTTCCCTACGAGCATTGCCTCTCTTCCTCTCTGCACTTCGTCAATATTTACTCCTTATTCCTTCGTGTTTTTAATTTTAAATAGCGCTTCTTTTACTTAACTTTACTTTACTTCCTTTACATTGCTCTTCCTTTACTTTACTGTGTCCATCATGCAGACAAGTGTGCAGGGTGAGGGCCTTGGTATAGGGGCCCCTTGAAACTTTTACATGTGTTCAATTTTTTCTATAATTTTATTAACTTCGTTATGGCGAAAATTGCGATAACGAACTTTAAGTAAGCTTTGTTTAAAGTTCGATTGGGTAAGATACGTGTAAAAAATTAAGAATTTGGTAGGCATGCCTAGCGCCAGGAATACGCAAGAAAGATTCCATCACCGGACGGGCGCGGTAGCATGATTGCCAGCTTAATTTTATGTTTGTTTAATGTAGGCCTATGTGTAATGTTTAACATATATTGTGTAATGTTTTTTTGAAATTAACTGAGTAGCTTCTTTGCCAAATAGTAAATTTTCTTTTTTTTTACCGCTTGAAGAAAATGTATTACTGAAGACCTTGGTCAGCCCCAACTACCTTTATTTTTTATGGTGTGTAAGCGATGTAAAATAATCTCCCGAAATTCTTCAGACTGCTGAGGAACACAATTAGGCTTGTATTTTTAACAAATTTTCTGGGGGAGGACCCCCAGAAACTTTCCTTTCCCCTGAAGGGTATGCCATGTCCCTCGGACGGGGACCCTCTTGCTCCCCCCCCCCCCCCCCTCAATTGTAACGCTGAAATTACACCCATGTTAATTGTTGTTTTGACAACTCTGATTCCTTACAAAGATTAAATCTTAGTGAAGGACTGCTAATACTCCATTTTTCTTAACGCTTGCCTTGAACTCAATTCAGGTATGCTGATTTCAGTTTTTGTCTTGATTCTCCCAAATTTTCCAATTTTCTCAGTTATTGTTTCGTCATTTTTCTGAATACTCATCTTGAACTGAGTTCTGTTTTTTGACCAGCTTAAGTAAAAAAAATCCTTTAAATAAAGTTAAAATGTGACATGGAGACTTAAAATAAATAAAGATTGTTCCGTATATGAAGAGGCGTGCCGGTTCCTCAACACCCTGCTCTTTACGATAAAGTTTAACAAAACAAGTTTTGCATACCTAGAATTATAGGCAGCGCAATAGTGCCTTCTATGTAAAGAGCGATGTAAGCACAATATATTGTTTTTTGTTTTGTCTTAGACCAGGGAACTTCATATAGAAAAAGTTGCATAGAAACTTCAAAAAGAGCTCATTCGATGGGAAATTGAGAGGGCTAGTGCCCTCTTCAGAGGCAACGCTATAGCGATGCCTATAATAAAGGCCATAAGGCCACAATATTTTACTTTTTGTTTACTATTTATTTAATTTTTTCCAGAGGCACTTTATGTAGAAAGTGTGGTCGTATAAACTTTGGAAGGGGCTCATGCCCTTTTTTCCCCAAATGTATCTGCTAAAAATTTTGAGATAGTATTTTTGCTAAAAATAGTTCAAAGATCAGATAACAAAACTCAGGAGTCGACAAAACCCTCCGGGGCCTGGGGGCAGGCGTTGTAAGTTATGCCCTTGGCGAATATATGGTTCTTATGGAAGGGGTGGTCGCATAAACTTCACAGGGGGCTCATTTGATTGGAAATTGAAAGTTAGGGTTCACTTTTTAAGAGACAAAAGAAATCAGATGGTAAGTGCTTCCCCGCGCCCCTTTTTCCCAAATGTATCCGATAAAAATTTTGAGATGGCCATTTTTTTAAATAGTTCAAACATCAAATAACAAAAACTCTGGGGTATACAAAAGCCCCCAGAGCCTGGGGCAGGTGTTTTAAATTCTGTCCCAGAGGCATATAAGGTTTTTATGTTAGGGGTGGTCGTATAAATGTAGCAATAGAAGAATTTTATTTGTTGTAATGGAAAAATTTATTACTTGTAGCGATAGAAGATTTGCTACTTGTGGCGATAGAGATTTCTCCGATAGCGCCGCTTATAGCGCTGGAGATTGTTTCAACTAGGCTAGCGCCGCTTTCAATTAATGAGAGAAAATTGAATATGTAGACATATAAATGTGGCCTTTCCTTTCTCGAGCTATTTGGAGATCAGATTCCTTTGGGAGCATTTACCTTGGAGACTTACGAACTAGTTACCTATTATTGGACTAGACGCAGACATATAAATGAAATAAACACAGATAAAAAAGACAATAGATTTATTGAACTTACATGCTTAGTTGCACAGGAACGGGTCACTTCAATGACAATAACGGTGACCAAAATACAATAATTTCGCCTGACTCTCTCTAGGTCTGATGTATTGACTGTTTCAGGTCAGACTTAAGATTAAAATTAAAAGGCACATTTACCCCACTACCAAACGCAGTTCTTTCGTCCGGCGCTGTAAGGACTGCCCGCCATTGGCTCAAGGGGGCCAAGGATGTAAATCTTTCGTCCAATAATCTTTTTTTAAATATTTTTGATGATTCAAGCATTCACACGGTTTTTTGCCATTTAAACTTCCTTAGAAATATCGTACGTAGCATTTTTTTTTGCTACTAGTTATCTTAGCAAAATTCGAACGACTAGCGTCGTTGTTTAACTGAGGCTAGAACGCAGTTTATCTTTTTGCTGATTAAAAATTTAGACTCTTGGAAGCGGTATTTGAACTCAATTAGGGGACGTTTAATTTCTGCCCGAATCAACTTTAGAAGGAAAGAATCTTGTATTTTAAATATATGGTATTCTACTGCGGGTGCATAAACATCAGGGGGGGGGGGGTTTATTGAAAATTAAAAGTTCTAGGTACCTTTTTATTATTCAAAACTGATCGGGGTATTTCCCCCCCCCCCTCCTCGCCCCTACACACACACACACACCTCTTTTTCCCAAGTGTATCCGATCATAATTTTGACATAGCCAGTTTGTTTTAAAAAGTTCAAAGATCTGCTCCCTCCCCCGAGCTTTGGAGCAGGGTTTTAAGCAGGGTCTTATATCCGGGGTATATAAGATTTTTTTTTGGAAGAGAAGGTCGTATACACTTCGGAGGGGACTCAAATGATTAGAAATTCAAAATTGTAATTCCCTTTTTAAGAATCAAAAATGATCCAATGGCAACTAGCCCCCTCCCCTAGGGCCCTTTTCCCCAAATGCATCTGATAAAAGTTTTAGGATAGCCATTTTGTTCAAAATAGTTTGAAGATTAAATAAAAAAAAACTTTGGTGTCGATACAGCCCCCGGAAGTCCAGGGGCAAAGAGTCAAAAGGGACCGGAGGGCATCTACGCCCCCCCCGCTCACATGCACCCTCTATTCCCAAAATGTATTCAATCAAAATTTTGAGATAGCTATTTTGTTTTAAATAATCCAAGGGTCAGATAACAAAATTTCGGGGCCAACATAACCCCCCTTCACCCACAGCTCTGGGGAAGGGTTGTAACTTATGCCCCAGGGGTATATAAAGTTTTTATGGAAGAGGTAAATTTTGGAGGGGACTCAAATGACTAGCAATTGAAAGTTCTAGTTCCCTGTTTGAGATTTAAAAATGATCCGATGGCAACTAGCCCCCCTCTCCCACCATCCCTCGTTTTTCCAATTGAATCCGATCAAATTTTTTAGATACTCATTTTGTCCAAAATAGACCAAATTAATCAGTTATTCATATAAACCCATTACTGACGAGAAGGTCGCTCATTTCAAAGTAAAACTTAGCTCCAAATCTTGCGCCAATATCCTATGTCTTACCAATGGTAATGAAATGGCTTGTAAGTTTTCAGCTGAACTTTTCCAGTTATGCTGTGACACCTTTCCAGTAAAAAGTTACTCGCAAATCTATCTGCAAACCGTGGATAAAAAAAAAGTTTGTGCCTAATAAATGAACTTGATAAACTCTCTAAGGAAGGATTTTTCCAAGAATCTTGGAAACTTCGAAACATTGTTGTTCGTGAAATCCGTAAATCAGGAAAGGAGCATGATGCTCACGTGCTCAATAAGTTATTGTGTTTTGACCCTAAGAAATTCCACAAAAGTGTCCAAGATGCCATGGGAAAGGTCTCTTCAAATTTTTCTTACTGGATAGTAATGGTTACCCAGTGAGTACGGATATCATAAATGATCATTTTCCTTCAATTTGTAAAATTCACCCGCCACTCCAACATATGCCAGCCAACAATGCAGTGAGTAACATTCCTGTGATTGAGATACGTCAGACCCAACTTAAACTCGAAAATGTTTACACAAATAAGTCAGTAGGCTATACCGAGGTGATATACCTACCAAATTGATTGTGGAATGTGCCCAGTATTTAAAGTGTACCTCTAACTGCTATTTTTAACCAATGTTTTGTAGATGGTATATTTCCAGTGTGTTTTAAACGAGTTATTATATCACCTAAATCGAAAACTAAAACCCCAAAAAGTTCCCTCTGACTTAAGACTAATATCGAAAACCAAATTAATTGGGCTTTAGGATGAATCATAGCACCACGCATTGCTTAATTTATATACTTGATACTGCTTTCAGACATCTTGAGTTAAATAGTTCCTGCGTTGAGGCTGTTTTTTGCTGACATTGGCAAAGCCTTTGACAACTTGGATCATCAGACAGTTATTGATAATACAAAGCCTTTAGGTGCCAGAGATTTTGTTTTTACGTATAGTAGTCAGTTTTTTTGTCTGGCCGTGAACAATGTCTAGTCCCCTCTAAAGGGAATTCATCAGGTTTTTCCTTGATTTCCTGTGGAGCACCTCAAGGGACTAAATTAGGTCCTTTAGCATTTTTAATTGTTTTTAATAATTTTTTTACCAAGTTTTTACAGCCCTTTTAAATTTGCGGATGATTTGACATTACTTAACCTTTGTCAAACCTCTACTTCTTCTGACATTATAGTTGACTCACTCATTAACAATTTAAAGAATGATCTTGACAATGTTTGACTAAACTTAAAGCATACCCTAAAGCAGTTCCATGCTGTTCTCCTTTTAAAAAAATATGCCTCCTATCGATATTTACCTTTGCATACAAAATTTAAATATGGTTAAACTGTTTGTTGTTCAGTTGGACAACAACCTTAAATAATCTGTCCTGTCTTTTTTCCACAATTAGCCACGTCTTGATGCCCTACTGCAAAATACTTGATTTTTAATTCAAATCAACGGACTCGTCCATTTAAACATTTTAGCCTCTCAACTACTCGGACTATCTGTCTTGTCTTTTTTCTACAATTAATTTTGTGGAAAAAACTTTTTCCACAAAATAAGTTTTACGAAGAAAAATAAAGAACTCCGTTAAACAACAAATGAGCAAAAATAAAATAATCTAACAAGCGTGAAACTACCACAAATCATCATCGATAAATAAATGAAACCCGAAATGAACAGATATTACAATAAATAACCGAGTCAAACTCAAAACGAGCAGAAATTAACCTAAGTTGGGTGCAAAACCCCTACGCCTTCCCAAGGACAGAACAAAATTTGCACTTTACTGAAAAAATATAAATGTTTTTACTTTTATAACTTTAATAAATCAAATAATATTAACATTTTGATTACTAAATATCTGTATATGTATATTAAACTGACAATGCACATTCATTTGTATTTTCACTCCCACATCCCTCAGAGCAAAGCTTAAAACCCTTGCCCTGAGGGATGTGGGAGTGTCCTCCTCAAAAACATATTTTCTGTCTGGAAATCAACTGCACTGAACAAAATGGCTATCTCAAAATTTTGATTGGATGTGTTTGGGGGAATGATGGGCGTGGGGGAGCTAGTTGCCCTCCCATCACTTTTGACTATTAAAAAGGGTACTAGCCCTTTGAATTTCCAATCGAATGAGCCTGTTTTGAAGTTTCTACGACAACTCCTTCTATAAAAACCTTATATGCCCCCAAGGCATAACTTAAAACCCTTGCCATGAGGGATGTGGGGGAGTGTTCTCCTCAAAATAATATTTTCTATCTGGAAATCAACTACGCTGAACAAAATGGTTATTTCAAAATTTTGATTGGATGTGTTTGGGGGAATGATTGGCGTGGGGGGTGGGGGTGGAATAGTTGCCCTCCTATCACTTTCGACTATTAAAAAGGGTACTAGCCCTTTGAATTTTCTATCGAATGAGCCTGTTTTGACGTTTCTACGACAACACCTTCTATAAAAACATTATATGTCCCCAGGGCATAATTTAAAACCCTTGCCCTGAGGGATGTGGGGGAGTGTTCTCCTCAAAAACATTTTCAATCTGGAAATAAACTACGCTGAACAAAATGGCTATCTCAAAATTTCGATTGGATGTGTTTGGGGGAATCTTGGGCGTGGGTGGGGGGCTAATTGCCCTCCAATCACTTTCGACTAGTAAAAAGGCTACTAGCCCTTTGAATTTCCAATCGAATGAGCCTTTTTTGAAGTTTCTACGACAACGCCTTCTATAAAAACCTTATATGCACCCAGCGCATAACTTAAAACCCTTGCCCTAAAGGTTGTGGGGGAGTGTCCTCCTCAAAACATATTTTCTATCTGGAAATCAACTAAGCTGAATAAAATGGCTATCTCAAAATTTTGATTGGATGTGTTTGGGGGAATGATAGGCGTGGGGGGGGCTAGTTGCCCTCCAGTTACTTTAGACTATTAAAAAGGGTACTAGCCCTTTGAATTTCCAATCGAAAGAGCCTGTTTTGAATTTTCAACGATAACGCCTTCTATAAAAACCTTATATGCCCCAAGGGCATAACTTAAAACCCTTGCCCTGAGGGTTGTGGGGGAGTGTCCTCCTCAAAAACATATTTGCTATCTGGAAATCAACTTTGCTGAATAAAATGGCTATCTCAAAATTTTGATTGGATGTATTTGGGGGAATGATGGGCGTGGGGGGGGGCTAGTTGCCCTCCAATCACTTTTGACTATTAAAAAAGGTACTAGCCCTTTGAATTTCCAATCGAATGAGCCTTTTTTTGAAGTTTCTACGACAAAGCCTTGTATAAAAACCTTATATGCCCCCAGGGCATAACTTAAAACCCTTGCCCTGAGGGTTTTGGAGGAGTGTCCTCCTCAAAAAGATATTTTCTATCGGGAAATCATTTACGCTGAATAAAATGGCTATCTCAAAATTATGATTGGATGTGTTTGGGGGAATGATGTGTGGGGGGGGGGGGGGCTAGTTGCCCTCCAATCACTATCAAAAAAGGCACTAGCCACTCCAATTTGCAATCGAATGAGCCCTTTTTGAACTTTCTACGACAACTCCTTCGATACGAAGTGCCCGGGTATGGAGAAAAAAAAAAACATTGTGCCCACATCGTTCTTTACTTAGGCAGCGCTAGCGCGTTGCCTATGATTAGCCATGTCTTGATGCCCTACTGCAAAATACTTGATTTTCAATTCAAAATCAACGAAAACATACCAATAATATGATGAGAATATACTACTTTAGTAGCAAAATTATGGAAACTAAAAAAAAAGAATTATGGAAAGCAGGCCGTCCAGAACGCATTATATTAAATATCTAACCTAACTTAACCAACTCTATACATTAGATGATTAAGTAAAATATAACTTCATTGTAGTTTATCTCACTGAGACTAAGCTAATTATCTCTGAATGAAGACAAAGAAATTGGTTTTACTCAGATCAAGAACTTGAGTGTGGTCTCTATCATTGAGAAGTACCATAAGATGAAGCCAAAGCAAATTAGTCCCATATTTTGCATGTAAGTCCAGTTGACATTGTTTGTCACGCGACAACCCAAAATCAATCTAATCTTTCATCCCTTAAGTCTATGATTATCTACCTAAGTTCTGCCCTAGGAATAATGTATGTGTTTTGTAACAATGACAGGCACTGGGAATAGTAAACACCCGCTCTGACACACAGGCTTAGAGAGTGAGAGAGACAAAAACGCATACAACCATATAAATTCATACACACAATCCGACAAAGACAGGCACTGGGACAAGTAAACACCAGCCCAGACACACAGGCTTAGATAGTGAGAGCGACAAAAACGCATATAAATAGACAATTCAGACATACAAACCAACAAAGAAAGGCACTGGGAAAGCAAACACCCGCCCAGACATACATACCGAGAGAGTGGGAGAGACAAAAACGCATACAAATACATAGATTCAGACATACAAACCGACAAACCCAGGCACTGGTAAAACCAAACACCCGCCCAAACACAGGCTTAGATACTGAGAGAGACAAAAACACACACAAATAGACAATTCAGACCTGCAAACCGGCAAAAAGAGGCACTGGGGAAAGCATATACCCGCCCAGACATTCAGACTAAGGGAGTGAGAGAGATAAAAAGACATACAAACACATAGATTCAGATATACAAACCGACAAAGACAATTATTTTGATATTTCAACACTGTCAAAACATCCTAAGCATACGTTTATGGATGTGTAATAGTGAGCTTTAAGCAATAAACATCTTTAAGCTTAACATTCATTTATTTATAGACCTGTTACCAGAAGCAATCACACAGCTAATTTCAAATTAAGCTATGATGGATGACAATATTGAAATAGAAGTATCTTTTTACTGTGATTGTATCATCTGTAAAGGCCACTGTCATGATTTTACCAACTCATATGAGTCTAGTTGTGAGTCTAATAAATAATTCACTTAGCGAGGCTCGTCACGGTAAGTGAACCTAAACGAACCTAACGTTTTGCATTTCTCTCTCACTATGCCCGTATGTCTGAGTGGGTGTGCTGCCATCGATAAGTAAAGATGAAAAGATGCCAGCAGATTGGGTAGTGAAAAGGTATCGCCATCTATACTTTTTTAAATGTGTAACTCATTGAGAGTTTTTTTATGCGGGTGACTCTGTAGTACTCTATGGTTGGTCATTGACACTAGTTTTTCATCTCTTTGGACCCATGTGTATTAGGACTATTTATACCTAAAAACTGTGGTTTTCCAAGATTTTTCTTTATATTTGGAAATTTTGTTACCAAGGAGACAAAATTGAAATGTTTTTCGTCTCTTGGATTTATATACCTTAGCTCTAATTAAGATTTTTCATTATATTTGATTTTTGCTACCAAAGAGGTGTAATTAAAATGTTTTTTTTATCTCTTGGTTCCATGTACCCTAGGTTCATTTTTTGTTATATTTGTAGTTTTGCTACCGAGAATATGAAATTAAACGTTTTGTAAGAAGTATTTAGTATTTTGTAAGAAGAATCTCTGATTTTTTATGATGTATCTTTCTTCTGTAAGAATATTTTTTTTATTTCGTAAGAAGTATTTTGTAAGATGTAAGAAGAATTTGTTATTTTTTAGAATATATTTTTACTTTTGAAGTATTTTTTCGTAACAAGTATTTTATATTTTCTAAGAACAATATCTGATTTCTTAGGATGTATTTTGTATTTTGAAAGAACCGTTTGTGATTGTTTAGGGTGTATATCGTTTTGTAGGAATTATTTTTGTTTCGTAAGAAGAATTTTTGATTTCTTATGATGTATTTTTGTTCTGTAAGAATTATTTTTTATGTTTTTTAAGAAGTATTTTGTATTATTTAAGAAGAATTTGTGATCTTTTGGGAAGTATATTTGTTTTGTAAGAATTATTTTGTTTTATTGAAGAAGAATTTGTAATTTCTTAGGATGTATTTTTATTTTTTAGGAATTAATTTAAGAAGTTTGAAGTATTAGTAAAAAGTATTTTATGTTTTGTATTAAGAATTTCTGATTGTTTAGAATTTTTTTTTTTTTCGCAAGATTTTTTTGCTTTGTAACAAGTATTTTTGTTTTCCTACATGTATTTTGCATTTTGTAAGAACAGTCTCTGATTCCTTATCATATATTTTGTATATTGTAAGAACAGTTTGTGATTGTTTAGGATATATTTCCGTTTTGTAAGAATTATTTTTGTTTTGTAAGATGCATTTCGTATTTTGTTTCGCAAGAAGTATTTTGTATAATATAAAAAGAAATTGTGATTTCTTAGGATGTATTTTTGTTTTGTAAGAATTATTTTTGTTTTGCAATAAGTATGTTGTATTTGTAAGAAGAATTTATTATCTTTTTGGATGTATTCTTATTTTGTTAGAATTTTTGGTTTCGTGTGTAGTATTTTGTATAATGTAGGAAGAATATGTGATTTCTTCGGATGTCTTTTTTTTGTAAGAATCATTTTTTGCTTTATATGAAATATTTTTTTGTTTTGTAACCAGTATTTTACATTTTGTAAGAACAATCTCTGATTTTTTAGGATGCATTTTGTAAAGTGTAAGAAAAATTTGTGATCTTTTAGGATGTATGTATGTTTTGTAAGAATAACTTTTTTGTAAGAAGTTTTTTTTTACAAGGACTTTGTATTTTGTAAGAACAGTTGTTAGGATGTATCCTTAAACAGAAGACCTAGGATATTTTGCAGTTTTGGAGTAACAAAAAAAAACTAATTAAAAAAAAGTAATTTTGAATAGAACAAACTCAGCTACTTGGTAAATTCCAAGTCTTTTAATTGGTACATAAGTATCAAAATTTAATATAACTGTACTTTTGCATAGAACAAATTCAACTACGCTACTTGGTAAGTTCCCGTTGTAAGACAATTCCTTGATTTAAGATTGAAATTTTAACTAATTTAACAACCTAATGTCATATTACCCCATCAAAAATTTACAATGGAAAATTGGGTAATAAATATTTATTGCAAATATATAAGCAATACACTCTTATAAGTATCATCAGTAATGAGATTAGACATAAATTGATCAATCTGACTTTTTCCAGAATGAAGACGGTAATGAATTCACTTATGTCAAATTTCTTTTATATAAATCTTCTCTGTTATTTCTCTAGAAATGTGAAGAATTCCTGTAGGGGGACCATGATTTTCTTGATCTTTTATTTTTCTCGTCGTGATCTCATTCTTGTATGCCATCGTTTTTTTTCCAATACCATCGTTGAGATTTTGATCTTTCATGGGATTGTAAGGGATTCAATCTATAACTGAGTTTCTCTCCATTCAAAGTCCTCATGTTCTAAGTTGATTGAATTAGACTCATACGAGTTGGTAAAATCATGATAGTGCCCTTTACAGATGATACAATCACAGTAAAAGGATACTTGTATTTCAATATTGTCATCCATCATAGCTTAATTGGAAACTGGCAGCGTGACTGCTTCTAGTAACAGGTCTATAAATAAATGAAATGTTAAGCTTAAAGATGTTTATTGCTTGAAGTTCACTATTACACATCCATAAACACATAACCTAGGATATTTTTATAGTCATCAGAAAATTGTCTTTGTTGGTTTGTATGTCTGAATCTATGTATTTGTATGGGTTTTTGTCTCTATCACTCTCTTTGTCTGTATGTCTGGGCGGGTCTTTGCTTTTCCCAGTACCTGTTTTTGTCGGTTTGCATGTCCGAATTGTCTATTTGTATGTGTTTTTTACTCCATTAAACAAAAGATGAGCAAAAATAAAATCAAATAATCTACGAAGCGTGAAACTACCGCAAATCAGCAATGATAAATAAATGAACAGAAATTATCCCAAAATGAACAGAAATTACAATAAATAACTGAGTCAAACTCAAAACGAGCAGAAATTAACATAAGTTGGGCTCAAAACCCCTATGCTTTCCAAGGCCAGAACATAATTTACACTTTACTGAAAAAATATAAATGTTTTTACTTTTATAACTTTAATAAATCAAATAATATTAACATTTTGATTACTAAATGTCAGTATATATATATATTAAACTGACAATGCAAATTCAATTGTATTTTTTATGGTGGGCGTGGGACAGAGGTCAATTACTCTCCTAGTCCAGGACTTTTAGCTCAAAAAAGTGTCGAACCCGGAAAAAATTGCAATATAAACGAAAATGGTACCAAAATGATCAGAAAAAAATTCTGTACAACATACTAAAAGTCCCCATAAATCCGAGTGGGGCGAGTACCCGAAAAACAGGGGAAAAGGGGGAAATGCGGGGAAAATGGGAAAAATGCCCAGAAAACAGTTTAAAGTGAGTTTTCTGAGGTTTTCACATACGCTGATTACGAAATTGACATCTAAAATTCAGAATAGAAAAAGTGTAATACGGAAAACGGGGGAACAGGGGAAAGAGGGGAGAAAAGAGAAGAATACAGGGTAGGGGTAGAAAGCGGTTTGAAAGATTTTTTCTGGGGTATTCCTATCTGGTGATTACGAAATTGAGAACTAAAATGATATAAAAAAAATTGAGTAACATAAAACGGGGAAATGGGGGGGAGGGAGGGGAAAAAAGGGAAATATACAGGGTAGGGGTAGAAAGCATGTGAAAATGTTTACAAATGTTAATACAGGAGATCTATAGAGGTTCTGCTACCCCATAGGTTCGGAATACAGTGAAACACGGAGAATACAGTGAAACACATTTTCAGCGGCAAAACGGTTGCAAGAGCAGTAAGAGCTCACGAGCTAGTCGACGCATCACTGAATATTTCAGTTTTGTGCATGGCATATTCGATTCCGTATGGCGAGAGACCTTCCGACCACGAAGATCTTGTACGAGTCTCCAGCGTGTATGACGATTTGGTGGATGGAAAGATTTCTGTGGAAGAAGTGGCTAATCACGAAGCCCTTCAGGCGATTTCGCTACGCCTCGAAGCCTTAAAATCGTCTCTGAAATCCAGCAGAACTGCGAAACTATTCATGCAGTATTCCGAATTGGTTTCGATCTTTTGGAAGTTTTTGAAAGCAGAAAGGACTGGAGACTGGGATCTCTACTTATCCTCTCTTTCTGAAATGCTCCCATACCTCGCAGCTGCGGGGCACAATCTTTATGCCAAGTCAGTTCGTCTTTTTCTTCAGATGATGCAGGAACTTGAAACATCGAATCCACAGCTCTTCGGACAGTTTGCAAGCGGCAAGTTTATTGCCCGACGAAGTGATCGTTATTGGGCTGGATTGGCTCCAGACCTCATCATCCAGACAGTGCTGATGAAGAGCCTAAAAACAGATGGAGGCCACTCCAATTTCCAATTGAATGAGCCCTTTTCGAAGTTTCTACGACAACTCCTTCGATGCGAAGTGCCCGGGTACGGAAAAAAATAATACATTGTGCCAACATCGTTCTTTACTTATGCAATTAGAAGACACGGAAGGCTTTGCCACTTGTAATGGAAATTTGTTTTTACATTTGGGCAAGATTAAAAAAGGAAATTTACATCAAGACTTTGTCATTGAACTCTCTCTGAAAAAAATCTAGTGAATAATCCGGAAGTTCATTATTTTGTGAATGACTCGAAAAGCTATTTATTGTATTTTGTACAATTATGTTAGTTTCAATTTTATTGTTTTAGTATTTCTACTCGTGACGGTCGCTGTATATGTGATCGAAATATCTAGACTTTTTACCTGTTTTTCGACTGTCTAAATCAATAGATTTATCCCATTTGAACGTCTATTTGTTCGTCATAGAACGGCAGTGTGGTCTAAGAAAAGGATACCTAATTTAAGGTGTTACGTCGAAAATAAAGTATTTTATGGAAAGGATTGTCATATAAAGTTCGGAGGGTGCTCATTAGATTGGAAAAGGGAAGTTTAAGTGCTCTTTTTTAACATTCAAAATTATTGGAGGGCAGCTACCCCCCCCCCCCCACGTCATATTTTTCCCAGAGACTTCCGATAGAAATAGAAATTTCAAGATAGCCATTTGTTCCAATATAGTCCAAAGATCGCATAACAAAGCCTTTGGGGTTGACACAACTCTCCCCCCCTCCAGAGTCCGGGGGTAAGAGTTGCTAGTTAGGTTTTTATGGAAGGGGTGGTCCTCTGAACTTTACAGGGCTCATTTGATTGAAACTGTATAGTTCTAGTTCCCTTTTAAGAGTCAAACGTGATGGAGGGAAAATAGTCCTTTCCCCTTCTCTATGACATCCTCACTCCCCCAAGCACATTCGCTTGGAATTAGGAAATAGCCATTTTGTAACCAATAGTCCCAACAGCACATAACAATGTCTTCAGTAATCAACTATAAGGAATATGTTGAACTAATTCAAAACAATCAATCGAACTTTCAAAGAGGTGACAAAGCAATATCTCAAGAACAATTTATATTATTAAGTTAGACCTTTAAGAGTAACTTGTGGGGGATTTTGAACTAGCCAGGAGGCACTATGTGTATAATTTTAATACTATATACTAAAAATAGTATAAAATATACTATTTGTGTCAGGAATAAAAATTGTTGAAAAAGTTCTCCCAACATGCAAATAGCAAGCCAAACTAGGGGTTCTTATTGAATAAAACCGAATTTGTTTTATTTTTTTAATGAAAAAGACTGTAAATAAAACGAATATAAATTAATTTAAAAAACGTTTTCCACGAAACAAATTTTCAAAGAAAAGCAAAGTGCTCCATTAAGCCAAAAATGAGCAGAAATAAAGTCAAAGTGTCTTCCAAGCGTAAAACTACCTCAAATCACTATCAGTAAATAAACTCAAGACGAATAGAATTTACAATTAATAGTCGAGTCAAAGTCAAAACGAGTAAAAATTAACAATGGTAGGGTTTAACTGCCAATTAACGTTCTTTTGTTTTTTCAGTAAAGCGCATATTATGTTCTGGTCTTGAGAAAGCCTTGGGGTTTATAAGCCCTACTAACGTTAATTTCTGTTCGTTTTGAGTTTCATTTATATATTCATAGTGATTTGTGGTAGTTTTACCCTTGATTTGACTTTTATTTCTGCTCATTTTTGGCTTAATTGAGCTATTTAATTGTCTTTGAAAAACTTGTTTTTGGACAAAGTTTTTTCCATTAATCAACTGAAAAGTCGATTATTTTGATGTTTAAATTGATATCAAAACTCCGGTCTTTCTAGTTCCAGTTGCTATTGGCTTCTTACTTACAGTTCGTAACCCCAAGCTGTTTGAAGTACATTGTCAGAAAAGCAATTAGGTTTTTAGGAAAGATCATAAAATAAAGAATCAAATGGTACAGCTTTTATTTTAATAACATATTTCCCTCAGAAGCCGTCAACCACTAAATATATAGATCTAGACCTTTACCTTTTCTTATACTTTTGTACCTTATCTTATCTTTTGTACTTTCTTATACCTTAGGGCAATATCTGGGACCATCGGGGGGAGGGGGAGTGCATTGTCAGAGAAGTAGTCATGATTTTTGAAAAGAGCATAAAATAAAATAAACATAATATTACCACTTTTCCTTCAGATGTGGTCAACTCCTAAAACTTTTGGTACTGTTCCAGATTAGGGGCTTTTCAAAAGAAAATATTTAACTAAATGAAATTAGCACTGTTAGTTTTCTTATTTAATATTCTTTTCAAAAATAATGTTTTATGTTTCTGACGACGCCTCCCTCCCCTCTAAAATGCTCCCATTTATAGCCATAGTTTGATGTTCACTTCTCTAAGTTATTGCTGTGTTCATCTAGCTTTATTGTAACCAGTAAAACAGAGTGGCTTCTTTTTTCTTCTTTAGCCATATTGCTCTTCGTGAGTCTGTCTTAAGTTTAACGCCGATTGGTGATGATATGAAAATTGAAGGAATTCTAGAAACCTGGACAGAAATGAAGAATAACCACCTCTTAAGAAGTAAGACTCCTTTTTGGAATTTCGTTTTTTTATGACATCTTTCGTGGTGCCTGGCCGCTAGGGGCTTTATATGTCACTACTCGGGTTCTTTCTACCATCGGGTATTTTAATTTGAGGGGGGACATGGGTTCAATGCCATGCGAATTGTTAACTGAAGGAATCTTTGAAATCTGGACAGAAATGATAAATAGCCATTTTTTATGAAATAAACTACGTGTAATTTTACTTCGTATCTTTTGTATTTTTATGACAAGTTTTCACCTTTATTTTTGTCACGATTATTTTTTATTCTTTTTTGATAATTTTTTTTAAATTAAATTTTTATTGCATTTTTTGTGGCAAATTTTCCTTAATTTATAACATTTAATGGCGACAGGCTGCTAAAAGCCTAGAGCCTGATATACCACAAATTAACTTTTCTTTTAACACAGGACACATTAGTTTGTTGGTCTTCAGGTCTGAAGCTAGGCGGTAGTTTAAAAAAATGGTTAGTAAAAACAGAAAATAACGAGAAGAGTATGTTTAAGCTCACCTAAAGCTATCGGTTATCGGGCATCAATTTTTAAATTAAGCGAAATGTCGATTGATTCTTCGTCTCGTCGTTTTCAGGCTTTTTGGAATTTAGATATAACGCCAAAACATGAGCTACTAATAAAATCCTTAAGTTTACAGGAAGTAACCACCTAAAAAAAAAAAGCACAAGGGGAAACACTAATAAAAAGTAGATAGACTTACTTTCAAGATGCTGAAACTAAAGATTCCCTTTTTTGTTTTCAATGGACAAATTGCTAATTTCTGGAGCGATAGGATAGAAAGTAGGTATCGTCAATGTATTGAATACGATGGTTTTCTGAAACTCGACTATATTAGGTGTAAGAATACGGTTTAAAAAAAATTATGTTTCATCAAAGACCAGCTCCAAAAATGCTATGCTTGAGACAAAGTCCATTCTAAAGTTTGAAAAAGTTTATTTTCATGAGCCTACTTTTGGTCATTATTGTAAAGTAAGTAAGTCTACTTTTGGTTTCATTAGCTCACCTTTAAACCCAAAACAGCAACTAAGTTAGAAAGAGATGGCGCTTTTTATACATTAATCCCAAGTACAGGATCTTTAATTTTCGACTGCTTCATGACTGTATGTGAAGAACACCATATGAAGTCTAATGGATTAACCATAAACAGCAAAATATGTCTTGAAGCAGAACAAACTATGTAAAAATAAGGAAAGATTTTATAGAGTAATTTTGGAGTGGAATGTCAGGGCTCCAGAACTCGATTATCATTAATAATAGTTAGTCGTCGGTGCTTACCATCCGCCTGGAATGGCGGATAACAATAAAGTAAGGAACGACTCAGCCAAATAGAAACTGGACCTCTAAAATAAGGAATTTTGATAAAAATTATTACATCAAAATAATGGCTTTTTATGTTCATTCCACATGTATAAAACTTATAAAGTTTAATCCTGTCAAAAGTTATGAATCTGAGAAAATTTGTTTCATTTTCGAAAAAGGGGGAAAACAACTCTAAAAAGTCAAGCAAATTAGACGAATTACATCATCAGATTCATCATATCAGAGGACCTAATTGTAAAGGTTTTAAGTTCTATCGACAAAGTTTCAAATTTTGAAACCTTTGCCAGAAGAAAGATCACGGATGTCCGTTTATTTTATTTATATTTATTTTTTTCGTTTTTTTCCTGGGGGTGATTGTATTGAACCAATTGTCCTAGCAGATCTAGGAGGGTTCATTCGAATGGAAATTAGAAGTTTTAGTGCCCTTTTTAAGTGGCCAAAAAGATTGGAGGGCAAATAGCCCCCCTCCCCCTCACGCCCCTTTTCCCCCCAAAGTTATATCAAAAATGTTTAATAGCTATTTCGTTCAGCATAGTAAAAAGGTCCAATAATTATGCCTCGAGGGGTGACATGACCCCCCCCCCCCCACACAGCTCCTGGGGAAACTGTTATAAATTATACAATTTACATTTTTTTAAATGTTGTATTTGTTTTTTGGGAAATGCATTTGGGGATGGATTTTCCACGGGGAGATTTTTTGGGGGGGGGGAGAAATTTTCTGGGAGTTATTTTCTAGGGGAAAGTTTAAATGGGGTTTAGTGAAAATTGATAGCGCCCCGCTTTTTTCAACTTAAGAATTAAAATGCCGGATTGTAATTAAAATTTTGGACAAAATTCGAATATTTATTTAAAATTTCCAGTGAACAGTAGTTTTGTTAGATAAGTCCTAAATAACTTAGTCAACCTTCTTAAGACCGTAGGCGGGCGTGCCTTGTTTGTCTCTCATACCAGGCAGTCTAACCGTCCTATGTCAATTTTAAATATCTTGGTCAACATGCCTGAGACTCTAGGCAGGCGTGCCTTTCCAAAAACTAACAAACAAGTATGTGTCCAATAAGAGAGTCATACTTACTCCCGCCATTTACCCGTGCCGCTGCCATTTAAACATTTGCCTCTCAATTACTTTGACTATCTGTCTTGGCTTTTCTCTTCCTACAATTTGCCATATATTGATGCAACCTACTACAAAATACTTGGTAACTTCAATCCTAACTTTAATTTCCAGTGAACAGTAGTTTTGTTAAATAAGTCCTAAAAATAATGTTTTTACAACAGAATTTTGGATGGACGGAAAGAGCAATTATTCGTATGGTTCGTATGGATGGAAATTCTGTTTGACTTATGATCTTCTATGTGGTTGAAGCCGTCGCTACCTCTACAACCTCAACAATAACCTCTACAATGATGTTTAAAACACTGTGCACATATATTATTACGTACGTTTAAATTTTGTATATAAATAAGAAAATAGAAATATTATTACAGTTTAAAATCTCTGAAAAACAAAACTTCTGGTAGCCCCCCCCCCATTTGCCCCCCCTCGCCTTTTTTACTCTGTCCCGGTTGGCAAATAAACATAATATTTTATGCTACATAGATAAAGATTGTCGCAACGGAAGGGGCAGACAACTTGGGCTTTGAAATACGTTTTTTCGGCGTCTGCCCCATCCCTTCCCCTTGACACAATGACTTACTGCCTCTTTTTATATAATTTCATGAAAAAAGCGGAATTCCCCATGTTCGTAAATAGAATCTTGAAACAAATACAGCAGTGTTTTCTGATATGGTGAATCTAATGGTGTGATTGTCATTGCTTTTGGAGGGTGTTTTCCCCTTTTTGGAAGATTAGGCAACTTTTTCGGGCTTGTAGCTTTTGATCGGTAACATTAAACTTATATATTTCGAATCAGCATAAAAAGTTGATTCTCTTTTGATGCACTAATTGTTACCAAAATTCCTTTTTTTAGAGTTTCAGATACTATGACTTTAATCATTCCTTACTTTCAGACCATTATCTCGATCTGTTTGATCAGGAGTTAAAATAAAATGTCAAATATTTGCAAAATTTTGAACTCATTTATAATCATAGATTAAATAAAAGTTTGATAGAATTTTAGAAACTCACAATCCTACTCTAGCTGAATTTTCACATATTAAAGCCAAAACACTGCCACAGAATCATGGAACATTGACCAATGGGGCGCTGATTTGTCTGATCCGGAAGTAATGAGTAGATTTTATTGTTGAAACTAATGAATGTACAGCTGTCCATACCTCTAAGTTCCATACCTCTAGTTTTTTTCGCCTTTGATTGGTAATTATTATTTCAGGAATTTGTGCCATAAGCCACTGCCTCACCGCGTTTTAGAAACATGGAGCCACGGAAACGAAGATTTGGAATTTTTTAATGTGTGATTATTGTGTCTTAATATTTGTTACTTTTTAATGTAAATTTGGGTTAAAATATCTAAGTTCTTCGTTAAGTTCTTTAATTCGCTTATTTGTATTAGGGGTTTGGTCTCTTTAGTGGATTTGAATGTGGGCAGTCGAACCCTGATTAAAGAAGAATAAGAGATCAGAACCATATCTTAGAGGGTTGTCAGAATTTCTTTGCCTCGAGTTTTAGGGGGTTTCCGAAATAGTGTGTTTTCCAAAATTGTATGACGTGTACCGCCCTTTGAACTGTACTAATTTAAAATAGAAGAATTTGGTAGAAAATTTTCTTTTAAGAAACATAATCCATATCTTCGTTCTGAAAAGTAAAGCCTCGAACAATGCCTAGGTAACTTAACCTTTCAAATTCTATGTCTGAAAATACACTTGGCAAATCTGTAATTTCATCGAAATTATAACTTTGAGGCAACTGTAAAGAAAATAGCTTCAGATAAATAAATTGAAAAATTATTTAGAAAATCTCTTCCTTCCCAAAAATTGGCTCTAAAATAAATTTTCGGTGATTATCTCCATCCCACTCCTACTCATCAGCTCAATTTTCATTTGATTGTTGCGTTTTCTTCAGACTCCCTACAGGCTACACGTAGACATGCGTAAATATTGTATCTTGAGCTAAAACCATCAAATTTTTCGGTATTTCCGTGCTCTTATGTTCTTCAATAGGGGTAGATTATGGTAGTGTCACACTATGACCTATTTAATGAGTTAAGCCAGTTAATTAATTACTGGGTTTGAGGTTTTTATGGCGGTGAGTCATGTTTTGTATGCTATGTATTATTTTTTGGAAATTCTGATAATTCTTCAATCTTGGGAAGTTGTGATTTCACTAAAAACTAAAGCTTAAAAAGGGGCCCAAGGTAGGTTAGCTGCGCTTTGTCTTTTACGCGGTTGTACCTGAAAAACAATTGAGGTAAATTTTTACCAGATCATATTATTGACTTACAAATAAAGTGAATATACCACTCAATGCCTTTTTTCATGCTCTTTCCAAATACAATAATCATTTTTGTCGGAAATGAATTTTACCCCCACCCCTATATATACCAATTCAGGGTATATATTTGGACATGGGGGGGGGGCAAATTTTATTCATGATGTAAATGGGAGGTAAGTTTAAACTTGATCCCCCACCCCTAATGTGCAAATATACACCCTGAATTGGTAAATAGGGGTAGGGGTAAAATTCATTTCCGTCAAAAATGATTATTATATTTGGAAAGAGCATAAAAAAGGGCATCGAGTGGTATATTCACTTTATTCGTAAAAAAAAATCCCCGCTCCCAGGAATAAGTGAAGATGAAAAGGTGACGCTGGGTAACGGAAACATTGGTCAGGAGGGCAGCTTCACTTTATACTTACCTTGGTAGTATTTTTAGTAAAGACGGTGGGAGCAGTGAAGATGTTAAAAGTAGAACAGCCAAGGCTTAGGGTGTTTTTTTCACAGTTAAAAAGTTTGGAAGAATAAGAAGATAAGCCTGAAAACCAAGATTAGAATATTCAAAGCTACAGTGATGACAGCGGTCAAATATGGCTCTGAAGCATGTGCGCTCCGAAAAGCGAATGAAGATTTGCTAGATGTTTTCCAGAGAAATTGCTTACGGATCGTTCTGGGTACCCAGCTAACTGACCGAATTTAAAACAGTAGGCTGTACAAAAAACGTGGTTCAACACCGCTTCCTAGGGCTATAATGAAAGAAGGGTTGAGGTGGCTAGGGTGCGTTGTGCGGATGAACGCTGACAGATTGCCGAAGATTGTCCTTTTCGGCCAACCGTCTAGGGCTAAACGATAGCAGGTCGTTCCTTCTCTGGGGTGGGATGATGTCATAAAGAAAAATTTAAAGGAAATAAAACTTCCTTGGAGGGTGTAAAGAGGGAGGCTTTGGAAAGATTGGGATGGAGGAGAAGCGTGCGTAGCTGTGTTGGCCTCAGGCGACTTGGTGCTGCGGTGAGTTGTTTGTAGTAGTAGTATTGTTTGCTCATCTGCACCTTTACCTTCAGTTTTCTAAAAAAAAAAAAAAAAAACGAAATTAGCAATAGGGAACTGGTAACTACTTATAGTCAGAAAACACAGAAAAGTCCAATTTTGAATCATACATATGGATAGAGCCTTAAACAGTGAAATGGACAGTTTGTCTATTTTTTATATCTTGTTAAGTCCGTATAGTAAAGTGTATCTGACTTTACATCAGCTACAACACCTCTGCTTCTTCATCGAGTAACCTTCTATAATCCAGGAGATGTCTTGTTCAAACATGATCTGTGGCCCAGTATTTTAAAGTAGCCAAACCTGAAGAGTCTGTTCAGGCATTTTCAAAATCATTGTTCAGGAAGGTAGTTAGTGCGTGGTCACAGTTGTTGCCTTGTTGTGCCAGACTAAACTATTTTTTACACACTTTCCCTTCGGCAGTACGGTTGATGCTATAGAGGGAGAATCCATTCCCACCCTAAATATTGCTCTGCTGTCAGAGTCTCGTAAAAATTCATCTTGTGGAATAACGAAACGATATTAGGTGTAATTTGCTTCTTTAAGAGAGGATGAGGAATAAAGTTTCACTTTCGCTTCTTAAGGGATGATCTCATGGTGGCAGTTGCCGTTTTGGCCTTCAAAATATTCAATCTACATGAAATTAATGAGTATTTGAACTGAGAATCTGAACACTGACATAAGGGGCTTTATCCCATTTCCTATGGACCAAATTTGTCCAATCAACATTCCATGTCCCCTTACTTCAATTTCTGGCGAACATTCCAATGACGCAGGAGTTTTTTCGTACAAGGGGAAAAGGGAAAGGGCCCATGGATAGGCTGAAGAAGGGGCTGTAATCTCTGGAAGCTATCGAACAAGTCGTGTGGCTATTAGGTTTTCTCAAAAGACCATGCATCCCATAAATAAGTAGTTTTAAATGAATAATGGTTTTATAAACACCTCTTCCTTTCATTGTATCATATGCTGTTTTGACTCCCTACAAATTTAAATTTGTCTCCGCCACTGCTCCCTTATCAGTCCGTAGCTTGTTTACAAATGGCAGCTTATTCGTATAATAATTTCAGCAAATGGTGGTTTGTAAAAGTAAATGTTCTTCTGCTACTTTTTTTTATTATTTTTTTATCAATTATTAGCAAAAAACTTCCCCCAGAAACACATACACATCCCCTCCAAATGCTATAAATATGAGATCCATGGAAGAGGGGTAACCAAGCAAATCAAAGAAAAATACGCTAACCTCAAAAGGAGTTTTAAAAACAAAACACAGCTTTGTTTAAAAAGAAACAAAGGGAAAAAAAAGAAGAATGTATTCTTAAATAAATTATCAACAGCTAGCTACCAGAGAGAAAAGATCTTGTCATTAACAAACTTTTCGCTCTTTTTACTAGGCTAAATTTTCACATAATAAAAATAATCAAGTGGAATGCATTTTATAATCGTCTTGCAGGCTTTGATATTATCACAATACGGGCTTTTTTTTCGCAAAAAAACCGTTTCGATCCCCAAACGCCCCTATTTTCCCTTTAATTGTGCTACCTTTATTCATAATTAAAGAAAATTAACAGATGGCAGTTTGCAGAAGCTTTAAGCAACGGAATTTAAAATTTTTAATCGGCTTTTTTAAAGTTTTCAAAAAGTAGGTTTTAAAAAGGCATGAATAATTGTTACCTCCATAAATATGGTATAATGTGGTTGGCTAACGAATATACATAACACATATGAACCAATGAAATTGAAACCCACTATTTACCACAGAATTATAGGAAAGTAATCCCTGTTTTTCACCTTACAGCTACTCTTACAATGTTCCAAAATTCGACTGCGCTCGAATTTTGGCATTACACAATTTTAGTGGTAGCATGCTAATTTGATTTCGATATATAGGTGGCCACAAAAAACTTCCACTCAAATTTCGATTTTGCCGTTATTTTGTCAAAGTAGTCCTAGGAATATAATAAAAAATATCAAGATGAAACGGCGATAGTAAGAAATTGCAGAAAACTTCAATGATGGTCAATCTCCTGAGTTTAGATCAGATTTAGTATCAACTCTAAATTTCTCTTAGAGTATTTCCTCTTAGAGTATTTTTACTCAACTCTAAATTTCCTCTTGATTATGCGTCAAAGAAAATAAATCTGCTTGATAAGATGATATGTCATGTCAGCGATAATACAGAACAGGACGAAGATAACAATGCGACTTGACATCAAGGGGATTTGTATCTTGCTGGTGTGGTTGATCCAATCAATCCAAATTATCCATTGCCTTCTGGAAAAGATATTTGACTGAGCTGCCATTGATTGCAGCTTTGGTATGAAAGCTCAGTTCGTTTGTCAAAAGTTCATTAGTGCAGGACGGTTAATTACTGCTAAGCGTTCAATGTTGAATCCACGGCGTGCAAACTTCTGTATTTTTATGCATCGAAACTAGAAATAATCAAAGATTACAAGTTTTTTTTAGTTTTTTTTATATACCTAAGTACCTTGAATTTTATTCTAGTTCAATGAAGCAAATAAGAAGAAAGCTATAACAGGTCTCAAAATTTAAAGAAGAGAGGTTGTGAACCAGACGTTAAAATGTTACTGCAGGGTTTAATGCGATGGCATTGAAGGAAAACGATGGTAAAGTGGACATATTCAGGTTTTTTTTGAGCATTGAAAGGAAATGGCCTCATAGGTCTAGGGTGGTTAAAGAAGTAAAATGAAGGTTACCAGACTAGGAAATCCAAGACACAGAATAAGAAATAGAACATGATAATCAGATTCTATCGAGGATCTACAAAGAAGTCATGGAGATATAGTACAAGAGAATTTATTGTAATTCCCTAATGTTTTGTTTTTGAGAAGTTAAGCATGATATCTCGTTCTTATTTTGCCTATGGTTTGATCATGCTAATGAAGCTGAAAAAGAACTTAAGTTTAGGCAGGGGCGAATCTGCAGCATTTTTATTGGAGGGGCAAGAAGGGTCTGAATCTGGTTAGTCAAAGGGCTTGGGATGTATAATATTTTTTCTCTCCATATTATTGGGGGACAACTGCACCCCCTTGCCACCCCCAAACGACGCCCCTGAGCTTAGGAGATGAATAAAATTCTTATAAGAAGTAGTACGACTTTAGTTTTTGAAATTTTTGAAAGATAAACGAAAGATACTAAAAGTAAATAAACACCTATATATCAGCAGTGCGCAGCTGATCAATTTTGGTGTCGCGCACCAAAAAATTTCCCTGCGTGCCACCGCCACGTATAATTAGGGTTTACCACAACAGAATTTTTTAGTCAGTGTGGCTTAGGGAACTAATTTACATATGCGCTGAAGTGCTCAGTACTAATGATTTGGATTCTCTAGCATTCATACTTAAATATATTTTTTTGTTTTGAATTTAGTACTTTTATACCACAGTACTTTTTTTTTATAACGTATCTGGCACTATTATTGGTTGTTGTTCTGAATCACTCGATAACAGACACAGAAATAGGTTCTGATTAAACTTCATTGTTAACCAAGAGTCATGGCCATTTTTTAAGTCATGGTCTTAATTTTAATACTTTAGCAGATAAATATCAAAAGTGATATAACCATTATCTCCTAGACCTTACAAAATGTCTAGCAGTAGGCTGGACTCCCAAAATTTGATCATGATTCCAAAATGCAATGCGACTGGGCAAACGTCGAAATTTTACGGAACATGAATTTTTTCCTTTATACAAGACAACAGTGGACAATAGGCAAATATAATTAAAAAACCATTCTCGTGGTCGAAATTTGATGTTTCTTATCAACTTCTTAAGATTTTATTGTTACTGTTGATTCTTTATTGACTTCAACAAATCCTTATCTGTATGTATTAGGCTAGCCTATTGGGACTTAAATAAATAAATTAGTGATCCCAAGGACATTATCTTCTTCCTGAACAATTTTTTTATATCAATGGTTGAACTGGTAGGCTAGCTAGAATTCTAGATAAAAGGCTTATACCTTGGAAGTTGTTGAGCTAGGTGAATAAAACCAGTAGGAATGGATATGGAGCCTTAATGATTCCTCAGGAAAGGGAAACTGCTTATCTTTTATTGCATTCAGGGCTGGATTTAAAACTTGATACCTACATCTAAACCTAAGTGTTTTTTACTTCTCCATTCTACAAGATTTTCAGGGAAATCCCTGAAAATAGTGGAAGTACTGAATAGAACACAACTGATGAGCCAAAATAAAAGAGAGAGGTGATACCAAACTCTCAGGGAGACATCTGAGTTTATAGCCTAAGTGGCCATGGAATTCCTATGCAGTTTTAAAATCACTTTTCTATGAAGAGGCAGCAGTATGGCAGTAGAGCACATCTGGCACTTTAACAATTAATCCCAGCTGTCCAGTTTTTGATAAGAAAAAAATCACAGTGATAACTTATTATTTTCCCTGACATTGTGCACCTCTAGGGCCAGGCCTAGTGAGCTTGTTGGTAAATCTTAGCCTTGGATTGACTAGTAGTCACATTTTTAACCATTGAAAAGCATTAGGCCTATATGATTGCAGAAGCCCTTAAAGGGGCCTCTAAGGTATTTCATTTTTGTAACCACACAAATAAGTTAACAACACTAATTAACTTATTAAAAAGTGGTCAAAAACATATCACTAATTTATAAATAGGTTGCTGAAGAGTAATATATTCGAAAAATACTTATTTATAACAATTCAAACCTCATTTATTAGGCATCTCAAATATAAACCATTTTCCCACTGTTTCAAGTTTTGTCCAAGAATATCAACAAAAATAGCTCTGAATTTTGTGATTTGAAACTTTGCTGTCAACAATTCAGGGTATATATTTGCACATTAGGGGGTTGGTGAATTCCATAGTAAATTTGCAGTGGGCCATATAATTTAGCTAGGATGAAATTGAAAACATCATTTGCTGCTTATTTTATGCTGTTTCATTATTCATATAAATTACCTTTGGGGCCTCTTTAATGGCTCAAGATTTAGTTAGCCCCAGAAGCAATTATTGAATTATGAAAGAGTATAAAAAAAGGCAACAAATGATGTTTTTACTTTCATCTTCACTAAATTATAAGACTCACTGCAAAAATACCCAGGGGGGGGGGTACATTGTTATAAACACAAATATGATATTCAGGAAGAGGATAAAAGGAGGCATTTAATGGTTGATTTTATTAACAGGTATCCTTCTAGAGACTACTACTTCTATTTGCAACTTGCTGCAGTACCAAGCTACATGAGAACAACACATCTATGCATACTTCTCCATCCCAATCTATTCAAAGCATCACTCTTTACACCCTCACAAAACCTCCCATTTCCCTTAAATTTTACCTTATGACATCCTCCCACTCCATTTGGAGATGACATGATTTTTGTTTGGCCCTAGACAATTTGCCAACAAAAAACAATCAACTGGCAATCTCTCATCCTTCATCCACAGAATATGTCTTAGCCATCTCATCACTCCCTCAGTATAGCCATAGAAAGTAGGATTGAAATACATTTTTCATATAGCTTACTGTTTAAGATACAGTCTGTCAGTCAGGTAACCAAAAACAATCCATAAGCAATTTCTCTGGAAAACATTTAGCAAAACCTCCTCAGTTTTTTGGAGTGCCCATGCTTAAGGACTGTACTTGACCATTGTCATCACTGAATCTTTCAATGTTCTAATTCTGGTTTGCAGAATTAGACCATTCAAGTAGAATAGCCAGCTTGGCTATTCTTTTAACACATCTCACTAATAGTATTACCCAGCTATGTCCACTTGATCGATATTTTCATTACCCAGAATCATTTACTCCTAGTCTTATGACTTAGTCTTCTTACCATTAATTTTTACACCTATTCTTGCACCCTGAACTCACAAAACATCTCAAAATTCATTCATTTTACTAACATTTTCATCTAGGATGCTTGAATCATCCAAATCTAGGAGACTTTTACTTACCCATTTATTCTGTGTTCTCTTATTACCTTTGCTCTGCTTCTTAGGACAAAGTCCATCATTATGATCCATATAAAATGAGATTGAATGCCACCCTCCTTAACTCCTCACTTAATACAGAACCACCTAATAACCTCATTTCCTACCTTAACTACAGCAGTATTATTCTTGCATATAGCACCAATCACTTTAATGTATTTATCTAGTTTACCATACAAGGATAGGGCCTATGGTAAATCCCTTCTGTCAGCTGAATCAAATGCTTGCTCATAATCTATGAAACTAAGGACCAAAGGGGTCTTATGCCTCAGCCACTTCTCAATTTCTAATCTAAGAGTGAAAGTTTAGTCAATGCATCCTCCACCTTTCCTAAAACTGCACTGTTCTTCCCTCAAAACCTTATATACAACATTTCTAAGTCTAAAAAGTATCATCATACTAAGTAATTTGCTTTCTCAGAAACCTGGCTAATGCCTCTATAATTACTACTCCCACTCTTATCAACTATATTATGGAGGGGTTTAATTATTGTATTCCTAAAATTGTTAGGCCCTTCCCCATGTTAAAAAATTATTCATAATATGCAGTAACTTATTTCCAACCTCACAACCACCATACAACACTATCAGTACCTGGGGCTTTATTACTTTTTAATCCTTTTAGTTATGTCACTAATTCTTCCTCACAAAATAAACCCTCCTTCATGTCTAAAGTGTCACAAACTTTTTCATCCTTTTCTATATCTTTTCCTGTAACTCTCAGGGGGGTAGAGGGAGGGTCAACCCCCCCCCCCCCCCCCCCTGAAGTTCCAAGGTGTCAGAACATGGTGCCAACACCATGGAATTCAGCTTATTTTTTAGTTTAATTTAGCTTATGTGTCAGCATTTGTTGGCACACTGGACAATTTTTTTTCAGCACATTCCTTATGCCCCACCCCCCTCCCAAACTGGAAAACCCAAGCTGCAGCCTGGTAACTCTCTTGTTAATTGAACTAATTATTTTATCTTTTTTTAGTAGCATAGTAATAAATAAGCTCAAAAATGATACTATGAAAGTAACATACTTAATTGTTGGTAAGTTTCTGGGCTTTGTATGGCTTTTAGCTGGTGCCACCCTTACCCCAAAGAGAAATTCTAAATATGCCACTGATCTGGGAACACCAGAGGGGGGGGTATCAGAAAGTTAATATGACATTTTAAAGAGGATAAAACAAGGAGTCTAGTGGTACTTCATTTACTAGTATATTTTGTGATGTGGAGCTTCTAATATGCCCTGTTACAAAAAATGATGTTATTCATTGTTCTTTTTTCAAGTTTTCTTGTTGTTTCTCTCTTCCCATCATGCAATTGTTAACAACTCTATCTCATATGGATATTTAGTGGAAATACATGTACAAAGGCTTAATGAACATGAGGGGGAAACAAACAGCAATACCTAAGATCCCAGTCTTGGCCCAGTCCAAAAATTTTTTGATGGAAAGTAATTGAAGCATTTTGTATTCAATCTTAAAACAGTTATTTGATGTTTGCTGTTCTTGTTGATTTTTCTCCTCCAAAAATGGATGTTTCATAGTTAATTATGGATCCTTTTAAGAGGTCCACTAACTATACTGGCTTGTTTAAGTTAGAAGCCAACTTCAAATGGGATTTGCGGTTAAAACAGTTCAACACATTCAGCATTTTAGTGCACAGCACTAAAATACAATTGCATTAGAAAGTTTGGAGATTGCTCCAAGCAGTTTTTCCCCCATAAAGCCTATAGTTGCTACCATAAAATATGGTAGCCAGTTGGTATGAAAATATACCACCACCTTCATATGCATTGCTAGTATCAGGTCTCAGCTGCCTTTAATGTGCATATAGTTGTTGTTTTTTTTAAAGCTTGTAGTTAACCTATTAAATTGCCTGTTGGTAAACTTTGGAACCTTAATTAGTGATTATTTGAAAAAAAACTACGTTTTCTAAAGAGTTAAAGAGGCTGAGTCACAAGTTTGAACCTTAAAACATACAGGGATTAGGAGGTACAGTTGGGGGCTGCCGCCCCCCAAACCCCCCGCTTTTGCAGCCTCTTTTGTTAAGTATTTATTTTGGGGGTCTGCCGCCCCCTCAACCCCTGCTTTTTCCCTTGCAAAGAAATGCTTTGCAACACGAACGAAGTCCGCTTGAATTTTTTACCATAAGAACATCCTATTGCATCTCTTTGATTAGAAACAGTACTGAGCATTTGCTGGATTTTTTACAGGAGATTTTTCCCTAACCATAACAAGCTATAATGTGATGAACTTGGTACAACCAAACTGATTGCAGGCTACAGGACTTAAAAAACCCTAACAAAAGTGGCTGCAAAAGCAGGGGGTTTTGGGGGGGGCCCAACTGCACCTCCTAATCCCTGTACGTTTTAAGGTTTGAACTTTGTGACTCAGCCACTTTAACTCTTCAGAAAACGTAGTTTTTTTCAAATAATTTCTGCACGTTTTTGTACAGTTTATTACTTATTATTGCTTGACTAACTGTTAGCTGATTGTGTCAGGAGTTAAGGTTGGGGGGCTGCCGCCCCCCAAACCCCACACTTTTGAAGATTCTTTTGTTTAAGGCTTTTAATTCCTGAATACTCAAATCAAATGCACTGGAAGATTTTCTTTCTTCAACTTTTCTTTGAGCATGCGGGTATACAGCATGTTATCAAAGCAGTGGAAACTTACCTGTAAGCTGAAGGCTGACTGTGATATTCTTCTGGAGACACCTGTTGAGCCAAAGGATTTAATAGATTGGATATAAAAAAAGAAATAAGTTACTTTTTTAAACTTTAAATTTAAGAGATAGGCTACTGCTTTAAATTCAATATATAAAAAATATATTCTGACGGGGAATCGAACCCGGGTCTTCCACATGACAGGCAGGAATAGTGACAACTATATCTTGATAAATTATTTATCAAGTAGTCTCTGCAATCTATTTTCGATGCAAGCGAATAGAAAGTATGATTTTCGTTTTTTGACAAAAAAAAAACTTATGGGAAAGAGCTGGAATTTTTGGAAGCTTGCTGTTGGTCTTGTCAGGTTAAGAGGACTATTTAATCTAATTTAATAATGAAATACTATGCTTTTAGGAATTTCAAAAATTAACATGGGCTCTTGTAGGAAAACGAGGTTTTTTGTAAATGTAAATTTGGGGGATAATTTTTTTGGTCTGAAAATCTCCCACTCCTTAACAGGTCGAATTCCTGCGTCGAATGAGTCCTCATTCATCCGGATCCGTTGCCACCTGTGGCCTGTAGGCGTGGCTAACAAAAAAAATTGATGAACATTAAGTGGCTATATTTGTTTTTTGGAAAAATTACAGGGAAGGAGTGATCAGATTGAGCTGAAATTTTGAGGATAAGCTCCCAGGCTCTCGGAAAGCTTATCCTTTAAATTTCAGCCCGATCGGACAACGTTAAAGGGGGGCTGTGGTTGGAGTTTCAAAAATTAACATGGGCTCTTATAGGAAAACGAGGTTTTTCGTAAATGTAAATTTGGGGGATAATTTTTTCGGTCTGAAAATCTCCAACTCCCTAACAGGTCGAATTCTGCTTCGAATGAGTCCTCATTCATCCGGATCCGTTGCCAACTGTGGCCTATAGGCGTGGCTAACAAAAAAAAAATTGATGAACATTAAGTGGCTATATTTGGTTTTTGGAAAACAGGGAAGGAGTGATCGGATTGAGCTGAAATTTTGAGGATAAGCTCTCAGGCTCTAGGAAAGCTTATCCTTTAAATTTCAGCCCGATCGGACAACGTTAAAGGGGGGCTGTGGTTGGAGTTTCAAAAATTAACATGGGCTCTTATAGGAAAACGAGGTTTTTTCGTAAATGTAAATTTGGGGGATAATTTTTTCGGTCTGAAAAATCTCCCGCTCTCCTAACAGGTCGAATTCTGCTTCGAATGAGTCCTCATTCATCCGGATCCCGTTGCCAACTGTGGCCTGTAGGCGTGGCTAACAAAAAAAAAATTGATGAACATTAAGTGGCTATATTTGGTTTTTGGAAAACAGGGAAGGAGTGATCGGATTGAGCTGAAATTTTGAGGATAAGCTCCCAGGCTCTAGGAAAGCTTATTCTTTAAATTTCAGCCCGATCGGAAAACGTTAAAAATGGGGGGCTGTGGTTGGAGGGTCGGAACTTCTGGCCCACTTTCCCCTATGAAGATAAAGTTGGAGGGGGGTGAAATTTTGTGTGTTTCTTAGTTTGAGCTTAGGCTACAAAATGCGATCACCACCGTCTCTCTGCGACTGCTAGGACCAGAAATCGCTTACCATTGTGGTGAGTCGCCTCTTTAAAGAGGCACAAATGTGCCTCCTTGATACAGCCATGTAGTGTTTTCTTTTCTTATAGTTTGATATCATAAAATAACAAAAGAACCAATTCTCAATATAGAGAATCTTGTAAATGGGCTATAAGCCTTGTAGCTTTTTTTATTTTAATTTTTTTTTCAGGTTGAAATTTTAGGACTAATTGCTCAAAATGACAGGAGTAACAAATTTAGCTCCAAAAGCTGGTGCAACAGAAGTTGAGAACAACCCTTCAAAAAGTTGTTGTGGTGAGCAAAGATTATCAAAAGTCTATACAATGATATGACATTTTTTTTATCTCTCCAAATTAAAATTAAGCAGCAGACAACATGGTAACTGGCCCATTGTGCTGCTTTGCTAATAAATTTAAATTGATCTAATCTGTCTTTACCTAGTTTTCAACATTAAACACATGATTTTGTTTGGAAATACTAAGTTTGGTTGTTTTATTTTCTTTTATGGCAACTGACTAGAAGAAAAAATGAAGAATGACTTTTAAATGTATTGCTAAGCAATCAATTTACTATTAGATGTTCACCATTCTAAGTAAGTGTTAAGTAACTGTCTAGGTATTTAGGCATATCCAGTGACTTAGGGTATTGCATTTTATGCTATTTATTATGTATAATGATTTTATAGTCATGTTTTCTTTTTCATGCCTCTTGTTTTGGAAACATTTTTGTAATAATCTAATGTTAATTTGTGCATAATCTCTTTGACAGCTCCCCTGTTGTAGCACAGTAGATTGATCCTCCACTTGGGATTGCAGGGATTGAGTATTAGATATATTTCCCCTGGGAAATTCCTCTGTAGAAAGATTTAATTCCTGGAAAATTCCTCCACAGAAAGATTTCCTTCCCAGAAAATCTCCCACTGGATTACTGGATTCCAGAAATCAAGGATTTTGCGAAATTTCGGCCGGTTTTGCAAAATGTTACCGAATTTCTACCTGATTTATGCCAAATTTTCTTAAGAAATCAAGAATTTTGCTAAATTTCGGCCGATTTTGCAAAATTTCTGCCAAAATTTTACCGAGTTCCAAAAAAGTGGGGGCTTTAAAGACCAGAACTTGCGATTTACTGAAAGCAATTCTTATTTTGATCTGTGTTTTCACTTGTCAATACATCATTAAAATATTTTGCATTGCTGTGATCTGAAAAGAAAGGTAATTCAAGGAAAATTCCCTGGCAGAAAAGTCCTCTCTGCAGAAAATCCCCCTCCCCCGAGAATTAATGATGATCATATCTTTAAATTTGAAAGTATTTGAAAAATCCCCTCTGAGAAAAACTCCATGGGAAATCCCCCCCCCCCCCCCCCCCCCCATGAAAAAGTCGTTCTGGAGTTTCTTTTTTTTCAGGTTCAAATTTAAGAAGTTTTAGGGTAATGCAGGAGTAATTGCTAAGAAATGACAGGAGTAAAGAACGTACCTGCAAAAGTAGGTGCAGCCAAAGTTGAGAATAGTTCTTTCAAAGTTGTTGTGGTGAGCAGAATTTATTAAAAGCCTAAAAAAAGATTTGACATTCTATCAGTATCAATAATAATGATACTAAATAATAATGATACTAACTATTGTTATTAGTTATTACCCATTAATTTATTAAATTAAGAGAGGTTAGAGTATTAAAAAGGAAAAAAAAAAAATTATAGATATGTTGAATATTACACAAGTCCTTGCGTTGTTAGCCTTGATGATGACAGTCTTGAATTGGCTTTTGACGTGTGGTGATTAAAACCATTTTTTACATCACTAGATGTAAGATACAATGTCCAATAATTTATTTATGCCTTTTGGCTTGACTTCATTAGTAGTATGTTAATACACAGTCCGAGCAGTGCTTGTGTAATATGTCTTACCTCTACCATGCACCTATTGATCCGAACCCTATGCCTAAGGCATGAATATATACAGTGTAGTCTAATCGGTACATTGACTTACCATGGACAGTGACATATTACTACGAATGATACATGGGTTATCAGACGGGTTTATGAGGCAACATCCACTTTTTGGGGTCAATCAGAGGTGTTTCTACTAACGCTACTCCATATATGATAACTCGATTAGTAATTGAATTCAAATAAAAGCAGCGATTTTCATTGTAGTTCATATTAGTAAGAGAATTGAATTCAGAGTCAAGGATGTATGGTGTTTTCGATTGCGAATTCATTGGCTTGAAGAAGTCATCATGTGGGGTGATTTTTGAATGTGCATTTTTATTGCTGACTACAGATCGTAGAGAAGTCTCTTTATCACTGGCATATCAACTACAATACGTATGCGTACAATAGAGACATTTGGCGCAATACATTATGCGTTATAAACAAACTAGGTTTATATGATAGTGATACCCCCATTCTATGATGAAGGGAAGGATCTATCCGTGGTACAAAAGGAAGTTAAAGAAATATGTAGTTTTTTTTGAAGTAACAGCACTATACGTGAAAGGGAATGTACCCATTGACAAACTTTTATTCGAAAAAATGCAAATATGATATACCAATATTCAACTTGGAAGATTTTAATTGTGAGAAGTTTCCGAGTAAAATACACAACCCAGAGGACGAGGTTCAATTTTTTAGCAGATGGGTGCCAATAAATATTCCTGCTCGGAATATGTGTATAAGATATCCCAGGAAGAAGAAGAAGAACAACAAAATCCGTGATATAGATTAGGATCACACCAAGTAGATGATGAACGATGATGAGTTTTTATAACACCCATCACCCCCATGACTATCCAACGGTCTTTTTAAAGACCAACAAATCTATAAACACTTCGTAACCATGGTCATATGAATCTTTTCTGTGCTTTGACAGAAAACAAAACATCGCATCGTACTAGTCTGAAATAGTTTTTTTTGTACCATGTGAAAAAATTCACAAAGGGTTTGATGCAATGAGCGGATAATCAGATCAAGCCTCGGTATTACTTACCAAAACTCCAAAAACTGAATGCTGAAAACTAATTAGGTACAAAAGGTAGTTTAGTTTTAATTCTGTATCCAAATATGTATAGTTTACTAGGTTTTAGACTATTTGTTGAAGTTAAAAACAAAAGCCAATCCTCATAAATTAAAGAAAAAGGGGGGAATACCCAGTAGGGACCAACTTTCATATTTCGGGTTGAAGTACCCTTTTTAAGCATTAGAAGATATCATGCAGTGACAAAGTGTCGTTTACAACTGGTTTTGTACAGCAAAATAAATATTTGGCCTAAATACAACAAAAAAGTTATCAAGCATAAAGGCTATGAGAAAGGCAATCAACTTAAAATTATCGAAAAAGTTTGTACACAATCTTTTATATTCTGAAGGTAGGATGCCACGCGACATTTTTCATATTTGAGCATAAAAGCAATAAGTTAAAGGTGAAATACTTTTATAGGCAATGGTCAGAAGCTTCATTTGGATTTGATTTTGATGTTGGATAAAAATTCAGTCATTTTTATAGAAACTGCATTACATTCACGGATAACATCTTTCAGCGTATTTTAACTTTAAATGAAAAGTGTTAAATGCAAATTCATATTAGTTTTTATGTTGATAAAAATTCATTCATTTTTATAGAAACTGTAATAGTCATTTTTATACATCTTTCAGGATTTTTTAAGTTTAAACGAAAAGTAATAAATGCAATTTCATTTTGATTTTGATTTTTTATAGAAACTGCAATAGTTTCACAAGAACCATCTTTTAGCGTATTTTAAGTTTATATGCAAAGTATTAAATGCAAATTCATTTTGATTTTGAAATTCGTTCATTTTTATAGAAACTGCAATAGTTTCACAGGAAGCATCTTTCAGCGTGTTTTAAGTTTAAAAGAAAAGCATTGAATGGAAACTCATTTTGATTTTGATTGGGATTTTGATGCTGGAATACTTTTCATTTTTATTGAAACTGCAAGTTTCACGAGAAATTCATTCATTTTAAGTTTAAACCGCATTAACTTTCAGTGTATACTTTCATTTTTAGATTTTGATGCTGGAAAAAAAATTCATTCATTTTTATTGAAACCGCAGTAGTTTCACGAGAACATCTTTTAGCGTATTTTAAGTTTATATGCAAAAGTATTAAATGCAAAAATCATTTTGATTTTGAAATTCGTTCATTTTTATAGAAACTGCAATAGCTTCACAGGAAGCATCTTTCAGCGTGTTTTAAGTTTAAAAGAAAAGCATGAAATGGAAACTCATTTTGATTTTGATGCTAGCTATACTTTCATTTTGATTTTGATGCTGGATAAAAATTCATTCATTTTTATAGAAACTGCAATAGTTTCACGAGAACCATCTTTTAGCGTATTTTAAGTTTATATGCAAAGTATTAAATGCAAATTCAATTTGATTTTGAAATTCGTTCATTTTTATAGAAACTGCATTAGTTTCACAGGAAGCATCTTTCAGCGTGTTTTAAGTTTAAAAAGAAAAAAACATTAAATAGAAACTCATTTTGATTTTAATGTTGGGTATAAATTTAGTCATTTTTATAGAAACTGCAATAGTTTCACGGGTACTATCTTTCAGCGTGTTTTAAGTTTAAATGAAAAGTATTCAATGAAAATTAAATTTGATTTTGATGTTGGATGAAAATCCATTTATTCTTATAGAAACTGCAATAGTTGCACGGAAAACATCTTCTGATTTAATACATGCAATAAACTAGCTAGTATTTTAAATAGGGTCTAACGTTGTAGTATACTAAAAAGTTGATGCTAAGAGAGATGTAGATGGGAAGAAAAGAATTTTAATAATGAATTCAGAACAATCCATAGAAATCCTTGCAAATCAAGTAGTAAGGTGTATGTGAGCACGAACCGTCAAGGATCATAAGCACCAACGAACCTAACTACCAGAGATCACAACTCCCAAAGGTCCCCTATCCCCAAACTCCAAGGGGGGCACCTCCCCTCCAACTTTTTGCCCCCCCCATTTGTTTTGTGTATTTTTTTTTATTGAAGTTTTTTTTACCTTTTTTAATTATTTTTTTAACATAACATATTTTTTCAATTTTTTTTACATCTCTTAGAATGACATTTAACATACTTAAAACGTAAAAAAATCACATTTAATATTTTCCAAATTCAAAATGAGAGTGATATAGAAATGTTAGTTGCAACTTTACTATTAGAAAAATATTGTTTGTAGTAGCACTTTTTTTTATTGGACTAAATGTTCTTTTGGACTTCGAAATTATTCAACTTTTTTTCACACTATCTTAAAATGACATGAAATAGGCTAATGGCCGTAACAATTGTACTCTACGTTTGCTCAGAGACACAACGCGGCTTTCCCACTGATACTCTATGGCTGGTTATTGACATTACCTAGTTTATTGTGTGTATTAAATCAGTATTTTTTACGCACTGGAACGATAAACACTTGTCATATCTTAAAAAAAAGTAAAGATGGAGCATTTTAAGAAAGTGTGTTCACATGTTAATGGTATTGTAGTATTGAATGCCGACAAGGAGAAGTATTTGAACTATGAAACAAGTACAAATGGTGGCACTATTGGAAATGTATGCGTGCATTGTCATGAGAGTAAGGAATTTAATTTCTTTGGAGTACCAAAAAAATTCAACTCTTATGATGGTGGATATGCAAGAATGAGATATCCAGAGATGATAGTACTCAAATAGAATGCCAACATAAAAACAATAGTTGATGAAGAGGGACATTTTCTTGCTAGTACTTGTGGTAACATGCTACCTCTTGTTACACCCCATCGTCAACTTTCGGGTATTAGCATTCAACGGAAGATCAAAAGAAGACATGCATACTCTTCAACTAATATCATAAACCATATCTTGTCTGCGTGCGGAAACTGTTACCTGTGAAAAAATAATATGATAATAGACAGTGAAATTGCCGGAAAAATAAAAAGGGCATTGGCAGAAAATATTACTAAGGAATATAAAGATGAATCGATGAAAAACAAAGTGTCAGCAAACATCACTACCATTATCAAAACAATTAATGAACCAAATAATAGCAAAGATGAAATGCATATTGAACATGTGGATGACCCCCCATTAGAAATGTATTCACATGCTAGTGTTATTGTAGCACTGAATGCTGACAAGGAGAAGTATTTGAACTATGAAACAAGTACAAGTGGTAGCACTTTCGGAAACCGTATGCGTGCGTTGTCATGACACTAAGGAATTAAATTTCTTTGGAGTACCAAAACAATTCAATTATACAAATGGTGAATATGCGAAAGTATAATTTCCAGAGATGTTAGTACTCAAAGAGAATGCCAACATAAAAATAATAGTTGATGAAGAGGGGTATCTACATGCTAGTGCTAGAGGTAACGTGCTACCTATTGATAGAACCTATCGTCATCTTTTAGGTATTAGCATTCAAATGAAAGCAAAGGGGAAAAGAAAGGCCTACTCCTCTACTAATATCATAAACCATATCTTGTCTACGTGCCGAAACTGTTACCTTTGTAAAAAATAATGTTGTAACAGACGGTGAAATTGCTGGAAAAATAAAAAGGCCATTGGTAGAAAATATCACTTAGTAATATAAAGATGAATCGATGAAAAACAAAGTCAGCAAACGTTACTACCATTGATCGAACAGTTAATGAATCAAATAATACCAAAGACGAAACGTATATTGAAACCTGTCGGTGACACCAGTAAATATTGTGTATGACTCAAAATGGAATCATGATTATTCTACTGATTACGAACTAAGAGAAGACAATAGCTACAATATCAAGAGAGAAACATGTTGAACTATTTTATGGAACAGATTCAAAATGTCCAAAGTTGCTTATTGATATTAATAATGTATCATAATATATTTTTGTATTAATATTCTACATGTCATTATTTCATTAAAATTATACTATGAATTACATTGTTATGCATTCATTATTTTTAGAGTATGCTAGCATATCAAACGTTTAGAATGTCTATTGAAACATCGGAGATGTAAGAAAAGGATTTTAAATACATCTATTGTCAGACACATGCGATAACATTGACAAAATCTAAGTATCAGAGTGAATAAATTTTTCTATCAACATCTTTTGTCAGATACATCGGATAAAATTGACCAAGTCTAAGTATCAGATTGAATAAATTCTTTATCAACATCCTTTCTCGGATATGTTGGATAACATTGTCAAAATCTATGTATTAGAGTGGATAAATTCTTTTTCAACTCCCCCTTTGTCTGACACATCAGATAACATTCACAAAATCTGTGTATTAGAATGAATAAATTCCTTATCATCATCCTTTTGTCGGTTACGTCGAATAAAATTGACAAAATCTAACTATAAGAGTGAATAAATTCATTATCAAAAATCCTTTGTCGGATATGTTGGATAAAATTGACAAAATCTATGTACCAGGGTGAATAAATTCATTATCAACATCCTTTGTCTGAAATGTCGGATAAAATCGACAAAATCTAAGTATTAGAGTGATTAAATTCTATATCAACATCCCTTTCTGGATACATGGGATAAAATTGATAAAATCTAAGTATCAGAGTGAATAAATGCTTTATAAACATCCTCTAAATGCATTATCAACATCATTTGTCGGGTATATTGGATAAAATTGACAAAATCTAAGTGTCAGATTGATTAAATTCTATATCAACAACTCTTTCTCGAATACATGGGATAAAATTGACAAAAATCTAAGCATCAGAATATATAAATTTTTTTATATCAACATCTATTGTCAGATACATCGAATTTAATTGACAAAATCTAAGTATCAGAGTGAATTAATGCTTTATCAGCATCCTTGGTCGAATATGTTGGATAAAAGTGACAAAATCTAAGTACCAGAGTAAATAAATGCATTATCAACTTCATTTGTCGGTTATGTTAGATAAAATTGACATGTCGGATAAAATTGACAAAATCTGTCAGAGTGAATATTTTTTTTATCAACATCTTTTGTCAGATACATCGAATATAATGACAAAATCTAAGTGTTAGAGTGAATAATTTTTTATCAACATCCTCTGTCAGATACATTGGATAAAATTGACAAAATCTAAGTATTAGACTGAATAAATGCTTTATCAACATCATTAGTCGGATATGTCGGACAAAATTACCAAAATCTAAATATCAGACTGAATAAATTCATTATTAACATCCATTGTAGGATATCTCTGATAAAATTGACAAAATCTAAGTATCAGAGTGATTAAATTCTATATCAACATGCATTTCTTGAATACATGGAATAAAAAAATTGACAAAATCTAAGCTTCAGAGTAAATAAATGCCTTATCAACATCCTTTAAATGTATCATCAACATCCTATGTCAGATACATCGGATAAAATTGACAAAATGCAGTATCAACATCCATGTTAGATCGGTTATAGATGGCAGTATACCCGCTCAGACACTTAGTCATAGATAGAGATATGCAAAAAGTTGGGTTCATTTAGGTTCACTTATAGTGGCGCGCCACTATAAGTGAACCTAAATGAACCCAACTTTTTGAATATCTCTCTATGACTAAGTGTCTGAGCGGGTGTGCTGCCATCTATAACCGATCTAACATGGATGTTGATAATGCATTTTGTCAATTTTTTCCGATATATTTGACACATGATGTTGATGATACATTTAGAGGATGTTGATAAAGCATTTATTCACTCTGATACTTAGATTTTGTCGATTTTATCCGACATTTCAGACAAAGGATGTTGATAATGAATTTATTCACCCCTGGGACTTAGATTTTGTTAATTTTATCCGACATATCCGACAAAGAATTTTGATAATGAATTTATTCACTCTGATAGTTGAATTATGTCAATTTTATTCGACGTAACCGACAAAAGGATGATGATAAGGGAATTTATTCATTATGACACACAGATTTTGTGAATGTTATCTGATGTGTCAGACAAAGGGGGAGTTGATAAAGAATTTATCCACTCTAATACATAGATTTTGACAATGTTATCCAACGTATTCGAGAAAGGATGTTGATAAAGAATTTATTCAATCTGATACTTAGACTCAGTCAATTTTATCCAATGTATCTGACACAAGATGTTGATTGAAAAAATTTATTCATTCTGATACATAGATTTTGTCAATGTTATCGCATGTGTCTGACAACAGATGTATGTAAAATCCTTTTCTTACATCTCCGATGTTTCAATAGACATTCTAAACGTTTGATATGCCAGCATACTATAAAAATAATGAATGCATAACAATATAATTCATAGTATATTTTTAATGAAATAATGACATGTAGAATATTAATACAAAAATATATTATGATACATTATTAATATCAATGAGCAACTTTGGACATTTTGAATCTGTTCCATAAAATAGTTCAACATGTTCTCTCTTGATATTATAGCTATTGTCTTCTCTTAGTTCGTAATCAGTAGAATAATCATTATTCCATTTTGAGTCATACATAATATTTACTGGTGTGTCACCGACAGGTTCAAAATACGTTTCGTCTTTGGTATTATTTGATTCATTGAACTGTTTGATCAATGTCAGCACGTTTGCTGATCGATTCATCGATTCATCTTTATATTACTTAGTGATATTTTCTACCAATGCCCTTTTTATTTTTCCAGCAATTTCACTGTTTATTACAACATTATTTTTTACAAAGGTAACAGTTTCGGCACGTAGACAAGATATGGTTTATTATATTAGTAGAAGAGTAGGCCTTTCTTTTCCCCTTTGCTTTCATTTGAATGCTAATACCTAAAAGATGACGATAGGTTCTATCAATAGGTAGAATGTTACCTATAGCACTAGCATGAAGATACCCCTATTCATCAACAATTATTTTTATGTTGGCATTCTCTTTGAGTACTAACATCTCTGGAAATGATACTTTCGCATATACACCATTTGTATAATTGAATTGTTTTGGTACTCCAAAGAAAATTATTTCCTAAGTGTCATGACAACACACGCATACGTTTCCGATAGTGCTACCACTTGTACTTGTTTCATAGTTCAAATACTTCTCCTTGTCAGCATTCAATGCTACAATAACACTAACATGTGAACACATTTCTAATGGGGGGTCATCCACATGTTCAATATGCATTTCATCTTTGCTATTATTTGGTTCATTAATTGTTTGATTAAGGGCAGTGACGTTTGCTGACACTTTTTTTTTCATTGATTCATCTTTATATTCCTTAGTGAAAATTTCTGCCAATGCTCTTTTTATTTTTCCGCCAATTTCACTGTCTATTATCATATTATTTTTACAGAGGTAACAGTTTCGGCACGTAGACAAGATATGGTTTATGATATTGCTAGAAGAGTATGTATGTCTTCTTTTGATCTTCCGTTGAATGCTAATACCCGAAAGTTGACGATGGGGTGTAACAAGAGGTAGGATGTTACTACAAGCACTAGCAAGAAGATGTCCCTTCTTCATCAACTATTGTTTTTATGTTGGCATTCTCTTTGAGTGCTATCATCTCTGGATATCTCACTCTTGCATATCCACCATCATAAGAGTTTGAATTTTTTTGTACTCCGAAGAAATTAAATTCCTACTGTCATGACAATGCCCGTATACTTTTCCAATAGTGCTACCATTTGTACTTGTTTCATAGTTTAAATTCTTCTCCTTGTCGGTGTTCACTGCTACGATACCATTAACATGTGAACACACTTTCTTAAAATGCTCCATCTTCACTTTTTTAAAGATATGACTTATGTGTTTATCGTTCCACTGCGTAAAAAATACTGATTTAATACATGCAATAAACTAGGTAATGTCAATAACCAGCCATGGAGTATCAGTGGGAAAGCCGCTTTGTGTCTCTGAGCAAGCATAGAGTACAATTTTTAGAGCCATAAGCTTATTTCATGTCATTTTAAGATACGTGAAAAAAAGTTGAATAATTTTGAAGTCCAAAAAAACATTTAGTCCAATAAAAAAAAGAAAGAAAAAGTGATACTACAAACAATATTTTTCTAATATTACTAGTTGCGACTAACATTTCTATATCACTCTCATTTTAAATTTGGAAAATATTAAATGTGATTTTTTTTATGTTTTAAGTATGTTACATGTCATTCTAAGAGATGTAAAAAAGAGTTGAAAAAATATGTCATGTTAAAAAAAATGATAAAGTTAAAAAAAAAAAAAAAATATAAAAATGGAGGGGGGGCAAAAACATGGAGGGGAGGTGGCCCCCTTGGAGTTTGGGGATAGGGGACCTTTGGGGGTTGTGGTCTCTGGTGGTTAGGGTCGTTGGTGCTTATGATCCTTGACGGTTTGTTCTCACATACACCTTACTACTTCATTTGCAAGGATTTCTATGGATTATTCTGAATTTCATTATTAAAATTCTTTTCTTCCCATCTACATCTCACTTAGTATCAACTTTTTAGTATACTACAACGTTAGACCCTATTTAAAATACTAGCTAGTTTATTGCATGTATTAAATCAGAAGATGTTTTCCGTGAAACAATTGAGTTTCTATAAGAATGAATGGATTTTTTTCCAACATCAAAATCAAATTTAATCTTCATTGAATACTTTTCATTTAAACTTAAAACACGCTGAAAGATAGTTCCCGTGAAACTATTGCAGTTTCTATAAAAATGACTAAATTTATGCCCAACATTAAAATCAATATGAGTTTCCATTTAATGCTCTTCTTTTAATCTTAAAACACGCTGAAAGATGCTTCCTGTGAAACTATTGCAGTTTCTATAAAAATGAAGGAATTTTGAAAATCAAAATGAATCTACTTTTAATTCTTTGCATATAAACTTAAAATACGCTAAAAGATGGTTCTCGTGAAACAATTGCAGTTTCTATAAAAATGAATGAATTTTTACCCAGAATCAAAATCAAAATGAAAGTATACCCAGCATCAAAATGAAAATGAGTTTCCATTTAATGCTTTTCTTTTAAACTTAAAACACGCTGAAAGATACTTCATGTGAAACTACTGCAGTTTCTATAAAAATGAACGAATTTCAAAATCAAAATGAATTTGCATTTAATACGTTGCATATAAACTTAAAATACGCTAAAAGATGGTTCTCGTGAAACTATTGCAGTTTCTATAAAAATGAATGAATACCCAGCATCAAAATCTAAATGAGTTTCCATTTAATGCTTTTCTTTTAAACTTAAAACACGCTGAAAGATGCTTCCTGTGAAACTATTGCAGTTTCTATAAAAATGAAACGAATTTCAAAATCAAAATGAATTTGTATTTAATACTTTGCATATAAACTTAAAATGCGCTATAAGATGGTTCTCGTGAAACTATTGCAGTTTGTATAAAAATGAACGAATTTTTATCCAGCATCAAAATCAAAATGAAAGTATACCCAGCATCAAAATCAAAATGAGTTTCCATTTAATGCTTTTCTTTTAAACTTAAAACACGCTGAAAGATGCTTCCTGTGAAACTATTGCAGTTTTTATAAAAATGAACGAATTTCAAAATCAAAATGAATTTGCATTTAATGCTTTGCATATAAACTTAAAATACGCTAAAAGATGGTTCTTGTGAAATTATTGCAGTTTCTATAAAAAAATCAAAATCAAAATGAAATTGCATTTACTACTTTTGTTTAAACTGAAAAAATCCTGAAAGTTCTATAAGAATGACTATTACATTTTCTATAAAAATGAACGAATTTTTATCCAACATAAAAACCAAAATGAATTTGCATTTAACACTTTTCATTTAAAGTTAAAATACGCTGAAAGATGTTTTCCGTGAATGTAATGCAGTTTCTATAAAAATGACTGAATTTTTATCCAACATCAAAATCAAATTCAAATGAAGCTTCCGAACCATTGCCTATAAAAGTATTTCACCTTTAACTTGTTGCTTTTATGCTCAAATATGAGAAATGTCGCATGGAATCCTACTTTCAGAACATAAAAGATTGTGTACAAAATTTTTCGAAAATTTAAAGTTGATTGCCTTTCTCGTAGCCTTTATGCTTGATAGCTTTTTTGTTGTATTTAGGCCAAAATATTTGTTTTGCTGTACAAAACCAGTTGTAAACGACACTTTGTCACTGCATGATATCTTCTAATGCTTAAAAAGGGTACTTCAACCCGAGATATGAAAGTCGGTCCCTGCTGGGGTGTTCCCCCTTTTTCTTTAATTTTTGAGGATTGGCTTTTGTTTTTAACTTTAACAAATAGTCTAAAACCTAGTAAACTATACATATTTGGATACAGAATTAAAACTAAACTACCGTTCGTGCCTAATTAGTTTTCAGCATTCAGTTTTTGGAGTTTTGGTAAGTAATACCGAGGCTTGATCTGATTAGCCGCTCATTACATCAAACCCTTTGTGAATTTTTTCACATGGTACAAAAAAAAAAACTATTTCAGACTAGTATGATGCGATGTTTTGTTTTCTGTCAAGGCACAGAAAAGATTCATATGACCATGGTTAAGAAGTGTTTATAGATTTGTTGGTCTTTAAAAAGCCCGTTGGATAGTTATTCGGGTGATAGGTGTTATAAAAATTCATCATCGTTCATCATCCACTTGGTGTGATCCCAATCTATATCACGGATTTTGTTGTTCTTCTTCTTCTTCCTGGGATATCTTATGCACATAATCCGAGCAGGAATATTTATTGGCACCCATCTGCTAAAAAATCGAACCTCGTCCTCTGGGTTGTGTATTTTACTGGGGAATTTCTCAAAATTAAAATCTTCCAAGTTGAATATTGGTATGTCAGATTTGCATTTCTCGATTAAAAGTTTGTAAGTGGGTACATTCCCTTTCGCGTATAGTGCTGTTACATAAAAAAACTACATATTTCTTTAACTTCCTCTTGTACCACGAATAGATCCTTCCCTTCATCATAGAATGGGGGTATCACTCTATTATATAAACCTAGTTTGTTTATAACGTATAATGTATTGCGCCAAATGTCTCTATTGTACGCATACGTATTGTAGTTGATATGCCAGTGATAACAAGAGACTTCTCTACGATCTGTAGTCAGCAATAAAAATGCACATTAAAAAATCACTCCACATGATGACTTCTTCAAGCCAATTAATTCGCAATCGAAAACACCATACATCCTTGACTCTGAATTCAATTCTCTTACTAGTATGAACTACAATGAAAATCGCTCCTTTTATTTGAATTCAATTACTAATCGAGTTATCATATATGGAGTAGCGTTAGTAGAAACATCTCTGATTGACCCTAAAAAGTGGATGTTGCCTCGGAAACCCGTCTGGTAAGTCATGTATCATTCCTAGTAATATTCCACTGTCCATGGTAAGTCAATGTACCGGTTAGACTGCACTGCATATTCATGACTCAGGCGAGAGGTAAGACATATTACGCAATCACTGGTGAAACCTTTATGTCACTGTCCTTGGTAAGTCAATGTACCGGTTAGACTACACTGTATATATTCATGCCTCAGGCATAGGGTTCGGATCAATAGGTGCGTGGTAGAGGTAAGACATATTACGCAAGCACTTCTCGGCTGTGTATTAACATACTACTTTCATTGCAGTTTATTTGATATTCTATTTATAAGAAATAGCTATCAGGAACAAAGATAAACAAGAAGAATGTTTACTTTATCCTTCGCCGGTTTTGACCTCTTCAGAAGAGTAAGTATATTTGGTAAATCACTATGAGTACTTCAATGTACGGTATTTTAGGTGTCGCTTGGAATTGTTATGCTGAATGGATTTTTGTCTGACTCTACTTGACTTTGTAACTTGGTTCTAGAAGTCCCCCTCCCTTGGCGATTCCCCCCCCCTCGGAAAATACCCCTGCAGAAAATACCCCACCTCCCGGTAAATACCCCCCCCCCCCCTGAAAAATATGAGTTTATTTTTTTAATTTCCGTAGGGGGAAGGAATTTTTGTACTTGCGTATTATGCGCAACTCACTCTAGTTTATGTTGTGTAAAATTCGAGAATGCTCTGTTTTTGTTGTTGTTGTTGTTGTTAGTTTCTTCGTTACTTTAGAAGTAAATTTGGGCTATAGACTTGTACATTAGGGGGGGGGGGGGGGGGGGTAAAGTATAGCGGGTCTGTATGCAAAGTGTGTTTGGTACAATTATTGTGCATATCAGATAGATAGATAAATACGTATATTTTCCGCGAGGGTATTTTCCAAGGAGGGGGTATTTTCCGGGGGGTTAACCCCTCCCCCACCATTCACTATATTCATTTATTTTACTTTAATGTGTTCATGGCCATATATTTGGCTTTAAAATGCAGTTATTTAACTATTTATCTAATAGGCAGAATAACTGTACCAAACACATTTTGCATACAGACCCGCTGTGCTTTATCCCCCCCCCCCTAATATACAAATCTATAGCCCAAATTTATTTTTAAAGTAACAAAGAAAATAACAAAAAAAAGTGTGTTCTCGAATTTTAGACAGAGTAAACTTGAGTGAGTGGGGCATAATACACAAGAACCAAAATTCCTTCTCCCTATGGAAATTAAACAAATAAACTCAAATAAAATTCTCAAATTTGGAAAGCCTTATTTTCGACGGGAAGGGGGGGGGGATAAACGCTGGACACCTTGTAACTTATCCCCAAGTGAAGCATAAGTCATTCACGAAATTGCTTACTCCAAACTTGCCAGTAAGGTTAATAAGTGCGCAACTGAATTAGCAGCTATGAGCAAAATGCTTGGGTTGTATGCCTTCTCCTTGTAGTGCTGAATCACTCCCATACAATGCTGCCACTTTATCCGCTACTAAGCTGATTTTGTTGCAATATTAGAAAATCCATCTTTGGATACTTTTTCCTGTAGCAACATTTAATAGTCTAAAAGGCCACTACCGAATTTATATTGTTAAGGAAGACGTTTTCAGCAAAACTTGAGGAGTCTTTACCTGCGATCAGGTCTCTGCAGAGTTGATTGCTGGTTCTGCTGCAAATAGTACCCTGAATCTAATGACTAAAGGGATTGATTGCAAGCCCCTTGAGATTGTGTACGGGATATCTAAGGCTGTAATGGCAGACAAATTAACCAATCTTGTGCCAGGTTCTGCTTGTAAAATTCAAATTGGTGAATCCTGATCCTTTAGGCTTGAGTAGGCTGGGCTGAATGGTTCTTTGAGTTTAAGGTAGGGCTTGGTTATGGAATCGATCGTATTGTGTCATATAGGCTAATCCCACTTAGGCCTAGGTGTTTCTGCTGTCATTCAGTGTCCGACACTGTAAATCTTCTTATGTCAAACTATAATGCAACTTTAACGATAGGCTTCCTCTGCATCAGGTTGACAGCTCTTTGTTTGCAGGCCCTCACTTCTGCAGTAAAATATCGCCCTATATTGTAGCTCCTAAGTGCACTTACTGTGTTGTGACCATGTATTGTTTAGTTTTTATGGCAAAGTCATTAGGGCTGCTATTACCCAAAAGGACAATAATCAGTAACACTGAATTTTAGCCTTACTTGCTTGAATATAAAAGACACTAAAGATACAGACCATCTATTAAATGAGCTGCTAGATCACGAGGTTTCGTTTTTATCAGAGTACTTGCTAATTAAAGACAGTGTCATTTTATGAAATATGTCACCTCGTTATTTTCTTATTTCTCATGAACCTCGCAAAGGTTGCCGGAGTTTCATAGAGAAGCCTTCTATTTTCTTATGAAGTCCCTTATCTACCCATCTCTGATCCTTTCAGTTCATAGTATTCTTGCTGTGGAGCTTGACACACCTTTTTTTCATCAATATTTTCCTTGGAATTGGCAGTAGTCTCTAGTCATTTAATTTGTTTTTCAAAGCTTGCTGCACTCTGAAATAAAAACTGTGGAATGAGCTAGGCTTGTCCCTGGAGTGGATAATAGGTGGTGACTTGAATACCAACAATGCTGGTTCTACTAATCGTTGTGAGCTGCTGCTTGATGCTTAACAGATGGCTACCATGTTAAAAAAAACAATTCTTTCTCTTTTATGTATGTAAATAACCTTGGTAGCTTGACCTCGAACCTTAATAACGCGATAGTGTCAAGCCTCTCAATTATCCAAATGACAGCTACTGCTGATGAAGAAAAATTGCTGGTGACCATTTGTTGCTGTATGCCGACGATAATATCGTTTCCATGTTGATTGAATGTTGATTGTTCAAATCTTTTCATGTACACACGGTTGTTATTTAAAATGTGTTTATATCTGTCATTCGTTCTTGATAACTTTATAGTGAGTAATGTTATGTCAGTTTAAAGGATCCTCATTCTTCTTCAAGCTATTATCCCATTAACCGTTTCGTGTTTTCTCAATAAGGTTTTGAATATGTTTCATTCCCTGATACTGTAAGAATGAGAAAAAAAACTATGAAATACATCATATTTAATTGGAAGTATATACCCCTTTTTTCTGCTTTTCTGTTTTGCAATTGTTTTGCCACCACTTCCATTGTGCCATACTATAAGTTGAAGTACCTTTCCCTGTACTGAATATCAATAAACCACATAGTCCCCTTATTACTACTACTAACAACTTACGGCAGCCCCAAGCCACCTGGGGCCAACACAGCTAAGCACGCTCCTCCTCCATCCCAATCTATTCAAAGCCTCCCTCTGTTCACCATCCCAGGAAGTTTCCATTTCCTTTAAATCTTTCTTTATGACATCCTCCATTGGGTAATCACCGCTCCTTCCTCAGAAGGGTTTTTTGATGATAGTGCAGATCGCACTATGATTGAAGTTGAAAAAATTTCGGAACCTTAATCGAAATTGACTTTCAAAGACTTCGACGTGAATATAAAAGAAGGAAGTTATCAAATACCCCTAAAGAGATTTTTCGGAATCTTACTGATGTTCTTGTTAAACCATTGCCCAAAGCCCATTGTTTCATCCACCCTCTCATGGAAAGCGTTGTCCTTCAACACAATGATATTGTTAACATCAGAATAGTCATTTTCAAGTTACTAAAATGTGGCTTCACAGTATTTTGAAATAATGACGTACTAAATGTTGTGTTTCAAAAATAAGCAGATATTAATAGAGTTATTCAAATCTACTGAAAGCAACCCAGTTAAATCTGAAAAGTAGAAACCACCATTTAAGCATTACAAAACTGTAGTTTTCAGTATGCACCTAGAAATACCGCTTGAGGAGCTTAAGGAGCAACTTGAGGAGCTTAAGTTTTTTATAGTTGTCGATGAGGGTTAAAATTTAGCTTTAAAAAATTAATTGCTTCACCTCAATAAACAGTAAACTCAATCAACAGTAAACTGTTCATTGAGTTTTTTACTCCAGCAACTTGAGGAGCTTAAGTTTTTTATAGAAGTCGATGTGGGTTAAAATTTAGCTGTAAAAAATTAATTGCTTCACCTCAATAAACAGTAAACAGCAAACTCAATAAACAGTAAACTGTTTATTGAGTTTTTAATCTGGGTAAAGCCTCCGTTCGCTTCATGGCATCAAATATGCTCCAGAAAAGAGATTTGAGGTCTTTTGTTCTAACGAACCAGATTCTTGAATCAGCCAAATATCAGCGAAACAAAAGGAGCTTATATAACTGGATTGTTAAATTGCAAACTGGAACAACAAAATTTATAGGTCTGCTAATCAAGACCCTGAATTTGGACCTTCAGTTTATTTTAGAGCCAAGTCCTTGGATTCACAATCTAGTTAATGAACTGGTAATCCCAATTGTTGGTGTAATAGATTTTTGGGATATAGATTGTCAATAAAAAGATAGATTTTCTTTCCAAATTATGAATTCGCAATCTAGTTTGTCATTGTAAAAATAACTTTAGCTTTTTTTCCTCCCTTCTAGTTATATCTTTCGTTAGCTCCTGGGCTCATTAGCCTAGGGTTTAGTATTCGCTTCAGTTCGAATGACAAGCTATGGCTTTAAGGGTCGTAAGTTGTGAGCCTTGCGATAATGGATAAATTTTGATGCTTGTTTTTAGAATAAACAAAAATAATTTTCTTACTGTTACTTAACTTATTTTTCTTAGACATAATTTGATTGAAATTCTGATCAGGCTTGTAAATTTTAATTTGCGGTATTTCCAGGTAAAGGATCTATTGCCAAAGTAAATACGACAGAAAGTTTAGGATATGCAATGAACTTAATTTGATGTATTTTCAGGTAAAGGATCTATCGCAAAGTAAATACGACAGAATGTTTAGGATATGCAATGAATTTAATTTGCTGCATTTCTAGGTAAAGGACCTATCGCAAAGTAAAAGCGACAGAACGTTTAGGATATGCAATGAATTTAATTTGCTATATTTCCAGGTAAAGGATCTATCGCAAAGTAAATACGACAGAACGTTTAGAATATGTAATGAAGGGCACAGTCTGGGAAATTCTCTAAGCTCCGTGATTAGAACACAGTGAGTGTCTTTCTCTTTTCTCTGTCCTCTTTTTTCTTTCTTCTCTTTTTTCTCTTTTTCTTTCTTCTCTTTTTTTCTTTTTCTTTCAGTTTAAAAAATCAAGTTTTTTTAATCTTGCTTCACCAAAGCAAGATTTACCAATATCGAGGGACATCTTTCAACTTTTGTTAGAGTTATGGTATTTTTATCAAATCAGGATCGTCAATTTAATAATGACCTGATTCTTACCGAATTAAATTGGAAAATTTTTGGTCAGATTGTCCAAATTTTTTACCTCAATCTAAGACAGTAAAAAACTTGATAAACTAGTATATTAATGGAGTTTTTTTTAAATGACGAATAAAAATACTAAACAATTTTTCCTACTTTTTTATCTGCATACAATAAAATTCAGTACTTTAATTCATCAAAAACGACTATATAGTAAAAAAGAAAAAAGAACGAAATGCACAAATAGCTTCTTCTTCTTCTTCTTCTATTTCACAGAAGGTGGGCTTTTCAGTTGATACTATTTAGCCCTTTCCTTTTGCTTCACTCTGTGGGCTACAGAGCTACTGGCTTGGTTGTCTCTTATTTATTAGATATTCTCAGATATCTTTCAGTAGATCTTTCGACTCAAGGAGTTCTTATATAAAATGATAGATATCGATTTTTGTGCTCTGTGTGCAGGTATAGTCGGCTAGGCTCTTGGCTGATAGTGAGATTTTGTGGTGTTTGAAGCACTTTAACAGTTTACAATGCAAAGTATGCTGTGCACACGTCAGCATATTACATTCAAATAGGCAGTGGTCAATTGTTTCATTATTCATAATATAATACCTGCAAAGAGGGGACAGGGGAACTGAACCACTTGAATTAGGAAACTGATACGAGAATGCAAGAAAGTTTAGTCCATTTGTTCCAGAACTAATTCTATGATGAATTTTAGAAAAATACTTATTGGGAAAGGGGGAAAGAGTAGGATTTTTCTATTAAAACATAATATCTGATAGTCTCCATCAGTAAATATCTCTAATGGGGATTGGTCTCCCACTTGGCTGGTCAATATTTATAGCATTTTTTGCTATTTCATCAATCTGATGATTACCACTTATACCAGAGTGGCTAGGAATATACTGAAGATAAGTTCTTATGCCACTTGAAGCAAGATTATTTATAACACTAAGACAATGATAAGTGTCAATATCCAGCTTATACTGAGGAGCTGAAGACAGCAACTCAAGGCTTGATAAAGAGTCAGAATAAACTATAATATTATTTGAATTAACAATCAAGGGTTTATTTTCCATAAGGTGTTCTAATGCCATGATTATGGCATTTAACTCTGCAGACATTATAGATACATTATTATACAATCTCTCACCCATTACAATTTTCAGGTGAGGAAGGGAGGCACCACTTGCTACCTTCCCATTCATTTTAGACCCATCAACAAAGATTTGGAAATAGTTATTATGAGTAATTGTATTAAGTTCAGCAAATTTTTTCTGGACAAAAGTGATGAGGGTTAAATCTTTAGTCCACTTTGAGAAATCAGTATTTATTATGGGGATTGACCAATTCCATGGAGGGGATTGGGGGAAAGTAGGTGCAATAGACTTTGCGGGTACAGGGAACTTCTTCTGAATATCGGCACTCATCTGCAATGCCTCTATACATGGTTGGATTTCTTAACCAATTATGTAGGGTGTGTGAGCTATTTGATTCAATTTTTGTAAGATGTTTTATCAAGAGAAAGCTACGTCTCTCCCTCATTGTTGTTAATCCACTCTCCATAAGCAGAAACTTGGTGCTTGTGGGTATCCTGAGACCAAATATGAGACGTATTTTATCGTTTTGTATTGTTTCAATTTTTTGCATCTGGATCTTTGCACATGCACCATAGACGATGAGCCTATAGTCAATATGGGGTCTTATATGTGATTTATAGAACTTGAGTAAGGTTTTCTCCTTTCATCCCCAGGGTGTGGAAAGAATTCTTTTTAGTATAATTTTTTTTTTCTATAGCATTTTTTTTATTGTGTTTGAAATGTGGAGGTGGAAATTAAGTTTTTGGTCAAGCATGAGACCAAGGTATTTAATATGATTATCTTCTGGAATAGTTGTTCCATTTAGAGTTAGTCTTGCATTAACATGATTTAACTTTCAGTGAAATTGGATTATTTTTGACTTGGTAGATGCAATGAGTAAATCTGAATGTTGAGAAAATTTTTCAAATTGAAAAAGTGACTTTTGCAGCTTTGACTGTGCAATCTCAAAGGTGTTGCCAGATGACCATAGTACCAGATCATCAGCATATTGTAGATTCGTGTGGGGGAGGTTCATGTCCCAGAGATATAGGGCAAAGAGGAGGCAGCTGAGGACTGCTCCCTGAGGAAGGCCTTTGGTTATTGTCTTTTAGTGTGAAGAGGCTGAACCTACACAAACAATGAAACTTTGCAATTCTATGAAAGATTTTATAAAAGATACTAGCTTGGGGGGTAGTCCAAGGTTTGCAAGTTTAATTAAAAGGATTTGGTGGTTCACATTGTCATATGCCCCTTCAAAATCTAGGAAAGCTACAACTAGGACATTATTTTTTGAGAATGATTCATTTATGCATTTGTTAACAATATGAAAGCATCTGTTGAGGAATGGTGTTTCCTTCAGCCAGTTTGAGTGTGAGGGATCATATTATTTTTTTCAAAAAACCAGAAGAGTCGGTAATAGATCTTTTTCTCCATTATTTTCCCCATCACAGGAGTAATCATTATAGGCCTATAAGACTCTGGTTATTTTTGGGTTTATTTTTCTTTAGGATTGGTAGGAGGGACGAACATTTCCAGATATTGGGGAACATAGATGAAGCCCAAGCATGATTATAACAATTTAGAAGTTCCTGTTTGTATGAAGGGGTGAGATTCTTTACCCATGTAGGGTGTATATTGTCATAGCTGCCGCTAGTCTTTGTCCTAATATGATGCATTGCATTATTCATTTCCTGGATTTAAAATGGGCTGGTTATATACTCGGATCCTGGGCGAGGTTGGTAACTTGGGCTCATAGGAATTGGGGGCATTTTGCTACAATTAATTGATGTTAGCTTATTAACAAAAAGAGTGGCAAATAGCTTAGCTTTTTCATTATCATTGTCATAGTAGGTATTATTATAGGAAGTCCTTTCCCACAGATGTGGCTTATGACTTTATGTATAATTGGCTCAAGTGTTTCTCTGGAGAGATTATTTGCAAAATTATTCCAGTAGTTATATTTAGCATTTATTATGGTCCTTTTTAGATTAGATTCTGCTTGTAATTTTTGAAATATGTAATAGGTGATGGTTTTTTTTAAGAATGTTCTCCTAGCTGCCTTTTTTGTTCTCCATTTATTTTGGCACTCATTTGTCCACTATGCTTTGGAATATGTTCTGGGAAGGTTTTCCTGGGTGTTGTCCTGGGGATAGCATGATTAGCTGTATTTATTAGTAAAGATGCCAAAAACTTCAGCATGTGTGTCAGCTGTTGCGTTTGAAATGCATGAATGTTGGGTGAAACTTGTAATTTCATCATTTAGCTAATTTTGGAACATAGGCAAATTTGCTTTAATGTTGATATATTTGGAGGTATGTGATAGGGTTTCAGCAGGTTCGTTTAGGGAGCAAACTATGGCAAAGTGGTCAGTACATAGAGTATTAATTTTATTTATATAAATTTTATTCAAAATATTTAAAGACACAATTTGTTGGTCAATTGTAGAGAAAACTGCCACTTTTGGGGTTGAAATATGTATTCAGGTTTGGAGGGGTAGCATCAGCTAATTCATTATTATTTGAAGTCATACGCTCAATGAACTTACCAGCTTTATTTGCTGGTTTATTCCCCCACAAAAGGCTGTGGGCATTAAAGTCTCCACAAATAATTATATTTTTCAACATATTAGAATTATTTATATAGCTGAAGAAATCCATGGCATCTGTAGTTTGACCATTAGGGTTATAAAAGCTTAATATGTAAGTTTTGTATTATTCAGCCAAACACTGATACCAATTGCATCAACATCGTTTTACAAAATCTGGAAAGTTGATGCCACATAATTGTATATTATTTTTAACTATTAAAGCTACTCCGCCTCCTTTTCTCTCTGATGATCTATCCTTTCTCAGGATAGTGTATCCTAGAGACTTAATTTGTTGATTTTGGGTTAAATGAGTTTCCTTGAGGCAAGCAATATTGATGGAATTATTATTCATAAAAGATATTAGCTCATTTAACTTATTTTCTGTAAGTGATCTTACGTTCCACTGGAGTATTGATATGTGTTGTGTTGTTGATTTATTTTTTCATATGACTTTGTATCAATGTTTAGCTTTGTTAATAGTAAAGCAAGATCTTTTTTTGCTTGAATGAGCATATGATTAGGGATGTAGATTTTTGCCAATTCAGCAATGATTTTTGTTTTCTGTTGTTGTTGTATATTCATGGCCTGAACTGCACTGCAGTTTGGAATGAATAAGTATATATTTGGGGTTTAAATGTTTTGTTGTGCATCCAGTTTGTCAGTTAAGGGATTAATTCCTGGTAGTGTTTTTGGTTTGTTTCTTGTTGGGAGGAGATGCCAGGCCGACCTCATCTTACTAGGCAAGGAGGCTTGATGGCTTGGTGATTCTTTCTGATAGAGATGTGAGCTGGGGGGCTTAAAGGATGGTGTTTTGTAAGGAGTACTTGATGCATTGGGAGTGTTTGACTTGGGAGTTTTATTTGATTTCAATATAGGTTTTATTTGGTGTGATTGGGCAGCATTTGCTTCCATAGCTGCAAAAGGGTATGGAATGGCCTTCTCTGTTGCTATTTGGAGTGTTAGTGCTTTTTTCTTATATGCCAGGCATTGTGATTTATTGGTGGATTCATGTGGGCCTTTACAATTGATACATGTAGGCTGAGTGTTGTTGAAAGTTGTCAACTCTTTAGGATGGGATTCTTTACAATTAGTACAGGCTAGGAGAATTTCATTGCATTTATTTGTTGAGTGTTCCAGTTTCAAACACTTCTGACTCTGGGTAGGCTTTGGCTTGTATTCCTTTTGCGGTTTGATTTGCCCAAATAGGAATAACTTTTCTGGGATATTAATTTTTTCCTTCAGTGTTAATAAGAAAGATCTACTTGTTTTTAATCCATTAGAGTTGGGTTTAACCAGTTGAGTGACATCTTCTACAGGGATTGTGTTACCAGCCCTATCTGAGAGCCCTTCTTTTAACTCCTGAATTGGTATTTCTAGGGGAACATTATATATTACTATTTTTGTTGGAGATTGTTTTGGGTTCCATTTAGATGAATTAATTGGGGTATTCAGAAGATATTTTAGATTAAGCATTATATCTGCTGATTTCTGATCTTGGACAGCTATTAGCAAAGATCCATCACGGTGAATGTTTAGAGAAAACATTGATTTTAACATTTTGAAAATTGCAACCCTCATTGTAGTAATCTTTGTTATTTCAAAGGGGACATTAGGAGTAATTTTGAGGTAAATTTCTAAGTTTTGGGAAGGAAAAAACTTGGACAGGGGGAGGGGAAATACTTTTGATTGGGGACTTTTTTTTTCCTTTTTTTGGAGCTCCTAGAAAGGACCCCTTGAAATCCATTATCATCTATGGTGACATTAGCTCCAACACTGATCATTGTCCTATTCTCAGAATTTGAGCTTTCATGTGAGCTTTGTGATAGAGAGCTTGACCAGCCAAGATGGTGCAAAAATGGATCAATTTCATTAGTATTTAGGGTGGGATCCGGAGGGACTTTTTTTTAGGGGGAGTTCTTTGCATTGCCTATTGGAATAAGCTTTATTCTAAACAGGAAAATATAGTAATATGATACAAGACCGTCTGCACTCTACTTTGGGGAAAACTTCACCATCCACAAAAGAAAACACCACAGTTTGGCCCTGAGGAGGATGTTGAGCACGATTGGTTCGGTACAACTACTGATAAATCGAGACAATAATTCACAAGAAACTTATTTTTAAATTTCTTAAAATGTTGCTGTTGTGATGCGTAATAACTTTTTCATATTCAATTTATTTCTGAGCTTCTTCCGAGGATCGACGTACTTAAAATGTAAATGCATATCACTGCAAAAAAATTCTTTAACAAAAAACTCAACTTTCTATTACTCATTGATTGCTAAAATTCCTTATGCTCAATCTTCTTTTTATGTTAGTAGGCCAGTCCTCATATCGAAGGAAAGTGTAAAGGTAAGAAAGATGTAAAGGTAAGTGTGAAGGGTAAGTGTAAGAAAGATGACGATTTATGGGAACTCAACATCCCATTCAACAATTAAAAAAAGTTTCATCTTAATACCATTAGCCAAAGTAAAAGTGGTACTATTGCTAGTATTACTAGTAGTAGTAGTGGCATGCACATATTGCTTTTATTAGTTTAGTATCCTTCTCATCATGCCCTTAAAGTTTCAACTTAATACTATGAGCCGTTCTTGAGATATGTTCTTTTGACAGCCTTCATATACATGGCGTGTTTCGATTTAATTCAACGTGCACCTGAATATTTCCTGAAAATTTCTTCTGAATAGCCTTAGTAGTAGTAGTAGTAGTGGTAGTATGTATGTAGTACCTTTTGGTTGGTTCAACATCCCCCTCAACATTCATGTTGAGGGGTATCAACGGGGCCCGAAAGAGACTTTCGTTACCTTTTTGTTATAGTAGGATAGGATAAAGATCCTCCTGAGCCATTTCTGGTGCATAAGGTGTCGAGTGACGTTTCAGTTGTTGTGTGTTTTTACAGGGACAAGTAGCAAGCTTTTCGCCCAAACTTGCTGCAGCGGGGATCGAACCCTGGTGCTCCGTATTAGCAAGAAACTAACTGTGTCTCTGTTATAGAAACTAACATTTATTTAATTAATCATTTACCAAAATCTGTTGCTGTATTAAAAAAGATATGGAGTCGTCTAGGGATAGTCTTAGATATTCGTTTGAACCGACCAATAAGCTCTAAGAAAAAGGGGGTTTGGCCCCTCTTTCGGTGGCTGTAGTGAAAGAAAGGTCAAGCTGGTTTGGTCATTCATGTTTGAAGGATAATACGCTGACGAAGATCGTTCTGTTATCAATATAGCTGTGATCCAACGAGCAACTGGCTCTGGAGTTGGGTAGGAAGAGATCATAAGAAAAAATTAAAACGTATACCCCCTTCAAGGGAAGGGGTAAAACTTGAAGCTCTGAACAGAGTGGGATGGAAAAGGGATGTGTGCAACTGTATTGACCTGGCGTGGCTTGGTGATATGATGAGTTGTTTGCTGTACTATTTGTAGTAATGAAAAGTTTTAAGATTAAGACAACTTGCATAATTTTGCAAAAAAAGAGAATACATCACAAAAAAGGGCTGAAACGGTGATGGGAATTTGACAATGAAATCGCATAATAACACTTGAGAGAAGGTTTCAGTCCCTCATCAATAAAAATGTACAAATATGCATTTTTACTTGGAAGTATGGATGTTCTTTCAGCAAGGATGATCGTGTAATATATTAAGCTTGGAAAAATGGAATGAATAAAGATGGATGAAAAATAAAATCAGAATATTCTGTGAAAAATTTGCAGAGTTATGGAGATCTAAGGATTTTTTAGAGAATCAGAGTCTAAAGATTCCTCTCCCTGTGGTAAAGCTTTCTAATTTAGTTAATTATCAATTTAGTAAAAATAAATTAAAACGCAAATGCAAAGTTTCAAAATACCACTTTTTATTAAGATAAGGAATATATCCTGCCAAGTTTTGCTTAACGGGAAATATAGAAATCACCACTTCCTAGCTATTGCGTCGGTTGGTTAAAGGAAGTTGTGGTTGATAAAAATGTATGAAAGATACATTTTATGGGAAGGGGCGGACTGATACTAACTTTATGCCGGACTGACCTCTGGTCTGTTGTTTTTGGAAATACCTTGGAATCTTGTCAGATCATTGTAAGTGTCTAAGTATCCTATTATATATTATTGTAGTTTTCCGAGGCTTGTGGTCTACTTGGGACAGCCAATCCCAGAAAATATATATCTAGTATTATTATATGTTAATTGAATATAATTAGTGCATTATAGCCAACCTCTCTACGACCTACCTTTAGCCCCTCAATCATATCCAGCTGGTACGCCTCATTAGTTCGGTCATAGCCTAAGGCACGCTACCAAAGTTTAATTACCTTAGGGCCAGAGTTTACCTCCCCTATAAAGGGAGAAATAAAGGCATCTACGACTACAACACTAGATACCATAAGAATCACCTTACCGCAACTGGTGGCCGTTGGAAAAACTGGGTCGAGAGGGCTAGATAAAAATAGTAGATTGAAATAAAATGGCTTTACCAGAGGAAACAATTACTTCCCTATCAACAGTACTTGAAATTGCAAAAATTATACCAGAATACGCGGGAAATTCAGACGTAGATGAGTTTATCGAAAAATTAAAAATTTTCGACGAACTAACTGAAGCGTTTGAGGATAAGGTCAAAGAGCAATGCGTTGCAGCCAAATTAAAGGGAACCGCCCTTAAACATTTGGAGGCAATTAAGGAAAAAGAGCCCAAGGACATCAGTACTCTAGTTGAATCTTTTAAAACAAGATTCATAGAGACAAGCATCTCCGAGAGGCTAAGAACAGAGGTAGTGACATTCAATACCTCAACTAGTATCAGGGAATATGCAGACAAAATTTGTAGATCTGTATGCTTACAATTAGAGAAAGGCGGAAATGACGAGACAGTACAGAAAGTACAGCTACATACGTTCACCCAAGGGTTACCAAAAAAGCTATTAAGGCTAATATTATCACGGAAACCTGAAAATTTAGAGCAGGCTATAATACTAGTCGAAACAGAAGTAAAAATTGACGAGGCTATGAAAAAGTTTGATCAGATGTCAATAAATATCACAAGGGCCCAAGAAAGCATAAAATATGAAAGGGGACAGAAACGGGTGAACTTTGAGGAGCCAAATCGTGAACCAGAAAGGCGCGACGGAGGCCGAGGGTTGCCGTCTAGGGAAATAGCTGACAGATTCCACGACCTTGAGAGATTAGCAGCTAATAACTATAGAAAATATGGGCACCCTCCCCTACTAAAGACAGATAGTTGGGGAACCAACAATGACAGATCAAAGATATTTAGAAGTAACCAGGAAACAAACAAACAATTTAAAAGAAAATTTAATTGCTAATATTGGAGCAAACCAAACCAATATGCAGCAGATTGCCGGCATAGAATGCGCAAAGAAGGCCAGTCGTACAAGACAAGACGCCAGTTCCGAACGCAGGGGGGCAGAAATTTAGGAAGGCAGGGAACAAATAATACTTGGCAAACACCTAATAATATTCCTGAATTTAAGCCTAGGAGGCAAACGGTTAACAATACCCAGGGTCTTAGTAGCTACGCTGAAGAAAACTGGGATAACCCGGAAACTTCTGGCCAAACAGTGGGCATTTAGACGGAGAAACCAACCTGTAAGGGTCGAAAGAGCTGTTTCATTATAAAGACCCCTATATAGTTTAGAATGTTGTGATACAAATGCAAATAATAATAGTCTACCGATCTTGCGTTGTTTTAAAATTGAGTGTTTTCAAAATTTACCGGGTTTACTAGATACAGGTGCATCTAAATCATTAATTCGAGAGGAAGTTTTTAAGAGGTTTCCTCCTAGTGTCAAAAATCGCGTAAGCAGATGCCAGAATAGCCTGACATCAGTGACAGGGCACAGGCTGACAATTTTGGGAGAATGTTCATTAAAATTTAGCACAGGGGATAAAGAAATAACAGTAACAGTAATAATATGCAAGCAGCTCCCATTTCCTTGTACTCTAGAAGTAGATGCCATCAGAAAATATGGGATCGTATGGGAACCCATATTTGATACAATAACCATAAACCAGGCAAATGAAAATAATAGGCAAATTTGCGTGACAACAGATAACGAAAGTGACAATTCGAATTATAACCTAAAAATAAGCGGGAATATCACAATAGAACGGGGAACGACTGCTCAAGTTCTAGCGACATTAAATGCAAAAGAAGGAAAGGTTAAAACAATGGACGCCATGACAGGAGGATACTCCATAAAAGAATACCCGATGATTTTTGTGGAAAATCAAGTTATAAAAATTGAAAATGGTATAGCATACTTAAAACTATCAAATCTAAGTAATAATATAGTAAGACTGAACCAGATAGAACTTGGATCAGTTCAAGTTCAGAAGTAAAATCTCTTAAACAGTCCAGAATTAAGCGTAAATTTCACTAGCCACGAACAATTATCCTCATTAAAACCGCAACCACAAGAAAATGGATTTTTTGCAACAATTTGATTTAAAACATTTACCGGAAAACGTAAAAATATCACGAAAGGGACCAATTGCACTCAATGACTATATAAAACTAAGGCGCAAGTTAAACTGAGGATAAATACCAGACGCGAAAAATATAAAAGATTATAGAGAAACCACAGTGGGTACTGATAACCCCTATCTCTAAACAAATTTTGGCACGTACTAGGAACTATTTTTTGGTGAAATACCACAGACAAGGAACATGTGTCTGCGATGAAAACCACACAATTTTGCGGAAATCAGGATATAGTAAAAACGTACATTCTTATGAAGAAATGAAAACTAGCAAATGCAGGACCAAACTTAATTAAAAATGTTCTAAAAATCAGCTGAAAAAATACAGTACTTTTCTAACACAAACACTTTTGGACAGAAAAATTTGAATAATGTAAAAAAATACAGGTTGCAAAAATTAGACAAAATAAAAATAAGGAGATAATAAATTTGACCATAGAAGGGCGATCAGCATAAAAACTTGTTAAGGTTATTGAAAAAAACATGAAATATATAAATATAGCTTAAAAAAAAGACCTATTTTACTGAAAAAGTGGAAAAAAGACTTGAAAAAACCCCTTGGGCTTCATTGAAGTAAAGAATAAAAAAAGAGAAGGGTTCAAGTTGAAAATATAGCCAGACAAAATTAAAGGAGAAGAAACTGAATGGAGTCAGTTAAACTCTGTTATATGCACTTATTGAACTGACTGAACGAGACTAGTATAAAAATTGTACTAAATACGTACAAAATAAGTTTCATTAATACTACGGAGCCACCGTTACAGTGGTTAACTCGGGCCGAGATTAATAGAAATATTGGAGAAATGCTCCAAGTAGACAGGAAAATAAATTTGCTCTTTTATGAGGGAGTCCTTTTCGAAAAAAATGACTAGCATGGCATAGAAAATTAAAAGTAAGGCACATAATAGCCTTTAAGAACCTAAGTTGAAGTCGAAACCTAAGACAAGACCACTAAAAGTTAGGAAATTAAAGTGAAAATAATCATTGTCACTTGTATGTCTAAAAATAAATTACTGTGACCCATGAAGGCACGGTATTTTTTTTGCAGAAGGGCCACTTTGTTTGATAAAAGAATAGCCAAAGAGAAAACTGTGGCCACAAATCAAAAAAGTGTGGCAATACTATACGATTTAATTTGTTATTGTGTTTGCAGATTTATAATAGTCCTTTTAGCTGTAGCTGATGACAAAAGGACTTAGAAACGTCATAGGAGCCACCAGAAGTCAGTCCTGGTAAGCAAACCTTCAGGGTGCAGGCACGAGTCAATCGGTAGTGTCATAACAGATAAAAAGACGAATAGCTAAAGTTTTAGCTTATTAGATCTAAGCTGTTAAATGGAGCCTTATCCCAAAAGGATATTAAAGGTGAAAAAAAGAGAGATTACAGACAAAAACGTTATAAAACTGTCTCAATCACCTGAAAAATTCAAAAAAACTTAAATGCTCAAAAGTTTGAATAAACAAACAGGCATATAGTAAGCTAATGACAGTTAATGACACAAGGAATTCGAAATAGAACCAAAGTTGTAAAACAAGGATAAGAAAATGTATAGTCGTATATGGAAAAGTTATATAGTTGTATTAATGTAATTGGGAGAATATATACAGTTACAAATGTGTTTTGAAAACTTTTATAAATATGGAATTGTTATCATATACAAAAAAATTGTAAATATGTAAACTTTAATAACAAAATCATGTTATATGAACTATTGCTAAGCCCTTATATAGAGGCTAATTATACTTATCAGTTATAGTGTATAAATCTATTTGTTAGAGTGGATTTTTTTTGTAAATATTTGAATTGCAGTTAAGACTTATCAGATAAAAGTCTTGACGGACTGATTTAAAAGTTGTAAAAAGAACAAATATTGCAGTGATTAAATAAATTATTAGGGTACATAATTATTATTTGTTTTTAACAATTAAGTTATGTATCAGCATAACTTCGGTTAATATATATATTATATATATATATATATATATATATATATATATATATATATATATATATATATATACATATATATATATATATATATATATATATATATATATATATATATATATATATATATATATATATATTATATATATATATATATATATATATATATATATATATATATATATATATATATATATATATATATATATATATATATATATATATATATATATATATAACCTAAACTACCCATGTAAATATAGTGAATTAAATGTTGAGTACTTGTGTTTTTTATTTTTATATCATTCAAGAAGTATTCTAGATTAATACTTCATAAGCAATTAACAAAACAATAATTAGAATTAATTTCAATGTTAGTTTGTACCGTGTTTTATTTTTTAAATGCTTTAAGTTTTAAACAGTAGTTAAATATCCTATCTAGTTTTGCGAATTAAAAAAAAATATACTTGTGTAAGTTATTACACAATGCTTGTATATATATATATATATATATATATATATATATATATATATATATATATATATAATATATATATATATATATATATATATATATATATATATATATATATATATATATATATATATATATATATATATATATATATATATGCTATGTTTTTATATACTATGTTTTTATTTACTTTAAGTTTTAACTAGTGATTTAATGCTATATATAAAGGTTTGACTTCCAGTCGACGTATAAATATTTTTATTGTGAAACAATCTGTTAAGTGATTAATAATTATATATTAAGAGTAAAAAGAGGAGAAAGTAATTAAAAGTAATTAACTTTTGTTTAAAAAAAAGAGTGTAGTGATATATACAAATTTTGAGCGTTTCTTTTTACTATATATATAGGTAACAAATTATGCTTTGTATGTATTCTAATGTGAATATTTATTTTAGATACAACCTTAGCTTTTTTTTTGGAAATCAAATTTTTCGTAGGATCCTTTCGGATCCATTTTTTTCAATCATTTTTTGACGCACTTATGGAAAGTAACAAATTTTGAAACCACTTCAAATGTATCCTGATACTAACATCTCATACCATCAGAAACCAAACCATACCTGATCAACTGATATTTTGGAAACTATAGCAGTATTAAAGACTTTACTACAAGTTCATCAGAAAGTGAGATAAAATTAGAACTTAATTTAGGCCTAGAGAATGTGCTACATAGCCCAAATGGCTTATATTATAGAAATATGTGAAAATGGTTTGTGCTGGAAAAATATGTGAAAATTTAAAAACCAAAAATGTTGTGTGTAATTTATCCAAGGCATTTCTAAAACGAAAAATAAACGGTATATCAACCACATCACACAGATAAACTAAATTATTAATGGGAATTAAATTTGAACTCAAATAATTCATAAACTTTTCTAATATAACTTGAAATCTAATTTAAGCAGAACCACTAATATAATGTGTAAGCCGCTTAGGGTCAGGTTTAAAACAGAAGATGCATATGAAGAAGGATAAAAAGAGTTTTTTTTTAGTCCTAGAGACAGAGAAAAAGAGAAACAAGGATGAATTTCAAATTGAAATCCTTCGACCAAATAAGAACATGGCCTATATTGGACCAGAAACATGACCCTAAGGAAACCCATTGCGGGTATATGCACATAATGACCCAAAGATGGCAGCATAATAGCTGTAAACAAAATTCAGTTGTTTTAAAAGTAAAATATTGAGAATTGGGACAATTCCTCTTTAAATGGGGAGTATAGTGATAAAGCTTTCTAATTTAGTTAATTATGAATTTAGTAAAAATATATTAAGACAAAGTTTCGAAATACCACTTTTTATTAAGATAAGGAATATATCCTGCCAAGTTTTTCTAAACGGGAAATTGAGAAATTGCCACTTCCTAGCTATTGCGTCGGTTGGTTAAGGGAAGGTATGGTTGATAAAAATGTATAAAAGATACCTTTTATGGGAAGGGGCGGACTGATACTAACTTTAAGCCGGACTGACCTCTGGTCCGTTGTTTTTAGAAATACCTTGGAATCTTGTCGGATCATTGTAAGTGTCTAAGCATCCTATTATATATTATTGTAGTTTTCCGAGACTTTTGGTCTACTTGGGACAGCCAGTCCCAGTAGAAAATATATATCTAGTATTATTTTATGTTAATTGAAAAAAAGTATTGCATTATAGCCAACCTCTCTACGATCTACCTTTAGCCCCTCAAACATACCCAGCTGGTACGCCTCATTAGTTCGGTCATAGCCTAAGGCACGCTACCAAAGTTTAATTACCTTAGGGCCAGAGTTTACCTCCCCTATAAAGGGAAAAGTAAAGGCATCTACGACTACACCACTTAAATACCATAAGAATCACCTTACCACATCCCTGTCTCTGTGCAAAAATTGCATCTTGTGTTGATTTTGTTTCTGGTTTAGAGTTTCTCTGGGCTGGCTTTTCTGTCAGGTTATTTTCGTATGGGAAAAGTGTTGTAGGGCTGAAAACTGCAAGGGTGGACTTTCGTCTTGGTTTAATTTCGCTTTTGGCTGAGGCATGCCTGCACCATCTATGACAGCAGTGAGGGATACCGAACATACTGGTTTTCTATGTACAATCAGGGGTTCTAATTTGGGGAGGTACGCAGGGGAGGGGTGCTATTTTACCCCCTCCCCTCCCCCTTAGATTTGGAAAATACATTTTGCCCTCCTCCATCTTCGTGAATTTGCACCCATGAGTGGAATGCCCTTTCTAGTGTGTGGATTATGATGAGAAAGTACATTAGAAAGCTACGACGCCAAAACTTGAGCTGCTGAGAAACCGTTGCCTACGATATTACAACTTGGTTGTGTTTATTTATTTTATGTTATTATTATCTGAGCATCTATCTGGCAGTTTAGGCGTATTCGCTTCGTTTTCAGGTTTAAGACCCCTACATCTAACCGTGTAGACCCCTGCTAACCATTGGCGGTATTGTTTGTTATTACTGATTTAAGAGTATGGGACCAGTCCAAGTGTTGATATCGTGCGATATTTTTGTGTTTAATGTTTTTTTATTGCTTGTTTAACATAGCTGCATAAATTGAACTGTTGATGGATATAGACAGGATTTTGTCAGGAGGCTTCAAGCAGGAGTAAAAAGCTAAATTTATTGTCGAGATCTACAAAATTTTATTTACAGAAATTTTTTTTCTTTTTTTTTCAAAATCTTCGTTGTGGTTTTTCGTTTCGTTGCGTATATTTAAAAAAGAACGGCAAAACTGTAAACGGGGGGGGGATTGTTTTTTTTAAAGTACTTGATTAGGTAAATGAATCTTCGGAAATGGATCCTGAGTCTTAATAATGTCTAGAGGTTCTTTTGAACTATCAACCTCCACTTTCCCCCTCCCCCCCCAATGGTTGTTGACTTACTTTGCGTCAATAAAAATAAATTTTCAGGAATAGGGTCACGCCTCACATGAGGTACAAGAAAAAGACTTTGAGCTTCATAACATTGCTCAATCTTGTTTTGTAAAGTTTAAAATTTACACAATTTTGTCTGAAATTTAAGAAAAGCCTTAATATGGCTTAAAATCCTACTGAATTCTTTGGAATCGTGACTTCAAAATCTAGAGTCAAAGAGAAAGTGGCAAAAAAAGTCAAAAAGAAACTGACAAAATTTAAGGCAAAACATTTTGTTCAAAATTTAGATAGGTATATGAGGGACTTGCCTTCTAAGCCCTAGAAATAATGAAAAGTTAGAGATAGTAGCTTGAAAACAGCTTCCTGGGATATATTTTAGGCCCTGGATTTATTCGTGAAAAGTTTCATTTTTTCGACCCAGCTATTTTCCAAGATAGCAAAAAGTCCCTCATGTACAACGCTGCCAAAAAGACTGAACCACCTCTTGGTTTGTGATCATCCACCTGTTTATTTTTGCTAGGCTCTTCATTGACTCTCTGTATTACAGGAATGGTGTAAAGTTCTGTGGGTATGCTATACCTCATCCTACCAACGACTTTTTTGAACTCAAAATTATCATGGATCCAGAAAAAGGAATTACATCAAAAGAAGCTTTGGTTAAAGGACTTCAAGACTTAAAAGAATCTACATTACTTATGAAAAACAAATTTTCAGTAAGTATTACAATCATTCAGTTTGTTAACTTAAAATAAAACAACAGCAGCAAGCAAAGATACTAGAGAGAATTCCCCAGCTAGTGGAATTACTGTATTTTCCTGGTAGATGCCTTACAAAATCTAATTTCTCATTTGACTGGACTGACCTGGGTCTTGTTTTGAGCTTCGGCCAAACAGGCCAAATAATTCAGCTAAAAAATAAACAAAAAGGCAATAATAGTGTTTAGCCTGCAATGCTGCTTCTCATCAAAGAGTTCGTGGTAACCAACTGCAAGCAAGGAGCAATTTGGCCCAATAGTAACCGAAACTCTATAAATCGGAATTTTGACAGTAATAGATACACCCAAAGAATCGGCCTTTATGCTGATGCTAAATATATAAAATTCATTAAGTTTAAGGTTACCCGTCAAGAGCTAGGTAAACTGACACCAGGCCTTTGGCCATAATAGCGGTCACCAGTCAGGTAATAGAGAAGCCCAACTAAATTACCGTTATGCCTGCTTCAGACGCCTCAACACCATTTATTTTTGACGTAATACCTTAAATTAGGTTTCTGCTGATGACGGTCGAAATATCCTGGCTTTTGTATCTATTTTCACTGTCTAATAAATAGACTTATCCGTATTTGAACATTTATTTGTTCGTCTGAAAAACTTAGCGGTGGCATGAAAAAAAGAGCGCAAGGGCCTTTATTTAAAATAAGATCTTTAAATAAAAAAACCTAAAATGTTAAAATTTAGAATAAAAGAATAAAATATAATCCCGAGCTTCTATTTTAACACAGTACCAGATTAGCTACCAAGCAGGAAGCATTTTGAGCCCAGTGCTGCCAGCATTGACACGGTAAAGAGCAAGGTGTTGGATAATCTATGTAGTTTCGAATTATGTGAACGAATAAGCTATTTTTATCACTCAAATCTGAACTTCCTAGAAGTAAGTGTGTGAAGATCTCTTTAAATTGTTTTTTGCTGTGTATTTTAATCGCAAATTATAGCTTCCACGAAGCAGTAATAGTTCTGTTAAGAATAGAGATAGCACATTTGACAGTCTGTCTTTTTTGTCCCTTTTTTTTAATCTTAGCAGTTTCAGAATTTTTCCATGAACGAAACTTAACATTTTTGAGATTTTTTTAAAACAGTAAAAAAGCTTAGAATGTCCTATGTAGTATTGCCCACTAGTGGGTTGCTTGTTTTCACAGTTACAACCCTAAAGAGCCCTCCCTCCTTAAGTTGTAATGACATAGAAAGAAATCGTCACCTTCTCTTCTAATGCCTTTTTGTCCCATCTATTTAGAAATCAACATTCATTATTTTAAACCACAAACGACCATGAAAATAAGATCTGATGGGTTGAACTCAGAGTTGCCACCTGGTGGCAAAAAATCACTAGATTTTAGTAATCTTCTGATGGATTTAGTGATTTTCTTCAGTAATCTAGTGATTAATGTGCAAATTTAGTATTTTTTTTTGTTTAGGCGATATAAAAAATCACTAGAAATAATGAGAAATCACTACGGGTGGCAAACTGGGTTGAATATGTGAAGTGGAAGCTTACAGAACCTTATCAAACAGTTTGTGATAACGAACTGTAAGTAAGGAGCGACCCGGCTCAGTATTAACCCAAACTATAAAAAACGGAATTTTGATACCAATAGATATATCAAAAGAATTGAATTTTTATATTGATTTCAAATATAAAAGTTTCAGCAAGTTTAGTCTTACCCATCAAAAGTTACGAACCTGAGAAAATTTGCCTTATTTACGAAAAAAAGGGGAAACACCCCCTAAAAGTCATAGAATCTTAATAAAAATAACACCATCAGATTTAGCGTATCAGAGAACACTACTGCAGATGTTTCAAGCTTCTATCTGCAAAAATGTAGACTTGTATTTTTTGCCAGAAGAAAGATCACAAATGCATATTAACTTCTTTTTTTCAATGGTGATCGTATTGACCCAGTGGTCCTAGAATATCACGAGAGGGCTCATTCGAACGAAGATTGAAAGGTCTAGTGCCCTTTTTAAATGACCAAAAAATTGGAGGGCAACTAGGCCCCTTCCCACACTCATTTTTTACCAAAGTCACCCCGTCAAAATTTTCAGATAGCCATTTTTTTCAGCATAGTAGAAAAATCTAATAACTATGTCTTTGAGGATGACTTAATCCCCCACAGACCCAGGGGAAAGGGCTGCAAGTTATGAACTTTGCCCATTGTTTACATATAGTATTTGTTGTTGGGAAGTATACTGACGTTTTCAGGGGAATTTTTTCTGGTGGGGGGATTTTTCAAGGGGGAAGAGAATTTTCCATTAAGGGGGCGCTGTATTCACGTATGTGAGGGGGTTCTCCCTATCGTCAATACCACGCTCTTTACGCTAAATTTTTTTTAGTACTTTCGAAAGAGCTGTTTATTCTAATTAAACGGCCTTTGTGATTCAGGGGTCATTCTTAAAGAAGTGGAAGAAATTTGGGACTTTAGCGTAAAGAGAGAGGTATTGACGAGGGGCGAACCCCTCATATACGTAATAATTTCTGTTCGTTTTAAATTTTAATGTTGCTCCTTACTTTCAGTGGAAAAAACTTTTTTTTTTAATTTAATACATCCTAACAAATTAGGAAAAACAGGGAATTCAATTTTTAAATTGAAAAATTCAATGTGCAGCTGTGCTGTGTTTGATAAGAGCTGTTGCCAAACTTAAAAAAGAAACGTAGGTAAAAAATAAGGACAAAATAGGCTAAAAATATGTAAGCAAACAGCTTAAGAAAGGGTGGCTTTCCATTGAATGTGCAGTAATCCTTTGGAATCAACAGATTTTTGATGTTTGAATTTTTACAAATTGAAGAATAAAATAAGATATTTACTTAAAAAAATAACTATCACGAGTCCTCAAGGTGCAAATTCGAATTTAAAAATCAAAATATCATAAAAACACGAAAATTGAAAAATGGCATAGAATGCCAAAACGAAAACGAAAAAAAAATCAGAATGAAAAATAATTCGTTAGTCGATAAATAAATTGGGAAGATTAAAGGGTTGTCAGACCCTTTAGTGTTGCATTTCTTATGCAACATGGCAGTACCGACCAAAATGGGGTCGGTACTGCCGACCCCATAAATATAAATAATATATTTTTTTTATAAAATTTTAATATAAAATAAAATTTTTATAAAAAAAATAATAAAAATTTTATTATTTAGAAACAACATAAAAGTAAAAGTGTTTTTATTTTGATACACTTGGTACTTAGAATATATCTTGAACAATGTGTCAGACAGCACACAGAAGACCGGAACCATGAAGAATGCCTGGAAGACAACGGAAAAAAATTCATCCGTCTACTCTTTCAAGCCTTTTTTTAAAGCCCATCATCTATTTTTTCTTAAGATTTCTGCCCTTACGATTTTTCAAAGCCTGTTCAAGAGTAAACACGTGAAGACTGAAGAACTAACACAGTCAGTAAACAAAGACAAAGTAGACAAAAAACAAAGTCTACTTGATAAAGTAGACAAAAACAAAAACAAGTAGACAAATGTGAAGACTGGTGAACAAACGTGAAACGTGAAGACGTGAAGACTGAAGAACTAACACAGTCAGTAAACAAAAACAAAGTAGACAAAACAAAGTCTACTTGACAAAGTAGACAAAAGCAAAGACAAGTAGACAAAGAAACAATTTGTTAACCTTTGCTTTAGAACATCGTCTTTGAATTACTGTAAATATTATCTTGCAGTAAATTTTTGGACGGAGTATGTCCGAAAGCTGAATGGAGACTGAAAACTTAGAAGTCTGAGACCGATACAGACAATGACAGTGAGACAAAGAGAAAATCCAAGTTTGTGAAGACCTTCTTTGAATCACAGCATTCATTATTTTTCAGTAGATTTTTGGCCAGAATATACCAGGGGCGTAGTTTGCTGTGGGGCAGGCGTGGCAAGGGCCCCTCGACCCAAGTCCCCCCCCGCTGAAATTTAGCGTCTTCAAAAATATTTTCGAAACTAAGATAGGTCTACATAGTTCAAGCATCCACAGTTTTCTTTAGTTTACCTTTGCCTTTATGTACTATAGTTCATTTTGCATTGGTCATTTCACTTGGTCGTTTTCACTTGACCTGGGAAAATCAGCTCCAACTTTGCTCCCCATCCCCTGGATTTTGACGAAATTGTGGTCTCGAGTATGCCTGAAAGCAGACTGAAAACAAAACAAATAATGATCTTGGGATGTAGAGAAATTAACTATCGTCTGAATATACAAAATGCCCGCTGTATGGAAAACCTGGTTCAATACCGCTTTCTAAGTTTTTTTTTACTGAGATAAAGGTTAAGATGACTAGGATACGTTCTATGGATGAAGGATTATATTTTTAAAAAGATGGTCTTTTCAGCACACCATATTGGGCCAAACTAAGAGCTGGTCTTCCCTAAATGGGTTATGAGGACGTTGTAAGAAAAGATTTAGGGAAATTGGATTCTCCTGGGAGGCTGTAGAGATGGAGGCTTTGAATAGATTAGGACGAAGGAAGGGCGTGCGTAGTTATGGTGGTCTCAGGTGGCTTGGTGCTGCAATGAGTTGTTGTTAGTAGTAGTAGTAGTAATTTTTTCTAGTTCTTGAATGCCTCCTTATAATCACAACATCCAATATTTTATTGTAGGTTCTTGTAGACTAACTTTCAAGTCAGTACATTTTCTATTTCTGCACAAAAATTTTTAGATTTACGGATATGTTCAAAATAAAGTGGTCGTTTTCATTAGTTAAAATGAGGTCTAATAAGCTTTTCTTTTCTAGGAGGCGACGGCAGAAGCACAAATACAAGTGGATCCAGAGAGATGACTCAACTTTTTATACTCTTGTTCTTTATAAACGCTTATATAGGTTCTTCTCCTTACATTAGACTTTAGTTCCTCTGTATCGCCAGAGGTGCCCAAGATATCCAGAAATATGATATCCAAGATATCCAGAATACGTCTGGTAATAGCATATATGCTATTACCAGACGTATTCTCGGACTATTGTGCTCATGTGTTTCAGGTCTCGCTGGTAGGTGCGAAAAGGTGTGTTCATGTGTTTCAGGTCTCGCTGGTAGTACCATTCTGGAGTGGCTATCTAGTGCCATATAGATGGTATGCCCTATGTGGTGCCATTTTACTTGGCCTATTAAATCTGACAGTTTTAGGGGAAGGGTACACGAAATATAACTGTCATTGTGTGCATTGCATTGGTAGTTCAACTGCGCGGCCCTCTAAAGGTAAAAGTACGTATCTTCATTTTCCATTATTTTGGAAAATCATGGGTCATAGTTTAAGCTCTATAGCGACTTCGTAATGTGTCTTCCGAAGAAACTGGGCACCGGCTAATTTTAAAAATTGGTTAAATGCATCAACAAATATGGAGATTTCATATTTTCAAGTTAAGTTTTCTTTTTTTAGTGCCCAGAAGCCTCAAACTGTAGATATATACTTTTAACATTATACTGTTACACATATAAATAGGCGCTTTCCACAGCTAAAAGTGCGTATCTGACAAATACGCACTTTTAACTTTGACTGGAGGCTCTAATTCAACTGAAGTTGCAAAGTTAGATTTTACATTTTCACAGCATACGCCATCTTTACTAACAATGCTATCTAGGTCAGTGAAGATATTCACTTGACTGATCTTCTCGTTACCCAGCATCACATCTTCACCTTCATTTATTCCCAGTCTAAGCGACCTAGTCTTCTGAACATTATTTTTTAAGCCAATTCTTTCACCCTGAATTATCAAAACCTCCAAAAAATCATTCATTTCGCTAAAAATTTTATCTAGGATATTCAGTTAATCAGCATAACCTAATTCTATTTGAGTTTTAGTTTCCCATTTGATTCCATGCCCTCCCATAGCCTTTGTCCTGTCTCTTAAGATAAAGTCGATCAAATGGGCCATAGAAATGGGGATAGAACGCAACCCTGCGTAACTCCGGATTCAATACGAAACTATATGCTAACCTCATTTTCTACCTTAATCGCAGCAATTTTATAGCACTAATCACTTTAATGTGTTTATCTGGTATACCTAGGACAGGACCTTCGCTAAAGCTCTTCTATCGGCTGAATCAAACTTTTGTTCGTAATCTATAAAACTGAGAATTAAAGGGGTATGATGACTCAGGCATTTCTAAATTTTTACTTTTAGAGTGAAAATTTCGTCTATGCATCATCTCCTCTTCCTAAAACCACACTGGCCTTTTAAAACTATATCTACAATATCCCTAAGTCTACAAAGTATCATCAAATTAAGTAATTTGCTTCCTACAGAAATTAAGCTAATGTGTATAATTACCGCACTCACTATTATCACCTTTCTTGATTGGAATTTAATTAAAGTTCTCCTAAAATCGCTAGGTGCCCCCCTCCCTTTAAAAAACATATTCAAGATTTTCAGTAATTTATTTCCAACTTCACAACCCCCATGTTGAAAAAACTTCTTTATCGCACTATCAGCACCTGCTGCCTTATTAGTTTTTATTCGTTTTGGTATTGTCTCTAATTCTTCCACGCAACATAAATCTTTCTTCATTCCCAAAGTTTTAAAACCGTTTATTCTTTTTCTCTGTCATTTCCTGTAGCCTTACCATGGTCAGTTCATTCTCAAAATGTTCTGCCCACTCTATCCTTGTCACTAATTGAAGTCACTTTCCTATCTTTAACTGGGATAAGTCCTGAGTGACTGTCCCCTCTCAATTTTTTAAGATGATAAAATAATATTTTACTACTGTGCCGTCTGCCCTATGTTCCAGATCCTCAGCAATTTCATTTGTGGCGTCCACTTCAAACTTCGTTCATTTGCATTCTTCTTATTCTTTATATCATCTATTCTTATATGATAAACTTTCCTTGCATTCCTCTTATTCTTATATGATATATCACTCAAGTATTTCTTGCTCAAACCCCTCCTCTTTTCTATTAAACTTAAAGTGTTGTCACTAATATACCATATTGCGTTTCTAATGTAGCAGATACCGTCTGCTGTGTTGGAAACTTTTTCTTAAATTATTCATTCCGATTTTTATATTGTTAAATTTTTGGCTCTTCAGTTTAATATTTAGCTGTTTCTAAAAATTTTCTGTCAAATTCTCATCGTGGAGTCAACCAACGTTATAACTTGCTGGAAGGTAGTTTTCCTTCCCAAATTTCAGCGTTAGATTAAACCTAGACACTAATAGTTGATGATATTAAGTTTTAACATCAATAACAGCACTCTTATATACCCTGGTGTCTTGCATTAATCCTGCCACTGCTCGGCTTACAATAGCATAATCAATAAGGTTAGCCGTCTAACCATCATGTAAGTTCTGCTTTATTTAAGTTACGATGTTATCTATTTGTAATAGATGGCAATAAAATCAGGAAATTGAAAAATACGATATTTCTACCTGGGATCATGTCTATTTGTTCATGTAGCTTTGAGTTAAAATTCATTTAAGTCACTACTATCTCCATTTGTTGGTTCCAGATGGGTATATACTATATTACTATGACGGGTACCTTGCACAGTCGTAAAATGAGCAGCTTGCTTTATGTTATTAATACCTTCCCAACCTAAGCAAGACCTAGCAGCGTTCATATTCATCACGAGCCCTGCGTTTTATTTATGTACCCCGTCCTACCTGCCTGAGTAAGTAAATTCCATCTCGCCTAATTTCATGTTTCCTACCCCTGGGATATGAGTCTCTGAACCTCCTAACGAATCCAGTTCCAAACGTCTGAATTCGTCAGTCAGAATGTCAGTACGATAGATATTTTTGAACGTAATAACATTTCAAGGCGCAGTTACAACATTATTTTAATCATTAAAATTATTATGACCTCGGAAAACAATTATTATGACCTCGGAAAACACAATAAGGTCAATAATTTTAACCAAAAAACACAAACCATAGTAAATTCAACTCTTAAAAGCCTTAACAAACTACCTCCTCAAGCATGATTCCCAATGTTTAACCCTTATGCGGAGAAACTTACACAGCTGTTAGTAGCGCATGCGTTCCTCTCAGACATCCGTTCAATTAACCAACGCTCACTCCCAGACACTCCTAAAACATTTATTCCGCCACTCAGACAGCTCTTCATACAGATGCAAAATGAAAGAGATTTTCATTCACACACTGGGAAAAAGTAAGGGCTGGTTGTCAACTGAAACTTTTCCAAAAATTTTATCTCTCCTAAATCCAAACTACCCCGCCCCCCTTTACCAACAACAAATTCTTAAATGCCTCTAATCAACCCAAATTTAAAATATACCTCCTCTCCCAACATTCTTTAGCTCAGGAGATACTGACACGCTTTCATCCGTTGGACCTTTTTCTTCATTCCATATCCCCGACAGGCCACAAAGGTCCAGTGTTTTCTTGACCTGATTTGGCCAAGAATCCCGTCTACCATCTTTCAAACTCTCTAATTAAGCTGGCTCAAAAAGCCAAACTCTTGATAGCCGAATTATTCTTTCCAAGAATTTCACCATTCTAATCAATTTGGCACTTCTTAAAGTAAAAAGCCCCAAGTCTCCTTTCTGTACCACTGAACTAAATGAATCCTGAAATTCTCTTAAAATATCTTAACGGAACTACTTTTAAAAGCTCTTTTAATGTAACCCCAAACCTCAATCATATCAGTAAATCATATTAAGTACGCCATTCAGTAAATCATATCATATATTAAATACGTAACCAAACCTAACCTAGGTACCTCCCCCCTAAACCCCCAAAAACAACAGTTTAAGTATGGTAAGTGCAATGAAAACTACTCTTTGCATTCTGTTTCTGAATTGCGGTCTCTTGCAGTTAACCTATCAGAACGGGTTTTTCGTGACTGGTTTCCTTGCATTGTATATAAAAGTGACCATCTAATGTACCAGTACCCTAAAAACTTTTGTATTCGCTAACTGACTGAGTTTAGCCTGCTATATTATTCTAATATATTATTATAAACCGAAAGTTAAGCTTTACCCAATAGAGGTAAGGTTAGAGCATCTACAACCCTAAAATTTTTGTTGGGTTTTTGAATTTCCCAAAGAATTATTACAAGGGGGTATCCATTTTCAGAAATCACCTACACCAGGTAGCACGTACCAAGCGTGATGGATGTGTACCAGGGGTGATAGAAACTGTGGCAGATGCGGCAATAACTCTGACAAGTGTAATAAAAACTGTACTAAGCATGGCGAAAACATTGCGAAAACCTCTGACCCATAATGTATACCAGGAGCTACTTTTGTCTGGAACACTTCTGGATTTTCATATCAGCTAGCTGACCTAAATTACTTCTCAACAGCACATTTATTGACTTATTACCCTTAAATTACAATCTTCTGTATGTCTAGACATTCCCTCTAGTGCGCTGAACATAACAATCAAAGGAACAAGTTCCTCGTACATCTAATTGCCTCAAAACGAACAGAAATTAAATTTTATTTAAACCTATTGTGTTACCTCTGCTGTACTGAATTAAATAAACAAAGTGCAAGTTTTCTTCAACTCGAAGTAAGGAGTAAGATTAAAACTTTAAATGAACGGATATTGTTGCGTATATGGGGAGGGGGCTGCCCTTTACTCAATACCTCGCTCTTTACGCGAAAGTTTTTTAGTACCTTAAAAAAACTTTTTTTTCTGATTAAACGGTCCTTGCGGTTCAGGAGTCGTTGGAAAAGAATTTGGACAAAAATTTGAACTTCAGCGTATAGAACAAGGTATTGAGGAGGGGGTAACCCCCTTCCCTGCCCTCCTATAGTTGCCCTTCAATCTTCTTGTTAACTTCCAAAGGGCTTTAGAACTTTTAATTTCCATTTGAACAAGCCTTTCAGATCTTCTAGGACCATTGGTTAGATAAGATCACCCCAGAAAAAAAATAAATAAACACGCATCCATGATTTTTCTTATGGCACAAAATACAGAATTCCACATTTTTATAAATGGGAGCTTATAACCTCTACAGTAGGGTTCTTTGATGCGCTGTATTTAATGGCACGATTTTCTTTAAGGTTCCTTGACTTCTCGGGGTGGTCCCCCCTTTTTCGAAAATCAGACCAAATTTTCTCAGGATCGTGGCTTCTGATGGACAACATTGAACTTGGTGAATTTTATAGATTTGGAATCAGCATAAAAAGCCAATTTTCGGTTACTATTGGGCCGAGTCGCTCCTTACATACAGTTCTTTACCACAAACTGTTTGAAACAAAAATATTTATGATTACTTTGTATAAATTTGTGACATTACTATTACTACTAACAACTCACCGCAACACCAAGCCGCCTGAGACTGAAACGGCCACGCACGCTCGCCTCCATCCTAATCTTTTCAAAGCCTCCATCTTTACATCCTCCCACTCCAACCACGAACGACCTGCTTTCTATTTAGCCTAGACGGTTGGCCGAAAAGGACAATCTTCGGCAATATGTCACCCTTCATTCGCAGAACGTGCCCTAAACATGTCAACCTTTCTCTCTTTATAGCCCTAGAAAGGGTGGTTGAACCATACTTTTCGTACAGCCTATTGTTTGAAATACGGTTAGTTAGCCAGGGGCCAAATATAATCCGTAGGCAATATTTATGACAATGAAAACTAAAAAATACAGTTAAACAAGATCTTTAATTGCTGAGCTTTCCAGAAATGAATATTACTATATATTACGCATTCAGTTTATTTTAATTAATTCTTTTAAGTCACCTTTATTACAATAGTGATTTATTTTTATTTTTCGTCGATATTCTGAAAATTAAACTATACCGTTCAAAATACATACAGTTTTTAATAAAACACAAATCATATTATAAAACACAAAGGCTTAAGAGCTTTGACGGTTTGGGGACGGGGCATTAGCCAACTCCTGTTTTGCAGTAATATTTGTTCATTTTAAGTTTGAGTTGAGTGTTCAATTTAATGCTTACTTGTCTTGGGAATAATTAAATAAACTACATAAGTATCAAGTATCTTTATGTTTGACATGATTATTTATTTTAGTTTCTGTTTGTTTTAGGTTTCACCTATTCTTTGGTAGTGGTGTAATTTGGTCAAAATCCTGGGGGGGGGGTAGAGCCATTTTTCCAAAATCAAGTGAAAATGGCAGTGTAAACTGAAAAATGACCCATTTAGTACCATAAAGGTTAAGATATACTAAAGAAAACTGGCCCTCCTTCTGTCAATCCTTGAGTTGTGCAGGCTTATCTTAGTTTTGACCAGATTTTTGAAGAAACTGAATTTCATTGGGGGGGGGCAAACTGAGGTTGGGGGTGGCAAACTAGGGTCTGGGAGGGGCAGCCCCCTACCCCATAGCAAATCACACCCCTGTTTTTTGGTAGTAATTTCTAGTCAGTTTGAGTTTGAATTATTATTGGACTTTATTTCTGGTCATCTTAAATTTGATATGGCTCTTTAATTTGAAAAACCCTTTCGGAAAGTTTTTTCTATTACTAATTGAAAGAGGCCAGTATAAGGCGTGCCTTGAATCTATAAGTGATGATGATATATTATGTTGGAAGACAGTGTTGCTATAATTATATACGACTACAGAATTAAAACTGATCGGTAGATCAAGGGTAATCAGAAGAAAATTTATAATTATTTTATAAGTTGCTTTTAATTCCCCTGAGTTTCTTTTGTAAATATCAACTGTTTTGAATAAATTTGCTCTTAAGAAATTCGTGAGAATATTTTTGGAAAAAAATGAAGACAGCGGAGCAGAAGTGACCAAAAAATTGCTTAGTTTGACACCTGTATCATATGCCTCTGGGTTTGTGAACTTGACTATACAATTCATCCAGCTTTCGTCACCCCACCGTTGGAACCGATCATTGAAGTTCTAAAGCCTTCTGCGTAAAAGGTGGACATTGCTCGGACTAGCATGTTTCAGATTGATAAGGATGGAATTGAATAGTATGATATATTTTCTTTAGCTTTAAATTGACGGTACAAAAACAAAAAAGAATGTGCAAGCTTATATATTATTTTTCCATATTTTTAACTATTGAAAAAACAGGAATGTTTCATTTATAGTGAAGTAGAATTTTCGAACATTAAAACAAATTTAAGCAAACTGTAGATTATATGTACGAAAGCCTTTCGGCTCGTTTTCGGGTGGCTTGCATCGACATGCTTAATTTTCTTCGAACTTTATTGCCGAATGCGGGAATTCCCCATCTTTCTTTGAAAAAATGTTCTACGCTTACACGGTTTAAGATTACGTGTCCTTGAAGAAACCAAAAAATAGGCTTTCCTAGTATTCTTGGGGTCAAATTGATCGTTTAGTGACGTGGTAACAGAATCAATTAATTCGGATATCATATTTATTGCCAAAAGAAGATACATGTGTTATATTTTCTTGCATGTGCAGTGGTTTGTCTAAAATTTCATATATATTATATATATATTTACGACAAAAATATCATATATATAAATAAATATCATGTTTTGTTACTTGAAAAAACTCGTAGATATTGCAACTTCCATCCAAATGAGCCCTTAAAGGCCTCTTTATGTTGTTCTAGATCTCCACTAGCGGAGGCAAAAAAATGAAATCTGAGGCAGCGCAATCGCGCTGCCTCAGTAAAGAACGATTTTGGCACAATGTACTATTATTTTTTTTTTTTGTTTCCATACCAGGGCACTTCGTATCGAAGGAGTTGTCATAGAAACTTCGAAAAGGGCTCATTCGATTGCAAATTGGAGTGGCTAGTGCCCTTTTTAATAGTCGAAAGTGATTGGTTGGCAACTAGCCCCCCCCCCCCCACGCCCATAATTTCCCCGAACGCATCCAATCAAAATTTTGAGATAGCCATTTTGTTCAGCGTAGTTCATTTCCAGATAGAAAATATGTTTTGAGGAGGACACTCCCCCACAACCCTCAGGGCAAGGGTTTTAGGTTTTGCCTTGAGGGCATATAAGAAGGATATTGGCACAATGCATTATTTATTATTTTTTTCCTTTAGAGCAGGGCACTTCGTATCGAAGAAGTTGTCGAAGAAATTTCGAAAAGGGCTCATTCAATTGGAAATTGGAGCGGCTTCTGCCCTTTTTAATTATCGAAGTGATTGGAAGGCAACTAACACCCCTTCCACGCCCACTCTTTCCCGAAATATATGCAATCAAAATTTTGAGATAGCCATTTTGTTCAGCGTAGTTGATTTCCAGATAGAAATTATGTTTTTGAGGAGGACACTCCCCCACAGCCTTCAGGGCAAGGGTTGTAAGTTATGCCCTGGGGACATATAAGGTTTTTATAGAAACTATTGTCGTAGAAACTTCAAATAAGGCTTATTCGATTGGAGATTCAAAGGGCTAGTACCCTTTTTAATAGTCGAAAGTAATTGGAGGGCAACTAACCCCCTTCTCATGCCCACCTTTCCCCAAACACGTCCAATCAAAATTTTGAGGTGGCCATTTTATTCAACGTTGTTTTAAGTTCTGGAAATTAGGTCTTTGAGGATGACAACCCCCCCCCCCCCCACAGCCCTCAGGGCAAGGGTTGTGAGTTATACCCTGTGGGTATGTAAGGTTTTTATAGAACGCATTGTCGTAGAAACTTCTAAAAGGGCTCATTCGATTGGAAATTAAAATGGCTAGTGCCGTTTTTAATAGTCGAAAGTAATTGGAAGGCAACTAACACCCCTTCGACGCCGATCATTTCCCCAAACATATCCAATCACAATTTTGAGATAGCCATTTTGCTCAAAGCAGTTTCAAGTTTAGGAAATTATTCATTTGAGCCGGACAATCCCCCCACAGTCTTCAGGGCAAGGGTTGCAAGTTATGCCCTAGGGGCATATAAGTTTTATTTAAATCTTTGGCGTAGAAACTTCAAAAAGGGCTCATTAGATTGGAAATTCATAGGTCTAGTGCCCTTTTTAATAGTCGAAAGTGATTTGAGGGCAAGTAACCCCCCTCTCATGCCCACGTTTTCCCCAAACACATCCAATCAAAACTTTTAAATAGCCATTTTGTTCAGCGTAGTTGGCATATATGGTTTTTATAGAACGCGTTGTCGTAGAAACTTCAAAAAGGGCTCATTCGATTTAAAATTGAAATGGCTAGTGCCCTTCTTAATTGTCGAAAGTGATTGGAAATCAGCTAACACCCCTTCCACGCCCACCATTTCGCCAAACATATCCAATCAAAATTTTGAGATAGCCATTTTGTTCCACGCAGCTTAAAGTTCAGGAAATCATACCTTTGAGCAGGACATTCCCCCCACACTCCTCAGGGCAAGGGCTATAAGTTATGTCCTGGGGGCATATAAGGTTTTTATGGAAATCTTCATCGTAGAAACTTGAAAAGGGCTCATTCAAATGGAAATTCAAAGGGCTAGTGCCCTTTTTAATAGTCGAAAGTGATTTGAGGGCAACTAACCCCCTTCTCACGCCCACCTTTTCCCCAAACACATCCAATAAAAATTTTTAGATAGCCATTATGTTTCACGCAGTTTAGAGTTCCGGAAATTATATCTTTGAAAAGGAGACTCCCCCCACAGTCTTCAGGGCAAGGGTTATAAGTAATGTCCTGGGGGTATATAAGTTTTTATTGAAATCTTTGTCGTAGAAACTTGAAAAAGAGCTCTTTCGATTGAAAATTCAAATGGCTATTGCCCTGTTTAATAGTCGAAAGTGATTTGAGGGCAACTAACACCCACCTTTTCCCAAACACATCCAATCAAAGTTTTTAGATAGCCATTTTATTCAACGTAGTTTAAAGTTTTGGAAATTAGATCTTTAAGCATGAACCCCCCCCTCCCCCACAACCCTCAGGGCAAGAGTTGCAAGTTATGCCTTGGGGGCATGTAAGGTTGTCATAGAAAGTGATGTTGTAAAAACATCAAAAAGGGATCATTCAATTGGAAATTGAAAGGACTAGTGCCCTTTTAATAGTCAAAAGTGATTTAAGGGCAACTAACCCCCCTCTCACGCCCACCATTTCCCCAAACACATCCAATCAAAATTTTGAGATATCCATTTTGTTCAACGTAGTCGAAAGTTCTGGAAATTAGGTCTTTTAGGATGATAACCCCCTCAGAGCCCTCAGTGCAAGGGTAGTAAGTTATGCCCTGGGGGCATATAAGGTTTATATAGAAAGCTGTTGTAGAAATTTCAAAAAGGGCTCATTTGTTTGGAAATTGAAATTGCCCTTTTTAATAATCAAAAGTGAGTCGAGAGCAATTGAACCCCCTCCCAGGCCCATCATTTCCCCAAACACATTCAATCAAAGTTTAGAGATATCCATTTTGTTCAAAGTAGTTTAAAGTTCTGGAAATTATGTATATAAGGATGACAAACGCCCCAGAGTCCCCAGGACAAAGGTTGTAAGTTATTCCCTGGGGGCATAGAAGGTGTTTATAGTTAGAGTTGTCGTAAAAACTTCAAAAAGGGATCATTCAATTGGGAATAGAGAGGGCTAGTGCCCTTTTTAATAGTCGAAAGTGATTGGAGGGTAACTAACCACCCTCTCACGCGCACCATTCTCCTAAACACATCCAATGAAAATGTTCAGATAGCTATTAGTAGAAAGGCCTTATTGACTCCCATCCCTCACCCCTGCTGCCATCTACAATTTAGTCTAACTCTGTACGAACACCATATATGGGCATGAAATCCCCAGGGAGAACACGTTTCCGAGAACTTGATTGCGTAATCGATTGGGAATTGTTGTTGTTGTTTGGCCAAGTGCACGCTAGGGGCGAATGTTATGATCCAGGAATAGGAAACATTAGACATGATTAATGTCTGACAGGTGATGTCAAGATTGATTGATTTGTCACGAAATGTTTTCGGGGAAGTTTATTAATGTCTTTGATGTATTTCCAAGGAGAATTGTTTCCGGAAGTTTATTAATGTCTTTGGAGTTCTTCCAAGAGAATTGTTTCCGGGCGAATGTTTTGATCTTAGAGATGAATAAATTAGCGCGGGAAAGGGTTTCTTAGTAATTTCAAATGTGACAGCGCAGGAATGCCAAAAATAAAAGGAACACGCTGAAATTACGTTTAGGGGTTATTTGGGCGAAACCGTTTTAGACATTTTAGGGAATTATTTCGGCGAAACAGTAAAAGACATTTTAAAAGATGATTTTAGAAGAGGATTTGAGGGTGAAACTCTGTGGTCGTTATAATACACAAGTTGTATTTGAACAGTGTTGTGAGGTCCTCTACCCCAACCCCAAAGGGCCCTCATATCCCATCCCAACCCCGAAGGAAGCCCCCGGTCCTCAAAGGTCCCCCGGGCTCCCAAAGGGCCCCCGGCGTCCCAATGGCCCCTGAGCCCCCATTTTTAATACTGTTTTAAGGCTTTATTATATCTTTTCAGAACAAGTTATTTTCTTAATGTCCATCCTAAACCCATTTTACAAGTTGAAGTACCCATCCTTTTCACCTGCAACTTTACTATACTGCTTTTTTGAATGCTCCAACACCAAGCAATACTTTTCAAAAGGCATTTCAGAACCAGTTCTTTTCTTAATGTCCTTCCTAAACCCATTTTACAAATTGAAGTACCCATCCTTTTTACACACAACTTTACTTTAGAGCTTTTTGAATACTCCAACACCAAGCAATACTTTTCAAAGGGCATTTCAGAACAAGTTCTTTTCTTAATGTCCTTCCTAAACCCATTTTACAAGTTGAAGTACCCATTCTTTTCACCCACAACTTTACAGCTTTTTGAAGGCTCCAACACCAAGCAATACTTTTCAAAAGGCATTTCAGAACCAGTTATTTTCTTAATGTCCTTCCTAAACCCATTTTACAAGTTGAAGTACCCATTCTTTACACCCACAACTTTACTTTACAGCTTTTTGAATGCTCCAACACCAAGCAATACTTTTCAAAAGGCACTTCAGAACAAGTTCTTTTCATAATGTCCATCCTATACCCATTTTACAAGTTGAAGTTCCCATCCTTTTCACCCACAACTTTACTTTACAGCTTTTGAATGCCCCAACACCAAGCAATGCTTTTCAAAAGGCATTTCAGAAAAAGTTCTTTCTTAGTGACCGTCCTAAACCCATTTTACAAATTGATGTACCCATCCTTTTCATCCACAACTTTACTTTACAGCTTTTTGAATTCTTCAACACCAAGCAATACTTTTCAAAGGGCATTTCAGAACAATTTCTTTTCTTAATGTCCTTCCTAAACCCATTTTATGTATTGACGTACTCATCCTTTTCACTATAGCTTTACTACACTGCCTTTTTTGAATGCTCCAACATCAAGCAATACTTCTCAAATGACATTTCACAACAATTTCTTTTCATAATGTCCTTCCTAAACCCATTTTACAAGTTGAAGTTCCCATCCTTTTCACCTGCAACTGTACAGCTCTTGAATGCCACAACACCAAGCAATACTTTTCAAAAGGCATTTCAGAACAAGTTCTTTTCATAATGTCCCTCCTAAACCCATTTTACAAATTGAAGTACCCATCCTTTTCAACCACAACTTTACTATACTGCTTTTTTGAATGCTCCAACACCAAGCAATACTTTTCAAATGCATTTCAGAACCAGTTCCTTTCTTAATGTCCCTCCTAAAACCATTTTTACATGTTGAAGTACCTATCCTTTTCACCACAACTTTACTTTACAACTTTTTTTCTTAATGTCCCTCCTAAACCCATTTTACAAGTTGAAGTACCCATCCTTTTCACCCAGAACTATACTTCACAGCTTTTGAATGCTTCAACACCAAGCAATACTTTTCAAAAGGCATTTCAGAACAAGTTTTTTTCTTAATGTCCCTCCTAAACCCATTTTACAAGTTGAGGTACCCATCCTTTTCACCACAACTTTACTATAATACTTTTCGAATACCCCAACATCAAGCAATACTTTTCAAAAGGCTTTATTATATCTTTTCAGAACAAGTTCTTTACGTAATTTTCTTCCTAAACCCATTTTACAAGTTGAAGTAGTTATCTTTTTCCTCCACAACTTTACTATACTACCTTTTTGAATGCCCCAACACCAAACAATACTTTTCAAATGGCATTTCACAACAATTTCTTTTCTTAATGTCCTTCCTAAACCCATTTTACAAATTGAAGTACCCATCCTTTTCACCTCCAACTTTACTTTACAGCTTTTTTGAATGCTCCAACACCAAGCAATACTTTTCAAATGGCATTTCAGAACAAGTTCTTTTCTTAATGTCCACCCTAAACTCATTTTACAAGTTGAAGTACACATCCTTTTCACCCACAACTTTACTATACTGCCTTTTTGAATGCTCCAACACCAAGCAATACTTTTCAAAGGCATTTCAGAACCAGTTCTTTTCTTAATGTCCTTCCTAAACCCATTTTACAAATTGAAGTACTCATCCTTTTTACACACAACTTTACTTTACAGCTTTTTGAATGCTCCAACACCAAGCAATACTTTTCAAAGGGCATTTCAGAACAATTTCTTTTCTTAATGTCCTTCCTAAACCCATTTTACAAGTTGAAGTACTCATCCTTTTCACCCACAACTTTACTATACTGCTTTTTGAATGCTCCAACACCAAGCAATACTTTTCAAAGGCATTTCAGAACCAGTTCTTTTCTTAATGTCCTTCCTAAACCCATTTTACAAATTGAAGTACCCATCCTATTTACACACAACTTTACTTTACAGCTTTTTGAATGCTCCAACACCAAGCAATACTTTTCAAAGGGCATTTCAGAACAAGTTATTTTCTTAATGTCCTTCCTAAACCCATTTTACAAGTTGAAGTACCCATCCTTTTCACCCACAACTTTACTTTACAGCTTTTTGAATGCTCCAACACCAAGCAATACTTTTCAAATGCATTTCAGAACCAGTTCCTTTCTTAATGTCCCTCCTAAAACCATTTTTACATGTTGAAGTACCTATCCTTTTCACCACAACTTTACTTTACAACTTTTTTTCTTAATGTCCCTCCTAAACCCATTTTACAAGTTGAAGTACCCATCCTTTTCACCCAGAACTATACTTCACAGCTTTTTGAATGCTTCAACACCAAGCAATACTTTTCAAAAGGCATTTCAGAACAAGTTATTTTCTTAATGTCCTTCCTAAACCCATTTTACAAGTTGAAATACCCATCCTTTTCACACATCACTATACTTTACAGCTTTTTGAATGCCCCAACACCAAGCAATACTTTTCAGATGCATTTTAGAACAAGTTCTCTTCTTAATGTCCCTCATAAAACCTTTTTACAAGTTGAAGTACCCATGATTTTCACCCACAACTTTACTTTACAGCTTTTTGAATGCTCCAACACCAAGCAATACTTTTCAAAAGGGCATTTCCGAACAAGTTCTTTTCATAATGTCCTTCCTAAACCCATTTTACAAGTTGAAGCTCCCATCCTTTTCACCCCCAACTTTACTGTACAGCTTTTTGAATGCCCCAACACCAGGCAACACTTTTCAAAAAGCATTTCAGAACAAGTTCTTTTCATAATATCCCTCCTAAACCCATTTTACAAATTGAAGTACCCATCCTTTTCAAACACAACTTTACTTTACAGCCTTTTGAATGCGCCAACACCAAGCAATACTTTTCAGAGGCATTTCAGAACAAGTTCTTTTCATAATGTCCATCCTAAACCCATTTTACAATTTGAAGTACCCATTCTTTTCACCCACAACTTTACAGCTTTTTGAAGGCTCCAACACCAAGCAATACTTTTCAAAGACATTTCAGAACAAGTTCTTTTCTTAGTGACCGTCCTAAACCAATTTTACAAATTTAATTACCCATCCTTTTCACCCAAAACTTTACTTTACAGCTTTTTGAATGCTCCAACACCAAGCAATACTTTTCAAAGGGCATTTCCGAACAAGTTCTTTTCATAATGTCCTTCCCAAACCCATTTTACAAGTTGAAGCTCCCATCCTTTTCACCCCCAACTTTACTGTACAGCTTTTTGAATGCCCCAACACCCAGCAATACTTTTCAAAAGGCATTTCACAACAAGTTCCTTTCTTAATTTCCCTCCTAAACCCATTTTACAAGTTGAAGTACTCATCCTTTTCACCATAACTTTACTATACTGTTTTTTTGAATGCTCCAACACCAAGCAATACTTCTCAAATGGCATTTCAGAACAAGTTATTTTCTTAATGTCCTTTCTAAACCCATTTTACAAGTTGAAGTTCCCAGCCTTTTCACCCGCAACTATACTTCACAGCTCTTGAATGCACAACACCAAGCAATACTTTTCAAAAGACATTTCAGAACAAGGTCTTTTCTTAATGTCCCACCTAAACCCATTTTACAAGTTGAAGTACCCATCCTTTTCACCCACAACTTTACTTTACAGCTTTTGAATACCCAACACCTAGCAATACTTTTCAAAAGGCATTTCAGAACCAGTTCCTTTCTTAATGTCCCTCCTAAAACCATTTTACAAGTTGAAGTACCCATCCTTTTCACCACAACTTAACTTTACAACTTTTGTGCACGCCACAATATCATGCAAGTTTCCACTTCAGTTCAGATTTTTCTCAAAGAGATTTAAAATAAAAATTTAAAATACTGTTCCAAATTTTTCATAGAAGATAGAAAGTTGAAGTTGTCTTCTGAATTTTATTAAAGAACTTACAGTTCAATTCTAATTTCTCCAAATAAAATAAAAATCTTCCACTTCAGTTCTTAATTTCACAAAGACACAAGGAAATTTAAAGTTCTATTTGAAATTTTTCCGTAGAAGATAGAAAAAGCTATATCATAGTTGTGAATATTTTCCCGGAAGATAAAAATTTCTACTTCAATTTTAAATTTTCTCAACGAAGTGAAGAAAAGTTCAAGTTCTAGTCATCATGCAAGATTCCACTTCAGTTCAGATTTTTCTCAAAAAGATGAAAAAATTTAAAATACTGTTCCAAATTTTTCATAGAAGATAGAAAGTTGAAGTTGTCTTCTGAATTTTATTACAGAACTTACAGTTCAATTCTAATTTCTCCAAAGTAAATAAAAATATTCCACTTCAGTTCTTAATTTCACAAAGACACAAGGAAATTTAAAGTTCTATTTGAAATTTCTCAATGAAGTGAAGAAAAGTTCAAGCTCTCTGCTGAATTTTCTCAATGAAAAAGAAATTGGTTATTGATCAATTCTATTTTTCCTAATAATATAAAAAGGTTCCACTTCAGTTCAAATGTTTCCCCAAAGACATAAATTTAAAATTCTTCAAATTTTTTGTAGAAGATAGAAAAAGTTTTACATTGATCGTGAATATTTCACTATGAAGATAAACAGCTAATTTTCTCATTGATGTGAAGAAAAGTTCAAGTTCTTTTCCTAACTATCCATATGAAAAGAAATAAGTTACAGATCAATTCTATTTTTCAAGAAAAAATAAAATTTTCCACTTCAGTTCAGATTTTTCTCAAAGAGATGGAAAAATTTAAAATTACTGTTCTAAATTTTTCATAGAAGATAGAAAAAGTTATAAGTTGATTATGAAAAGTTAACTCAAGTCTGAATTTTATTAAAGAACTTACAGTTCAATTTTAATTTCTCTAGAGAAAAATAAAAATCTTCCACTTCAGTTCTTAATTTCAAAAAGACACAAAGAAATTTAAAGTTCTCTTCTGAATTTTCTTAGAGAAAAGAAAAAAGTTATAGTTCAATTCTAATTTTTTTTTTCAAAGAAAATAAAAAATCTCCAACTTTTTAATAAAGATTCTAAGCGCTTAACATGCTAACGTTTCCTAAGATAATAGAAATATAACAAAGTAATGCATAAAATATTTTTATTGACGTAACAACATGTAGTAACAACATAAAAATATGTTATAGACATTATTTTACATTATTAACATAATTGAACAACATTGAACATTCTGAATCTGTTCCATAAAATAAGTTATCGAGTTCTCTCTATCTTGATACTAGAGTTACTCGCTTCTCTTAGTTCATAACCACTAGAATAATCATTCATCCATTTTGAATCATATACAATTTCCACTGGGAATGTCACCTACTGATTCAATACACGTTTCATCCTAGGTATTATTTGATTCATTGACTATATGATCAATAGTAGTAATAATGCTCACTTGTGCTTCATTTTCCAATCAATTTGTCATTATATTCATTAGTAATATTGTCTGCCAATGCTCTTTTTATTTTACCAGCAATTTCACTGTCTATTATCACATTATTTTTACAGAGGCAACAGTTTTGGCACGTTGACAAGATATGATTTATAATGTTGGTGCAGCAGTAGGCCATTCTTTTCCTTACTGATTTCATTCGAATGCTAACACCGGAAAGATGACAATAAGATCTATCAACGGCTAACATGTTACCAGAACCGTTAGCTAGAAGTTGCCCATCTTCATCAACTATTATTTTTAAGTTGGTATTCTCTTTGAGCACTAACTTCTCTGGAAATGATACTTTCACATATCCACCTTTTGAATGATGAAAATTCTTGACTACTCCAAAGGAATTTAACTCCTCACTGTCATGACAACGTAGGCACACATTCTCAATAAGATCTCTACTACTACTTGTCCCATAGTTCAAATATATCTCTTTGTCAGCATTCAAGGCAACAATGACTTTATCATGTGCACAAAACCTTCTTGTACCTTGAAAATTATACCTTGAATTCTTATACACAAAATGCCTTATACCTTGAATTTGTCATAAAATTAAATATTTTTTTAATTACTACAACCCTTAGTTACTTTCTAATTCAACCAGAGAGATTTTCTTATTGCCCTTGTCATAAAATTCCATCTATAAGGTCGAAGAATGAGAAAAAGGCTCCTTTTCTTGTCAAAACTTGGAGTGCTGTCATCAGACAAATGAGACGTTTCAAATGAACTGTCACTCGCCACAAATTGGGGTAAAATCACAATTAGCTCCCAGCAGAGGAGATTCAAAGGGGTCAGACACTATTTTTTGGGACTAAACTAAATCTGCTTGACTATTAGCTCATTTTGAAGCTCTTTTTTCTCTGATTCTCAATATATACTTCTTACCGCGTTTAAAAGTCTTGAATTCAATTTATTTCCCAAATAAAGATTTTCTGAGAATGTCAAAATCCTCGTCTTACAAAAAAGCGTTCGATGGCCTTGCTTTGGCTAATTATGCCCTATACAGTATTTTTATGAAGTGAAAAATAATAGCTCTTAGATTTGTCATAGAATTATATATTTTCTTCATTGCTACAACTCTTTGTGATTTTCTTAGTTAACCAGGGCGATTTTCTTATCGCCCTAGTCTTAAAATTCCATCTTTAAAGTCAAAGAATGAGAAAAAGGTTTCTATTCTTGTCAAAACATGGAGTGCTATCATCAGAAAGATGAAACGTTTCAAATCAGCTGTCACTCACCTCAAATCGGAGCACAATCACAATTGGCTCACAGCAGAGGAGATTCTAAGGGGTCAGACACTTTTTTTTGGGTCTAAAACATATCTGCTTGACTAATAGCTCATTTTAAAGCCCGTTTTTCTCTGATTCATAATATATACGTCTTATCGCGTTTAAAAGTCTCAAATTCAATTTAGTTCCCAAATAGAGTTTTTCTAAGAAATTCAAAATCTTTGTCTTAAAATAAAGCTTTTGATGGCATTGCTTTGGCTTATTATTCCCTATACAGTGTTTCTATGAAGTGAAAAATAATATACCTCAGATTTGTCGTAAAATTCAATATTATTTTCATTGCTGCAACACTTTGTGACTTTCTTATTTAACCAGGGTGATTTTCTTATCGCCCTAGTCTTAAAATTCGATCTATAAGGTCAAAGAATAGGAAAAAGGTTCCTATTCACATCAAAACGTGGATTGCTATCATCAGACAGATGAGACATTCTTAATGAGCTGTCACTTCCCACAGATCGGAGCAAATCCCAATTGGCTCATAGCGGAGGAGATTCTAAGGGGTTAGACACTATTGTTTGGGACTAAATCATATCTGCTTGACTAGTAGCTCATTTAAAGCCCTTTCTTCTCTGATTTATAATATATATGTATTACCGCTTTTAAAATCCCTGAATTCAATTTAGTTCCTAAATAAATTTTTTCTAAGAAATTCAAAATCCTTGTCTCACTAAAAAGCGAAAAATGGCCTTACTTTGGCGTATTATGCCCTGTAAAATGTTTGTATTGAGTGAAAAATAATGGCCCTTGGATTTTTCATAAAATTCAATATTTTTTTCATTGCTACAACTGTTTGTGACTTTCTTATTTAACCAGGGTGATTTTTTTATCGCCCTAGTCTTAAAATTCTACTTATAACGTCAAAGAATGAGAAAAGAGTTCCTGTTCATGTCAAAACACGGAGTGCTATCATCAGACAGATGAGAAATTTCAAATGAGCTGTCACTCGCCACAAATCGGAGCAAAATCACAACTAGCCCAGAGCAGAGGAGATTCAATGGGGCCAGATACTGTTTTTTGGGACTAAACCATATGTGCTTGACTAGTTGCTCATTTTAAAGCCCTTGTTTCTATGATTCATGTCTTAATTCAAGTCTTGAATTCAATTTGTTTCCCAAATAAAGTTTTTCTAACAAATTCAAAATCCTTGTCTTACAAAAAAGCGGACAATGGCCTTCCTTTGGTCTTAATGTGCCATATACGGTATTTTATCGATTGAAAAACAATAGCCTTTGGATTTACCGAAAAATTCAATATTTTCTCCATTGCGACAGCTTTTTGAGACTTTCTTATTTAACCTGGCGATTTTCTTATCGCCCCAATCTTAAAATTCCATCTACAAGGTCAAAGAATGAGAAAAAGGTTCCTATCAAACAGTTCGTGGTAACGAACTGTAAGTAAGGAGCGACCCGGCTCAATGGTAACCGAAACTCTAGAAAACGGTATTTTGATACAAATAGATACATCAAAAGAATCAGATTTTAATGCTGATTTCAAATATATAAGTTTCATCAAGTTTAATTCTACCCATCAAAAGTTATGCGCCTGAGAAAATTTGGCTGATATTCGAAAAAAGGAGGAAAGACGCCCTAAAAATTATAGAACCTTAATGAAAATCACACCATCATATTCAGCGTATCAGAGAACCCTACTGTAGAGGTTTCAAGCTTCCATCTACAAAAATGTGGAATTTTGCATTTTTTGCCAGAAGAAAGATCACGGGTGCGTGTTTATTTGTTTGTTTGTTTGTTTTTTTTTTCCCCAGGGGTGATTGTATCGACCTAGTTGTCCTAGAATATCGTGGGAGGGCTCATTGGAATGGAAATTAAAAGTTCTAGTGCCCTTTTTAAGTGACCAAAAAAAATGGAGGGCAACTAGGCCCCCTCCCACGCTCATTTTTTTCCAAAGTCACCTGATCAAAATTTTGAGATAGCCATTTTGTTCAGCATGTTCGAAAATATAATAAGTATGTCTTTTAGGATTACTTAATCCCCCGAAATTCCCGGCGGGAGGGCTGAAAGTTATGAATTTTACCCAATGTTAACATATAGCATTGGTTATTAGGAAGTATACAGACGTTTTCAGGGAGATTTTTCCTGGTAGTGGGGGAGGGGGGTGGGTCGGGGGTTATGTGGGAGGATCTTTCCATGAAGGAAGTTTTCATGGGGGAAGGGACATTGCTATGAAGGGGACGCCGGTCTTCCCAGCATTATTTAAAAAAAAGATCAGAAATTTAATATAAAAAAACAAGTATTTCAACTGCAATAGCAGCAACATCGAAACTTCAAACGAACAGAAAATATTACATATATGATTGGGTTCACCCCGTAGTCAATACCTCGCTCTTTAAGCCAAAGATTTTTTAGTACTTTCATAAGAGCTATTTATTCTAATTAATGGCCTTTGTGATTAAGCGGTCATTTTTAAAGAATTGGAACAAAATTCGAACTTTCGCTTAAAGAGCAAGGTATTGACTAGAGGGCGAACCCCCTAATAAACAAATTAAAAATATATGAATATAGAAGTTCGTTACGTAAGTTAATTCGTAAGTTACGTATATTTATTACTAATAAAAACGTTTGTAAATAAAATTACACAAGTTTCGAGAAAGCCATTTAACTAAATAAAAGTAAATTAATATGAAAATTTTGTTTTAATTATTCATGTACGGTGAGCCAAGATCAAAACCTGCATTTATTCAAAAACGTTCAAAAATTAAATAAAAAAGACAAGTTTTTTAAACTGAAAGTAAGGAGCGACATTAAAACTTAAAACGAACAGAAATTATTCCGTATATGAAAGGGACTGTCCCCTCCTCAACGCCTCGCTCTTTACGCTAAAGTTTGACTCTGTCTCACAACTTTATTTTTAAAACAATAAAAAACTTTAGCGTAAAGAGCGAGGCGTTGAGGTAAAATTTAGTGAAGAACTATAGAAAAGTCTTAAATAAAATTTTTTTAAGTGAAAGTTGGAAACAAAGTTAAACCTTAAAATGGTGAGAATGGGGTGTACCGTCTCTCCAACTCTCGCTCTTTACGCTAAAGTCTTCAAGATTTATAAAATTAGGTCCCATTCAAAATCAACGACCCTTTCTCCAGGTTGAAAAAGCAATATTTTTTCGAGAGATTCCTTGCGTAATTATGACTCGATCCCTTCATTTTAGAAATAGGAGTTACATTTCCACTTAGAAGTCAAATTCCTTTTGTTTTATTTAATTTTACGCCTATGTTTTTAGGATGATTTTAATTGTATACTGAAAGTTACTGATGTCACAGCTGTTGTAAGACTATGGAAATATTTACAGATTGGTTTATTGTTGTCAGGCTACATTCTCAATTTTGACTCCAAAATCAATATTTTTATTTCTTATACTTTACTTTTGTGTTTTTAGTAAAGTGCTAGTTTTCTATAATCCTAGAAACACAGGGAAACATAATTAGTTTGTTTGTCTGTATTAGTTTTGTTGTTATATACTGGATAGGATAGGGACAAAAATTATTTTTATCCGTTTTGAGTTTCAACTTCGCTCTTTACTTCCCTCAGAAAAACTTTGTTTTTTTAACTTAATATGTTACAGGTGACATTCTGCAAATTCTGCTAATATTATTCAATGATACGTTCATACTTTTTACAATTTCTGCGAAGACTTGTGGCTTGCATTGAAATGCTACTTTTGTCATATGCCAAATTGTCAATTCAATTCAATTTATAACTGGGATTTATTTTACTATATACATAAAAAACAAACAAACAAAATACCCCCAGAAGCAAGCTTGTGCGGGGGTAATCCCTTCTAGACACATAAAAAATCATAATAACAAAATAAGATCCAAAATAATAACTCTTTTCAGTTAATATGAATACAAATACAAGTTCTGCCCTCCAACACAAAAACTAGTACTAACATACTATACGTAACCACCTGACAATAATCACGTACCCCCCCCCCTTTTTAGCCAATTCATTAAAAATAATAAATTACTAAACAATACGATCTCAATAAACTACGGAACAGCAGCAGGTCATCCACACATTTAAGTTCCACTGGTAAACTATTCCAAGCACTCGGACCGGCATGACGGATAGAAAAAAATGATCTTGTCGCTTGCGGAATCGGTCTTCGAAATTCTTCCAAATTTCTAGTTCCATGCTCATGAACATCACCCCCACTCACAAACATTCCCTTAAAACAAACAGGAACACTACCATAAAGATACTTAAACATGAACTGTGTTTTATAAAATTTAAAAAGACCCGATACCGGTAGAATCTTCAGCGTCATAAACTCATTACGAACAGATGATCCTCTATTATCCTTACCAATCAAAAGCCTTATTGCCGAATTTTGTAGTACACGCAGGGGCAGAAGATGCGTTCCAAAAGTAGACGACCATACTGAAGAACAATATAATAGATATGGATGTACAATTGAAAAATACAATAATCTTAATATACTAGTTGGGAGAAAATTTTTCAGTTTACGCATAATTCCAACATTACGTGCAAGTTTCATAGACACACAATCAATATGATCTACAAAACTTAAAGTTTCATCAATAATAATCCCCAAATATCTAACACTCCTCTTTCGTGGAATCATTGATGTACCATTACTTAAATTATTCACCCATGGGTAATAACTTGGAGATCTGCTATATATCAACAAACTAGACTTATTACAATTAAGTTTTAACCTATTACTTCTCATCCACCTTTCTATATTCTTAAAACCTTCTCGTAATTGCGACATCAATTCATTCTCAGTCCTACCACATACGGTTAAATTCGTGTCGTCAGCAAACATAACTAGGGCTTTACTAGGTTTAAGTGCCTCTAGAGGAGGTTTAATAATAGTATACAACCCATCAACTGCACTTGACAAATCATTTATATAGATAGAAAACAAAAGTGGGCCTAGGGGTGATCCCTGGGGAACTCCACAATTTATAAATCTACTGTCAGAACGTGCATCATTAACCTCCACAAACATTGACCTTGAATTTAAGAATGATTCTAACAACTTCAAAGCATTTCCCCTAATACCACAATTTTCTAACTTCATTAACAAAATATCATAAGATACAGTGTCGAACGCTTTCGCAATATCCAGAAAAATTGATGCAACTTTAAGGTTATTGTCTAATGCATCATTAACATATGTAGTCAAAAACAACATTGCATGCTCACTAGAATAACCTTTTCTGAAACCAAATTGATTTTGATAAAAAAACAAATTCTTTTCAAGATACTTTTCTAGCCTTATATATACTAGCTTCTCGAAAATTCTAGCAATAACTGGTAGCAGCGAAATGGGACGGTAATTACTTATATCATTTTTATCACCCCCCTTAAATATTGGAACAATCTTCGCTCGTTTCAAACACTTTGGAAACACACCACTTTTAAAACAACCATTTATTAGTGAAACCAGTTGTTTAATAACACAATCTAGAACAAACTTTAGCACTCTTATAGATATTAGATCAACACCTGAAGCTTTATTTTTCATAGCCATTATTACTTCTGTTATTTCACTTTCCGTCACTTTAGTCATTAAAATAGAAGTATCACAACTGGGAGGAAGATAATGATCAAAAGTACCATCACTCCTATCACAATAAATAGATCCGGCAACATTATTACCCACACTAGAAAAATAATCACACAGCTGATTGGAAAGTTGAACTGGAGTTTGATCTGACTGAAGATTTGGCAACGTAACTCTTCTCTTGCCAATAAGAGGCCTGAGGAGACTCCACGTCTTTGCCGGGTTACCCTCACTCTTTTTAAATTCTTTAGCTAAATACTCAATTCTAGCCTTCCTCAATAATTTATTTAAAGCAACATTATACTTACGATAAATTTGCTGGTTTAGTACGCTTGCCTCAATTATACTCTTTTTATATAATTCATGGCGCCTTTTCATAGATCTAAGAAGACTACTGGTAATCCACGGTTTTCTTGCAGAATCATATTTACTCTTGTTTTTTTTTTTTACGCATCCGGCAATTTTCTCTTAGACTACTACACAATTGATCATACCACTTACAAAATTTAAGATCCGGATCACTTATTGCATTCAAAAACTCCCAATCCATACACTCTAATTCATTCTTAAATCGTACAAGAGAATCCGCGTCCACAGTCGGTACAATTGGGCTACAAAAACTCCCAGCTGTATAATTATGGTCCACTTCAGCAGAAAGAAACACTCCACAGTGGTCTGAAACATCATTTACCAGCACTCCTGGTTTCCAAAAATTCACGTTCGTGAATATATTATCAATTAAACTAGCTGACGTGTTACAAATCCTTGTACAAATATTTATACCTGGGAACAATCCGAAACTAGACATTAAATTTAACAAACTAGTAGTTGCACGATTACTAAGTACCATCATATCTATGTTAAAATCACCCGCTATGAAACTTGGGCAACCTGATACATTCAACATTTCCAATTGCTGCTCCAATAACTCTAAAAACTCTATCTCTGAAGCAGAAGGCGGCTTATACAAAATAAGAACCAAAAACTTGGATCCATTTCTACTTATTTCCAACACCATTGACTCAAAAATCATTTCACGATAAATGCAAATATCCTGTCTAGTCTTAACTGCAAAACCTGATTTAATATAAACTGCTAATCCTCCATGCTGTCGAGTCTCCCTATTCCTATTAATAAATTCATAACCATTAATATCTAACAAAGACGAATTATCATTCCGAAGCCATGTCTCAGTCAACGCCACCACATCAAAATTCGGATCCGAACACAATTCTGAAATATAATGTAGAGAACTATTTAACCCCCGGCAGTTTAGATGTAATATATGCAGAGTTTGTGGCCCCCGCCGCGTCACATAATCCTTAAGATCACTTGCAAATACATACTTAGAATTTTCCAAGCAAACCTGATTATTCCCATCTCCATCAAACTCTCGATTTAACGTCTCATTCATTCGATCCGCAAACTTTACGTGACTATTCTCAAGCAGCGCCAGTCTCTCATTATTTAATACCATTATCAAAATTCAACGTACATTGTAGGGCAGAACTTGTACTCAGCAACCGAAATCCCAAATATTCAATCATATAACGGAACGAAAGTAATATAAAAAAAACAAAAGAAACATAGAAAAAATTAAAATAACGAAAAGATACAACGAAAACATGCTTATTGTCAAAACACATACTTTTTAATACTCTGGTATGTTAACTTCAGGGAACCTGATTATTAACTTCATCATAACATAATATTCACTTATTATATTTCACTAGCAAACAGACTAAGGGAAAATTTCATCTAATATCATTTCAGAACGCCACTCAACTACCTCTAGCGCCTCTCCGACCAGCTTGGATACGCCCACTGCTAGTCGCCATTTCACCATCTTGGGGATTAATAAGCTCCTGTACAAATTCACCAGCATTGTACTTTGTAACTGAGCCATCTGGACGCCTTATGAACAAGCAGGGGGGCACGGACTTAGAGACCCAACTTTCTATGCCGCGTTCACGTAGCTTCATGCGAGTCAAGATCAGCTTTTTTCGTGCTTCTCGAACGCATTGCGGAGCATCATCTGATATATAAATATTCTGAAAACCACAAATAGACTTTCCTTGCAGTTTCCTCGCGTTCTTCAGCAGTAGTAATTTAGAGCTTTTCGAAAATAAGTCAACTTTCAAGAATTTCTTATCTGGTTTAAAGTCCAAAATCTTAAATGACGGAACATCATCTAAACCCAGACCCTGCACAACAATCTCCTTGAAAATTGTAGCACCTTCAATTTCATCCTTTGCTTTAATATTCCAAATCAAAATATTGTTTTCTGAAGGCTTGCTTTCTAAATTCATCATTCGTGTCGAGATACTAGTCAACTCGGATCTCAAAAGCTGATTTTCATCAACGAGGACTTTCACTTGATTTGTCATATTCTTATTCTCATTCTCAATTGCAGCAACTTTCGGTTCTAGCGCTGAAACTATCGATATCGAGTCAGTTACTGTAGTTTCTAGGCTTTTAACACGATCCTCAAGGCCTCTGAACCCAGTTGTTAATACATCCAATTTAGAGCTATTTGCAGTAACAATCTCCAAGATTTTGCTGAAATTATCTGATAGACTTTTTAGTTCGTGTCTCTCATTGCTAGATTCCGTGGATTCCTGAGACACATCCAAATTAATCTCTTGCATAGACCCATCTTGTAGACGAACTTTTCTCTTTCTGCCCATTGTGTGTTAAAAAAAAAAATGTTCTGTTTCCTTCAGTCTCAATTTCACGCAGTCAGACACTTGCTAATCACAAGATGCTCTCGCTCGCCACTGCTAAACTCGTTAATCCACAAAACAGGTTCCCCGAGCATAAAAAGGTCTTACTCGCTTGGGTTCATTTTGATAACTTGCTTAAAAGCAGTGATGCCCAGCTGCATAGGTGTTTCCATGTTTCACTTATTGGGTCAGATACACAGAGAGTCTTTCCTTACTGTTCCAGGTACTAAGGAATCACTCAATTGATAGGTATATAGTTCATAGTTCTATTTCTAAATGCCTACTAAAATTGCAAAGGCCTACCTTAGAATGTGCCAGCCATATGCTCCGGCACTAGAGTTATCGAGTGGGTCCTAATTTAGGCAAATCAACGCTCAGGATGCAGCGTGTTAACACAAATGGTGGTATGAAGTGAGCAATCCCTCGTATTTAAATCAGCTGGATTTTTTCACGAAAAGTTAATTGCGCAATCTAACCAAGTACTTTGGCCTATTTTCTTTTTTTGTTACGAGTCAATAACTCCTTTTTTTGTTAACTCAGGTAGTCAAGATACGCTAGGCAATTCATTCGGAATCATAATCCTTTGACGAAACCTGAAAACATTGCCAAATCTAAACTAGCTTCACTGAGATTAAAATTCACTGAAAAGCGTACTGGTTAAAAATATCCAATTTAATAGCAGATGCGTACACTTTGAACTCTGAATCAATACTGTCAATTATATTTTCTTCGTCTCTGAAATTTAAGTGGAGATCGTTGAGTGGATCTTCACACTCTAAATCAATTGAGCTGCAAAGAAAACTATAAATTGAAGGCACATCGGCCCGCAATTGAAACCATCTTCTTGTTTTTTTTTTAATTTAAAGGGCACAACTTTTTGTAAATCGGAGAATGTATCAAGAAAAACGTTTGAAAATTTCCCCAAATATATGTCTTCATCCTGTAAAGGGTAAAAAATCTAACGCCTGCTCTCACTATCAATGAAAATAAGCGTCTAGTGCACACCAAACTCGTTAACAAAAAAATCGAAACTTTGGCAGGAATCAAATAACCTGGATCCATAAAAGTGTTGTCAAAATGCCGTTTCCTTGTTCAACCCTCGTCCCTGCGGGATTGATAATTTATCAGAGCTTTATGGCGTGGGTATTCAGCTATCTTATCGATTTACAATCATAAAATGTGAAACTTTTACGAAACAAACGCAGATTATCTTCCAAATCAAAATCCTTTCGGTTTTTGGGCACTGTGCCAACTGATAATTTCTTAATAGACGCAAAATTGCACCGACGTAAAGTCGAGCATTCAAAGAGAAAGTGCAAAATAGGTGGGAACCACCTTCCCCCCCCCCGCCACCAAAAATACTCCCTGTGTCTGGCTGATCTCTAATCGCTTTTCACTTAAAATAAATGAAAATAACTCTCATTTTCTGATCGAATAAGCACCCACCGAAGTTTCTGTGACATTGAGGTGGAAATGGAGCGGTTTTCCTCCAGTACCATTAATCTCACATTACGGCTCGCAGCATTACGGCTGAAAAATCGCAATAACAAAAACAGGAGTCATGGTTGCAGCGGTAGCTGCAACCTAATCAAGAGCAAACCACAGCCCATAGTAACCAAAAGTTAAAAAACGCGTTTAAACAAAAATTACCTAGTGAAAGAAAATTGCTATGTAACACTGATTCAGGATCGAATGAGCACACTCCATGTTTCTTTGACCCTGAGGTGGAGATGGGGTTAAGGAAAGAGCAGTTTTCCTCCTATACGATTAATCTCAAATTACGGCTTGCAGCATTACGGCTGAAAAATCAAAAAACAGGAGTAATGGTTGCAGCGGTAGCTGCAACCTAAAAAAGAGAAAACCATAGCCCATAGTAACCGAAGGTTAAAAAAGGCGCTTTGAAAAAAAATACCTAGTGAAAGAAAATCGCTATAATTACTATGTAACACTGATTCAGGAATGGTTACTACTATTTCGGTTTGTCTTAAAAGTAAAAGTTTATTGCAAAAAAAAATCTATGGCGATTTCACAAAAAAAGCTTGAAACCCATCGGAAAAGGCGTCAGATCAAAATGAAAACTGTATCATTGGAATCAGCATGGTTGAAAACCTTAAATAGGGCAATAACAGTACCCCTCCTTGAAAAACAAGGAAATTGAATTTTTGTATGGGTAGCACTGATATGTCTCCCGTTTTTCTTTTTTGTTCTAGCAGGGCTCGACTGGAACATCATAGTGAGGTGTGTAATAGCTCATTCGAACGTAAATTAAATTTGCTAGTGCCGTTCTTAAGTGACCAAAAAGAGTGGAGGGCAACTAGCCGCCCTCTTAGAAGGCCTCCTCCCCACAAAGTCATCCAATCGTAATTTTGAGATAGCCATTCTGTTCAACATAGTATAAAGGTCAAAATCTCTGGTTTTGGTGATGATATAACCCTTCATAGTTCCTGGAAAAAGGGCTGCACACTGGGGAAAGGGCTGTGCTAGTTTTCAGTAACATAAAAACATAGGGTAATATCTCATGTTCGTTTATTTGCATTAGTTTTATTGATATATGTTAGATAGGGTATGAAGTAATAATTTAGTTCGTTTTAAGTTTCAATTAGGCTCTTTAGTTCCCTCTGAAAAAATTGTTTTATTTAATTATTTCTGTAATGGGCTATTACTTCAGGCTGGTTTTTGCCTAGTGGACGCGACACCACTGATCTTAAGGTGGCATATGGCACCAAAAAGGGGCCTTGTTTTCATTCTTTGACCTTAAGGATGGAATCTTCAGACTAGGGTGATAAGAAAATCGCCCTGGTTAAATAAGAAAGTCACAAAAAGCTGTAGCAATGAAGAAAATATTGAAATCTATGATAAATCCTAGGACTACTGTTTTTCAATTAATAAAATACCATATAGAGTATATTAAGCCAAAGCAAGGCCATTGTCCGTTTTTTTGTAAGAAAAGGATTTTGAATTTCTTAGAAAAACTTTATTTGGAAAACAAATTGAACTCAAGTCTTTTAAACGCGGTAAGACGTAAATGTAATGGATCAGAGAAATAAGGGCTTTAAAATGAGCTACTAGTTAAGCAGATACGGTTTAGTCCCTATAAATAGTGTCTAACCCCTTAGAATCTCCTCTGCTCTGAGCTAATTGTGATTTTGCTCCGAATTGTGGTGAGTGACAGCTCATTTTAAATTTCTTATCTGTCTGCTGATAGCACTCTACCTTTTGACGTGAATAGGAGCCCTTTTCTCATTCTTTGACCTTATAAATAGAATTTTAGGACTAGGGCGATAAGAAAATCGCCCTGGTTAACTAAGAAAGTCACAAAGAAATGTAGGAATGAAGAAAATAGGGAATTTTATGAAAAATCCAAGGGCCATTGTCTTTCAGTTAATAAGAACATTGTACGGGACACAATATGCCAAAGCAAGTCAATTTTGCGCTTTTTTGTGAGAGAAGGATTTTGAATTTCTTAGTAAAACTTTATTTGGGAACACAATTGAATTCAAGGCTTTTAAACGCGATAAGACGTATATGTTATGAATTAGAGAAAAAATTGCTTTGAAATGAGCTACTAGTCAAGCAGGTGTGGTTTAGTCCCCAAAAATAGTGTAAGACCCCTTAGAATCTCTTCTGCTGTGAGCCATTTGTGATTATGGTCCAACTTTTGGAGAGTGACAGCTCATTTGAAACGTCTCAGCGTTCTAATGATAGTACTCCATCTTTTGTCAAGAATAGGAACCTTTTCCTAATTTTTTCACCATACAGATGGAATTATAAGACTAGGGCGATAAGAAAATCGCCCTGGTTAACTAAAAAAGTCACAAAGAGTCGTAGCAACGAAGGAAATATTGAATTTTATGACAAAGCTAAGAGCTATCGTTTTTCACTCCATAAAAATACTGTATTGGGCATAATTAGCCAAAGCAAGGCCATCGAACGCTTTTTTGTAAGACGAGGATTTTGACATTCTCAGAAAAACTTTATTTGGGAACTAAATTGAATTCAATACTTTTAAACTCGGTAAGACTTATATATTAAGAATCAGGGAAAAAGTGCTTTAAAATGATCTACTAGTCAAGCAGATTTGGTTTAGTCCCAAAAAATAGTGTCTGACCCCTTAGAACTTCCTCTGCTGTGAGCCAATTGTGATTGTGCTCCAATTTGTGGCGAGTGACAGTTCATTTGAAACGTCTTTTCTGTCTGATGACAGCACTCCACGTTTTGACAAGAATAGGAACCTTTTTCTCATTCTTTGACCTTATAGATGGTATTTTGAGACTAGAGCGATAAGAAAATCGCCCTGGTTAAATAAGAAAGTCACAAAGAGTTGTAGTAATTAAAAAATATTGAACTTTATGACAAATCTAAGGGCTATTATTTTTCACTTCATAAAAACACTTTATAGGGCATGACAAGCTAAAGCAATGCCATCAAAAGCCTTTTTGTAGGACAAGGATTTTAAATTTCTAAGAAAGATTTTATTTGGGATCTAAATTGAATTCAAGAGCTTTAAACGCGATAAGACGTATATAGGTTCCTTCACATTGAATTTCGGCTTTCCGTTCTCCCCTTCACACTGAACTCCGTAAGCCTTCCGTAAGACTCATAACCCTCCGTAAGACCTTACGTTAACGTATCCGTAAGTCAAAACGCAATGCTAGAGGTCTGACGGAAGAAGTTGAAAGTATTTCAACTTCTTACGTTTACGTTTGAGCAAAATGTATATTAGATGAGAAAATATTTGAGTTTGCAGAAGCTGGAAAAGGCTATATAGCTCAAAGTACCCTGTTTTCAAGGACAAGCAATTTAAACTAAATTCTTTGGAAAGTCTGAGCCAAGTTTTTCATCAGCAGGAAAAAAAAGTAGTAAGTATAGACTGTCTTGATTTGTGGGCCTAGGCTAGGATAGGCTATACTTTGATAAATATTGCTAGTTTTTTTTAATTCTTTTTGGGTTTGAGGTTAAAATAAAACCTTTTGTGGTACAGTTAGTCATTTAAAATGATATTTAGGACATTAGTTTTGTAACTTAACTCAGGATTTAAAATATTCTTTATGAGGTTGAAGCAAGAATAAATTTAGATTAGGATCTAACCTACTTTGGTACATTTAAATGGATAGTTTGATCTAGCTTCTCAACATCCTCTATAATGAAAAAGATTTAGGATCATTGAGGAAAAATAAAGACTAAGTTAATTTCTTTGGCAATTTAAAAGTTTTATATAGGCTATCTTAGGGATATATCCAGGACCATTAGGGAAGATAAGGTGCACTGTCAGAAACACATGTGATACAGGAAAAGAGCATAAAACAAGGAATCTAATGGTATATTTTTAAGTTTATTAAGCCATTTTCTCCTACAAAGCTGCTGATCTGTAATGCTACCTTGCATTGTATTGCCATTCCCCATGATTGGGTTCACTATGGGCTATTTAAGGCTATTTGTTTTTTCTCAAAATGATAAAACTACAATATTACCTAAGTTTTGATTGGAATAAGTACAAAAATATTACAAGCATCAATGATTTGCAAACTTTTGTTTATAACATAAGCAATAGGCTATATATTTTAAATTATTTTTTTACACCAACACTTTATTTACATTTCCAACATGTGAAAATTATATTTATGGAATTCACAACCGACAGCATACTCACAGTAGGCTACAGCAATATTTCCAGTGGTGTTGAAATATATTTGTATGGATTTATTGACACAGATAGATATATCAACTACCAAACATTATTAAGAATTTAAATGAAAGATAGAACCATTTAGTAAAAAGATTTGAATGACATAGTTGGAAATAATATTTGGTCATTATATCCATGTAATGTGTAATCTTTAAGAACTTTGTCAGAAAGGAAGGAAAATGTCATAGAAAAACATGAACTTTGAAATAAAGAAAAAAAAGAGAATAGTAAATACAATGTCATCATTTCCCCAAACACCTGAGTGTGGATATGGTCTTCAAGTAAAAGTTGATTTTGACTAACTTTAGTTGGACCCAAAGAAACCTTAAAATTTGATACAAACACAACAAATTGTATTGTATTTTAAAGCTTCAAATCAGGACACTGAATATGCATGGTATTTTGGCCCATCACCAACATGTTTTAAGTGACACTCAACTTTGATAAGCAAATGGAAATACAGTAGAGTCTATTGAGTATTTGTGCATTGAGGTATTATAGTAGTAAAGAAATGATATTAATTCAGTTAGTACCCTGACAAATGTTGTATAAGTGGGTGTAGGCAAAGTACTTGTTTCAATAAATTTGATTTAAGGCACAGTAAATTTTACTTCTTTTCTAAGTGATCCTTGACTTTCTGTGGTTCAAAAATTCTTTTTTTGTTGCTCCATAGAATTAACTAGCTATGGAGTTCGTGCTATTGAGGAGAAAAATTAACTAAATCTCCACAATATATTTTATGAATAAGCTGCAATAAAAATTGGGCTATAAAATGAGTATGTTTAAAGTTTAAAAATTGAAAAATTTAGTAATCATTGTGTTTTTTTCTAGTTAATGAGCTTATGGAAAGAAGGGAGCTTGAGAACCTGAGAGACCACTATGTCTATCTAAAGAAAAAAAGGGAGATCTACAAGTGGATCTGGTGCTAGTATAAGCTTAAAGCCAGAAGACCAAAATTTTGTACAAAGAATGAACTTACTTTCTGAACATATAATTGAAGGAACCATAAGACAAAAGGGAACACTGTTCAAGATGAGAATATATCAGTGGACATTTATTCAGAGTGTGCATGGGGTGCCCACAATATAACTATGCTGAAGTGAATGATGCTGATTTTATTACCCTTAGTGAAGAAATTCTCATTAACAATCAAACAGATATCCAAAGTTCTCAAGCTTCTAGTAGACAATAAATATATGCATCAACAAGCCAAAATAAAACTCATAATAGAACAAAGACAGGGTCTAGTGATCAAACAGACCTGAAGGAACAGCAAGCAATTGACAAAAAAAAAACAGCAATGACCAGCATGATCTGGAGTGGTACTTTCTACAATCACTGTTTTCTCATCTGAATAAAGAACCGGATGACTCAAAATTAGAGTTGCAGATGGAGATCATGAAGGCAGTTAAAAAATACTTTAATCATTCAGTGTATTTTTAGTTTTATATACGAACTTAATAAAGCTTTTTTCTCTATTTAAGGTAAGCATTAAATTATATGAAAAAAATGTCTAGTAGGTCTAAAAAAAATAAATATTCCAGCAATATGAATAATTAATAATAATAACACTAGTTCCAGAGTAAAAACATGATATAAGAAAATGCTTTTGACATTTCTATGGCTTTGTTTTGAAATGTAGTAACTGGTTCTAGACTTCTTTGAAAAAAAAAATCTAATAGCTATAATTAGGTGTCTTAATTCTATGGGATATGGTGAAAAACCATGTAAAGAGACGCTTTTTAACATAAAGCCATTAAAAATGTGTAAGAAGACAAGCCTGCCATGAAACTGAAACTAATGAAAAAAAATAAACAGATTTAGATAGATTTGGAAACTGCCATGCACTGTCCTTTCCATTTGCCAGTGTTCACTTCAAGAGGTTAAAAAAAAGCCTGAAGCCCCTCTAAAATGGCATCAGATCAAAATGAAAAGTATACTGATGGAGTTTGTATGGTCAAAAACCTAGAAAAAGGAAATCACAGCCCCCTTCCTTACACAACAAGGGAAACCACTTTTTTGCATGGGTAGCGCTAAAAATTGACGTTGCAGTGTGAAGGGAAGACTTTCGATGTGAAGGAACATAAACGTAAGACCCGTAAGATGAAACGTAACAACCTTAGGACTAAACGTAACGTAAAGTCTTACGTTTTCAATGTGAAGGAACCTTATATTATTAATCAGAGAAAAAAGGGCTTTAAAGTGAGCTACTAGTCAAGCAGATATGGTTTAATCCTTAAAAATAGTATCTGATCCATTAGAATCTCTTCTGCTATGAAGTAATTGTGTTAAAGTATATTTAATAGTCCTTTATGTTTTAGGAGACAAAATTTGGCAACACTGTACTCAATTTGAAGGATTGGGTAATCACCGAAGGACGTTTATTTCAAAAATTGGCCACACTGAACATAGGGCGCTGGCGATTGCGATGGGCTAATACTTAAGGCTGGCTCTGCAATTCTCCTATATCGAATCGCATATTGTTTACACCGGTTTTTCCGAATCACATACACATGGTCTGTTTTGTCGAAAGTTGCTGATTTGCTGATATTAGTAATGAGCCCCAAGAGATTGAAAATTCCAAAGAAGGAAATAGTGGTACAGAAACAAGAAACAAGAAACAATTCCTTCAAATAAATCAAAAGAGAATAAATAACAAGAAAAAGTGGGTGAAAATCGGACAAAATGTGCAGTAAACTCTGGGAATGTTTTTGTGAACCCTGTTACCAAAAAAGTACATGGAAAAAGGAAGGAAGTGAAACCCTTTACTGCCCTTATTCGTTTTCTTTCAGATTTATTGAACATTTCTCAGAGACTGATCGTCGAACTGTGTTAAAGAACTTTAAAAGAACTTTTCCAGAAAGAACTTTAAAGAACCTTAAAAGAACTTAAGGTTCCAAAAGGATGTACTATTTGGAAATAACAAAACCTCTACCCAAAAAAAGGTACAAAAAAAAGTTTTTAAAAAGAAGTTTGAAAAAAAGAAGTTGTGTAAAAGAAGTTTTTAAGGTTCCAAAAGGATATACTATTTAGAAACAACAAAACCTTTACCCAAAAAAAGAAACAAAAAAAAAGAAGAGAGACTTGGGAGAAGCATGCATTCCACTATTACCTGTCAGTTCATAATAAAAGTACGGAAGTCTGCAAAGAATTTATTTTGATACCCAAGACATCGATGATAAGCGGATTCATTATCAACATAAGTTATCAAGTGGTGGAGTACCTCCTATTAGTGTTCCACAGAATCCTATTAATAAAAGTGAAGAAGATGACCTAAATTTTCAATTGTGAATTTAATCTTGCATTTCATGTTCCTAAAAGCGACAGATGCCATGTTTGTGAAGAAAAAAAGGTGGCTGAAAAAAACGGTACTGAATTATCTGAGGAGGTTAAAACCTCCCTTCCAAAACAAGTGAAATAAAAATTAGAAAGCAAAGCAGAGAGAGATAAAGACAAGGCTCTGGATAATCCTGTATAGTGTTTCGACCTGGAAAACGTTTTTTCTTTCCCTAAAGGGGATATTTCGTCCTTTTATTTTACAAAAGGAAAATCACTTGCTTTAACTTAACTGCTAATCTTAGCTTTCGCGGACAGACAGGAGAGCTAGTCAAGAAAGTTTATTGTTGTTTTTGGTCAGAATGTCTTGCTGGTACAAGTAGAAATGATATTGCCAGTGGTCTTTAAGCTATCCTTGATAAGGTTTGTATTACCATTCCTGACATCAGAAAGTTGATAATACGGTCAGATTGCTTAATATCACAATCATACAATGAGCTACATGATGCAACACATCCTGAGGAAGCATTGGCACGTCCAAAATATAACAATCAAGTATTCTGAGCCTGGCCACTCCACAATTCAGGAGATCACAGCGTCATTGAGGACACTTTGAAGCATAAGGAAGTCTTTTCGCTACCAGAATTGATAAAAGAGCTTTTGATTGTACTTCGTCGTGACCCGTTTGTCATTATTCAAATGACCAAGCATAAATTTTCTGATATCACCAAAACATCTAAGTGCTACAAGTATAACTTAGTGCCATTTTCAATGGTGAAGTTTCTACAGTTTAAGCAAGGGAAACTCCCTGTAAATAGAAAGGCAATCTGTTTTGTCAGTTCTTTTAATGCAGACTGGCATGAATCAACGTATTTATAGCAGCCAAGTATATTAGAATGTTAATCTATAGAGAAGCATTAGTTATAAGTAGAATTGGATTTAATTTCCCAAAAGAATTAAAAGAGACAATTCAGCAAAACCTGGTTACAGCTGCTGCCAATGAGTTTTTATAAGAAGCTATTTGTTGAATATTGTTAAAACTCCCGTACACCAGCAACGACAGAAAAGGCCTCTATAAAATCTTGGAAAAAGCTTCATGAGTCTACTGCTCTTTAAGGGCCTCTTCCAGGCCACTCAAAGTTCCCCAGGTGGCGATAGGGGAACGCCTTACAGATGTGTAGGGTAACTCCTTAAGAGGCACGGACCGAGGGGGAACCTTGTCCCTGGGGCCCATAATAGAAACTGAGGCATCCTCGCCCGGGGTCATACATACAGGTGGAGGAGTAAGGAGGCCCCTCAAATGCGCTCTCAATAGGGCCCACTGGCGTGTCTACACGTATTGTGAATTACAAACATTCACCTAGTAATGAGTTAAATTGCATGGTGACGCAGAATACCTTCGCGGAAGGACCATCTGTAGGAGGACAACTGCGCCAGGGCGTAAGATCCAGATCTATCGACAACGGCATCTGCAAAGGGCTGCCTCGACCCTTTTGGGGTACCTCCAAGACAAGACCTTGCGGTAAACTCTATTCCCACTTGATTATTGACGCCCCTTGAGGAAATTATAGCCTAGTAAGCGACACAGCATTCGCACCGGATTCTGACTAATGGATAATTCTTCTGGCCGTGGTCTGTTTTGACGGATGTTTTTGAGCTGAAAAACCTCTTCCTAGCTTATTTATATACTATTGGTTTTCTCCCAGTATTAGTATAATATTTGTATGCATGGATATGTAATAAGTCGGAAGTAAAAGGCTTGAGAATTTCTGTACAGGATTTTAACTCTTGCTAATAGAAGAGCATCACCAAGTGCTGAAAATCATGTTGCGACCAAGATTAGCCTAGGATTGCACAAAACCTTCATTCATACTAGGAGGTCCGGTTCTTGCTGTCCGGTTCTAAGCCGGCTTAAGCGCTTCGGTGCAGACTTTAGCATATTGGTTGACCCCCCTATTGTACTGGTATCCGGGATCATTGCTTTTCCTGAGGCCACAATAATGCTAATGATTTAAACAACATGAAAATTGGAACTTGGAATAATACGACATTAAGAAATGACTATCGTATTGACATTTTTACTGACGTATTCAGACGATTTGAACTGGACTTATTGGGAGTTTCAGAAACTCATATCCCATGGGTAGGAAGCATGAAATTAGGTGATATAGAATTTGTTTACTCAGGCAGGGAGGATGGGGCACATAGACAGGGAGTAGGGTTCATGATGAATAAGGAAGCTGCTAAGTCTTGTTTAGGCTGGGAAGGTTTTAATAATAGGATACTAATTGCTCATTCTATGACTAAAAAATTCAGGATATTAGTTATAGTTGTATACGACTCTTTAGAACCAACTGACGAAAATTTAGTAATGCAGGTTAAGCAGGGTTGCGTTCTATCCCCCTTTATATTGGTCATTTTGATGGACTTTGTCTTAAGCAGCACAGGAAACAGAAGATATACTTCAAACCTCCTTAGTTCTTAATATAGTAATTGAAGGTAACTAAATAGTAGATATAACCGTTCGCACCTTGTTAATTTACTGCAAATTAACTAACAATTGCTAGACCAAACTACAACTATTTTATTGGACAGTGTGCTTAATGAACAGTGAAATATCTGGTGCACTTAAGTGTTTCGACGCTAATTTTTCTTTTGGGTTGATTAATTTTTGTCTTCGACTACAGTGTCATGGACTGAAGGCAGCCGTGTACTACGTCAAATAGAATTTAAATTGAATGCATGTGAATTCATTTGCTGGGTAAATAGTTTCAAACGTTGTCATTGCGCAAGGCTATTGGAGACATGAACTGACGCATTATTAAGTCTTTTTAAGTTCCACCCGATTAAAACTTAGGGTAAATTTCTACCAAATCATATTATTGACTTACGCATAAAGTGAATATACCACTCGATGGTTTTTTTATATGCTGATTACGAATATAGTAATCATTTCTATCGGAAATGAGTTACAGCCCGCCCCCCTATATATGCCAATTCAGGGTATATATTTCTACAACCTAACCTAACCCTGAATAAACTTGTTTTTCTTATAAAGCTGTTAAGAGCTTACAAAAAAAGAACAAATCAATAAAGTCAATAATGTTTTAATGCTTGTTTTTTTAATCAGTTTCAAACTGCAAGCAAAAATGGAAGGGTTTGAGGGACACTTTCATGAGGGAGGCCAAGCTTCAAAAGCTTTCAAAAAGTGGGGCCAAATGGGGAAAGAAAAGGCCACTAAAATTCTAAAGGCAAAAGGCCACTAAAATTCTAAAGGCATTTTTAATGGTTCTTCTGGCTCTGCTTAGTCTGTAATTAATTTTTTTTTCAGTTGTCAATTGCTGTCCAGGAAAAGGTCTCATTATATTAGTTTGAAAAGGGAAAGCCTAATATTAATCCAACACTACTAATCCTATTGCAACTAATACTAACGCAAAGAGTGTAAAAATGAAAAGTTAGGAAATGTTGATCGGGAAGTTGAACTAAATTAAAACACAATATCAACATACAGGTTATCAGCATGGCAAACCGAAAATATTGAACATACAGGTTATCAACATGGCATACCGAAAATATTATGGCAACAATTAATTGTATCAAGCTGAAAGTTGATTAGACTTGATAGTGAAGTACAAATTATATTATAGTCATCAGAAGGCATAGGGGGTGTCAGCCCGACTCATCTTAGTTTCTGCTCGTTCTGAGTTCAAATTCAAATCAAATTCAAATTAATTTATTTAGCATAAAAAATACAAACAAATTTACAGCGGTCATCTACAAAAACCCAAAGGTTTGTTTAAGATGGCTGCAAATCCCTTATTATAAAGCTCTACATCCACATAAAAACTATCTCTTTATGGGGAAAAATCAGCACTTGAACTAAATCAACATAAAGAACATATCCTACTCTAATAGGATTACACTCTAGAAATCGCAAATGAGAAATATCACATATCATCCTTAAAACATCCACTGAAAAAAAAAAAAAAAATAGATACATCTAACTAAATCAACTATGAAAAAATTAATAAGTATCAGCTAGGCTATAGAGCCGACTCCGTGCGCTTTGGCTGGGTAATTTCGCGAAAATGCGACCATTGTCTGTCCAAACAATTTTCATACCAAACATTAATCAAATTCAAAATTCTAATCCTTCAGATTATAACCCAAAAGGTAACGCTTCAATCTACTCTTGAGCTGGCTTACATTATCAGCTTGTCTAATAGCATCCGGGAGGGAATTCCACACCCCCGGTCCCGCAAAACGAGGCAGAAACGCAGCACGTTGAGTATTCCGGAGCTCCGATGCAAGGTCATTCGCATTTCTAGTCTCATAACAGTGATAAGATGAGTTAGCTTTAAAAATTTCCCAAAATACCTCCGGTGAACACTTATTCAAACATTGATATATAAAAATTGCTAACTGGTAATCCCGTAACAATTTTATTATATAAAACACATGAAACTCCACTTCTACAAAATGTCACGAAATTTGTTTTTGAAATATTCACTACCAAATAACTAGAATTTGTAAAACTTATCAATTCAGCGAGGGCCTTATTTGTCTTCTCAATTAACTGGTTCAGACAAGTAGCTGTAATCGTAAACTCCGTGTCATCAGCAAAAGATGTTATAAGTGCATCTGATATATAAAAACACATGGTATCAACGTAAATTAGATAAAGAAGTGGCCCAAGTACTGAACCTAGAGGCACACCAGAATTAACGATAAAAGTTTTTGAAACAGAATTTTTAATAGAGACTCGAATAATACGCTGGTTAAGATAAGATTCAAACCATTTCAGAATAGCCCCTTGGATCCCTAAACGGCTTAGCCTACACAATAAAATCTTATGAACCACCGTGTCAAAAGCCTTTCTCAAGTCTATAAATACTGAAAGTACCAGTAGCCTACACTCTTTTCGAGAGCAGCATTGATGAAATCTGTTAGGTGCTGGGCTGCATGTATTGTAGATTGGTTTTTCCTGAATCCAAACTGGGTATCACTAAGAAAACCGTAAATAGTCAGATGGTTATAAAGTCGCCGATGCATCACTTTTTCATACAGCTTAGCAAATAGGGGCAATATTGAAATCTGCCTCCAATTAGACGGATCAGTCTTTGAACCCCCTTTGTGAAGCGGAATAACTTTTGCCTCTTTCAGACGAGTAGGAAATTCACCTTTCTTCAAAGAAAGGTTAATCAAATAAACAATACAAGGCAACAAATATACCATAACATACTTGAACGTTTTCAGATTAATTCCATTATTCCCTGAAGAACTTGATTTTACCAATCCTATTATCTATTTTAATTCTTCAACGTTCGTTTCATCTGCCGACATTTCCAATCCAACTCCTCTTTCATTACTATACGTCTCATTAATTTCATTATTTTCATCGCATGGATTCTCACTTATTGATTCACCAATCTTAGAAAAATATTCACCAAACAAATTAGCCACCTCTTCATTTCCATCAACAAATTTACCATCAAAGATCAGACTAACAGGAATCGTGGTCTCTTTCTTCTTATTTACGATTTCATTTATAATATTCCAAGTCGTTTTCGTATTGCCTTTGTTTTCCTTAAATTTCTCTCCATAATATTCACGAATGCATGACCGCCTTAGCCGATTTACTTTATTACGGATTTGTTTAATTTCAGTTAGATCTTGACTATGGTTACTATCTAAATAACTCAAATACAATGTATTTCTCCTTATAATTAAGTCTAGTAGCTCCATAGTTACCCAAGGTTTCCGGGGATCCTTTTTCCTCACCTTTATGCTCTTTACTGGGCAAGTTCTCTCAAATATTGGCTGCAATATGTCCATGAACTTATCGAATGCCGCAAAAGCACTTTCAGATTCTTCATAAACTGGTTTCCATGACATGATACATAGTTCCTCTCTAAACTTCTGTGGGTTCTTTTTTTTAGTTGCCTTTTTTTAACCTTTGTCCTGTTCTGCTTTATCGCATATTGATATGAAGTAACTGCTACTATAGGAAAGTGATCGGAAACCTCATTTACTGTAACGTCAGCATAACAGCTATTTAATACCCGGGATTGCCCAAAAATATTGTCAATAAGTGTAGCTGACTGCCCTGTAACACGAGTCAGAATCCCAACTAATGGATAAAAATCATAACTGGAGAAAAGGTTTAAAAAATCCAAATTATCATTGTATAAACTTAAAAGATCAAAATTAAAATTCCCCATGCAAATGCACTCCAGGTTACTCAATTCTACTGCACCCATTAAACTACTAAAACCATTTTCAAACTCCTCCCAAACTGTACTCGGCGGCTTATAAACCTCAGTAATCAATATATCAGAAATAGCCCCGAAAGTTTGAACATAATACTCTCAGTCCTTCTTGGGATACTGCTGAGATGCCTTATTGGGAATTAGCATTAACACGGTTTATTTTAATTTAATCTTAAGGCAAATGGGAGGGTGGGCATGGGATGGGGGCTAGTTGTCCTCCAATCACTTTCGACTATTAAAATGGGCATTAGCCCTTTCTATTTTCAATCGAACGAGCTCTTTTTGAAGTTCCCAAGACAACTCCTTTGATACGAAGTGCCCTTGTTTGAAAAAAATTATAGTACATTGTACCCGTATCGATCTTTATTATAAAAATGTCAAGCCTTCGAATCAATTTCGACTATTAAAAAGGGCACTAGCCCTTTCAATTTCTAATCGAATGAGTTCTTTTCGAGTTTCTACGACAACGCTTTCTATAAACACCTTATATGCCAAAAGGGCATAAATTACAACCATTGCCCTGAGGGCTGTGAGGGGGTTTTCAAAATCAAACACCTAATTTTCAGAACTTTCAACTACATTCTACAAAAAGCCTATCTAAAAATTTTGATTGGATGTGTTTGGGGAAACGGATGGCGTGAGAGGGGCGTTAGTTGCTCTCCAATCACTTTCAACTATTAAAAAAGGCACTATCCCTTTCAATTTCCAATCGAATGAGCCCTTTTGAGGTTTCTATGACAACACTTTTCATAGGAACCTTATATGTTCCCAGGGCATAACTTACAACCCTTGCACTGAGGGCTGGGGGAGGGGTTGTCGTCCTCGAAGACCTAATTTCCAGAACTTTAAACTACGCTGACGAAAATTGCTATCTCAAAATTTTGACTGGATGTGTTTGGGGAAAAGGTGGGCGTGAGAGGGGGTTAGTTACCCTCCAATCACTTCCGACTATTAAAAAGTGCACTAGCCCTTTGAGTTTCCCGTCGAGTTAGCCCTTTTTCATGTTTCTACGACAAAGCTTTCAGTAAAAACCTTATATGTCCCAAGGGCATAAGTTACAACCCTTACCCTGAGGGCTGTGGGGGGAGTGTCATCCACAAAGATATAGTTTCTGGACCTTTCGACTACTTTGAACTGAATGGTTATCTCAAAATTTTGATTGGATGTGTTTGGAGAAATGATGAGCGTGGAAGGGGTGTTAGTTACCTTCCAATCACTTTCGACTATGAACAAGAGCACTATACATTTGAATTTCCAATTGAATGAGCCGTTTTTGAAGTATTTACGACAACACTTTCTATAAGAAACCTTATATGCCCCCAGGGCATAATTGACAAGCCTTTCCCTGAGGGTTATGGAGGGGGGGGGGTTGTCATCCTCAAAGACCTAATTTCCAGAACTTTCAACTACGTTCAACAAAATGGCTATCTCAGAATTTTGATTGGATGTGTTTGGGGATAAGGTGGGTGCCAGTAGGAACCCTTTTCTAATTCCGAAACTTACATAATTTATTCATGGTTATGTTTTGTTGATGGTTATGTGGTCTGATGGTTATATTGTTTGATGGTTATGTGATTTGATGTTGTTTCATAGTTCTGTTCTGTTTGTTGGTGAACTTGTTTGATGTTTCTAAGCCTAATGAATACAGACGGGAGTTTACATTATTGTCAGATAAGAGCGTCTCATGGGAACAGGATCACGTTTACCTTTCTAGGCCAATCATAGATGTTTCTAAGTGTATTGATTACAGAGGGAAATCGACATTTCTAAGAAATTCTAGCATGGTTTTATGTAGTAGGCTATGATGAAAATCAAGTTAGAGAATTCTATTTTTAAATATGGCTTCTCTGGTCTTTAGGTAAAGAGATAAATTTTAATATTCTCTTGAAGCCTTAATAGTGTAACTAGGAACACCTTAAATATATTTTCAGAAATTCAAGAGAGATCAAGACAGATTGAATATATTTACCGCGGGAATTGTTTCCTGGGAATTTTAAATGTGACAGCGCAGGGATACCAAAACAAAGGAGCATTCAGAAATTACGTTTAGGGGATTATTTGGGCATAACAAATTGATTGACATTTTGGAGGATGATTTGGGGTGAAACTCTGTGGTCGCTGTAATGCACATGTACACAATATGGGATGTGGACGATATAAAATATTGTTTTTAGCAATGGAGTATGCTAAAAAGTTGAAAGTAATAGATCCTTTAATGTCAAGATGACCTTGTGAGTTCACCTTGCTTTACTTCCCAATTGTGTTCGGTATAATACACAAATAGCAATCGAGTAGTGTTGTCATTATAAAATATGTTATAACATTCTAGCATACTAACAAGTTGATACTAATAGAGATGTAGATGGCAAGAAAAGAATTTTAATGAGGAAATTCAGAACAATCCTTAGAAATCAAGTAGTGAGGTTGTAATTAGGTGCAAATGTAGAACACATTAATAGTTGCTAAAAAACAGATCGTCTTTAGACAGGACAATGCAAATGGGAAAAAAACATGAAATGGGTTATAAAAGAATAAAACAAAAAACAATAACACGCGTAATTTAAGAGAAAATGAGGGGAGAGGACTCCAAGGGAAGAGGGAGCGTCTTTGAGGGACGGAGGGCCGTTTTTTGGTCAGCAGTTCAACATAAACTTTTTTCCACTGTTATATTTATAATTTAATTTTCGTTACGCAAAGCAGTAATTTTCAAGTGTAGATTTAATGTTATCCAGCCTCCTTAAGTGAAAATGAATTATTCTTATAAAGTTAGCTGTATTTGTTAGAGTGTCAGAAACATTACATATTTATTTAATTTAAAACTCCTTTTTAGCTATAATAATGTTTGGTATGAATGACACAGAATATATTCGTCTGAAATATTCCTCGACTGGCATTATTCTCGAAGCAGGTTTTTGATAGCCTTAATGCAGCATTTTCATTCTAAATTAGCAACAATAGCAATACTCTCTATTTTATAAAACTTCTGGCTGTTTCCCAATTCATATTCGGACATATCAATTCAATTCAATTCAAGTTATTCGAATAAAATTATAACACAAACATCAATAACAATAAAGATCCTAGAAGAGAACTTGTTAAGGACCAAAGAAAGAAAAAAAAATTAAAATTGCACTGAGAAAAAAAGATAGAAGAATAAAACATGAGTAATTAAAGCAAATTGGTTAAAAATTGAAAGATTAAATTATATTATCAAGTTTTGTTACATTTTTATACAGCTTGAAGAAACTTGTGGCTAGTTCAACACTGGAGGGTATTTTGTTCCATTGAATAATGGATTTGTAAATGGTAGATTGCTGGGCAGCACTATAAACGCATTTAAGAATTATAAAGGCTCTATTGGGTGAACGGAGACAGTGGGCTTCCGAATTATTAATGTTATAATAGGTTAGTAGTTGAGGTGGAAGATTATTGTGGAAAGCAGAGTAAGCAAGCGATAAGTTTAGTTTTTGTATGATTTGATCAAGTGGAGCTATGCCAAAATCTGAATACAAATCACGGGATGGATATAGACAGGGAAGCCAAACAAATGCTTTAATGGCACGGTTTTAGGCAAATTTGAGTTTTTTAGTGAAAGACCGGTTTGTATTTCCCCAAACTGATCCGCAATAAGAAAGGTAAGGAAAAATAAAGGAATAATAGAGGATAACTAGGATGTCAGGAGGAAGAAAATAATTCACTCGGTTAATCATAGCTACTTGTCTCAAAATTATTGCTGTGATGTAAGAAATATTATTAGAGAAGGACAAGCAAGAGTCAATAAATACACCAAGAAACTTGGCAACCACCACTTGTGGTAGGATGTCGGAGGAGTACTTGAGACCTAGAACAGGTTGAATTACGTCTTTGTTGTATGGGGTTCTGAATAACACTATTTGACTTTTTTTGCTATTAATGGTCATATTATTCGTAAGGCACCACGCCTGGACTCTGTTCAGAAGGACTTGGCCAGAGGTTATTGCCGATGGTAAATTGGTGCCAGTGATGAAGAAAATGCTGTCATCAGCAAATAGTACAGGATACACTGAAGGGCCCAGGTCCATAACAAGATCATTGATATATAGGAGAAATAAAATAGGGCCTAGAACGGAGCCTTGTGGGACACCCCTCCGAACAGGTAAGGGCTGAGAGGATACTCCACCTAAGCTCACACTCTGTACCCTTCCAGATAGGTAAGAATCAAACCAAGAGAGGGGAACACCATGAATACCGTAACTATTTAATTTACTTATTAAAATACTATGATCGACCGTGTCAAAGGCCTTAGAAAAATCCAAAAACAAACCCAATACAGTTTTTTTAAGGTCGAGTTGTGAGCGTATGAACTGTGTGGCGTCAATTAGAGCATGAGAAGTTGAAAATTTCGGCCTAAAGCCATATTGGTTAGGAGAAATCAGGGAAACAGAGTGCTGACTGTCAAACAGAAAGGGAGACAAACGTCTGGAGATGATTCTCTTGAGCACTTTGGATATAACAGGGAGAATTGAGATTGGACGATAATTACCTATCTCAGTTCGATCGCCCTTATTAAGAACTGGGATAACAATGGCTGACTTTAGTAAATCAGGGAAAACTCCGTGGGTTAAAGATAGGTTGGCAATATGCATGATGTGCTCACAAACAAATGGAGATATGGTCTTCAGGAGCTTATTACTTAATCCAAGACAGTCAGGTGTAAAACTATTAGGAAGAGAACCGATGATTTGAAGTACCTCATTGCTATCAGTTGGGCAGAAAAACATGGATCTAGAATTGAAGCAAGGAAATACAGCCTGTAAGGAGGAGCGGGAATCAGTATGGGGAACATTAGAAAAATAATTATTAAATGCGCCAGGTGCATGTAAAGGGTCAATTAATCTACCATTTGTGTCTTTAAGGCGAATAGGTATAGACTTTGATTTTCTATTTTTGAGAGTATATCATTAATGGTGGACCAAATCTTTTTCAGGTTTCCTTTGCAATTAAGAATTTTTGTATAATAATAATTTTTCTTCGCTTCACGGATGAGTTTAGTGTATAAGTTTTTATAATATTTATAATGTGTTAGGTCAATATCGCTACTGGTCTTACAGGCTAACTTATATAATTTATTTTTACGAAATGAGGAGACAATGAGGCTATGTGACATCCAGGGGCATATAGGGATAGTTTTCCGGTTATGTTTACGAATAGGAAAAGTTGAATGGATAATCTCACTTAGCCTTTGCGCAAAACCATTTGTGGCAGAATATACCTCTTGACAATTTAAAACATCGGACCAGTCAGTGGTTCTTAGGCAATCGATAAAATGGGTTATATTTGCAGAGCTGTAGTTTCTAGTAGGTGTTGGGATATTAATTCTAGAGCGTGGAGGTAGTGGTTGTGAAGGTAGTGACAAGTAAATCGGGAAATGGTCTGACGGATCCGAAAATATTATATTTGAGGACAGGTCATTTCCCAGGGAAGTGGATACAAAAATTTTATCAATTAATGTTGAAGTTGATCTCACAGGATCGACTCTACTGGGGAAAAAATTGTGGGTAGAAGACCACTCGCGGTTACCGATTCAAAAAAAGTGTCAGATTCAACATTTCTACCAACATTGAGTAGGTTAGAATTAAAGTCCCCAAGAACTATTGCCTTTTTATGGGGTAGATTAATAAAATTAGAAAAATCATCAAACAGATTACAAAAACATGAGGTCGGAAATGGTGGAGGCTTATAAAATAAGGAGAGTATATAGGAATTTTGGCCGATAACTATGTTAACAATTATTGAATAAATACTTCTGAGATTTATTTGTGTAGAGAAAATAGATTCTCACTCTGATAGCCTGGTAAAATTTACATTCGAACGGATGTAAAGTGAGATACCCCCAAAACACTTTGTCAATCTCCTGGGCATATGGATTATTTGGTAACTGGTGAGTGAAAAATCACTAGTGTCAACATTATCGGAAAGCCATGTCTCTGTTAATTCTATTACGTCAAAAGGGCAGACACCATTGAATAAAATTAGATCTTTAAACTTGAGCCACTTATCCCGGATGCTTCTGATGTTGAAACAAAGAACATTAAGGGAATTATTATTTACTAGTTTTGGCTTCACATTGTTAGCAAAATCGAGAATATCAAGGTAATTACAACTAGCATGAGCTAAGGTACTATCGGGGCTGCTTATAGGGTTGGCATGCTGATTACTTTCTATATCGGAATAATTAATAGCAATGTTATTAGAAAGGGATAAATTAGTTAAAAACGAAAAGTCACACATTAATTAGTCGTCAGGCATTCTTTTTAGGTATCTTCTCGCTTAGGTTTTGCTTTGAACTTCATCCTCGCCCGAAGAGACTTCGTGAGGGGTCGTCAATTTCTGTGTTACTGTGTTGGCCGGCTTTTCTTTGTTTTTTTTTTTGTTTTGTTATGGCTTGGTGCTTCTACCATCGTTTCAAATGCTGGTGATTCTTTCAAATTTCTTGGGGACTTGGTAACAGTTGGGATCGTAGAAAATGTTGAGTTAGAATGGCATTCCATGCCTTCTTTGAAGGATAAAAGTTGGACCGTAGCTTTTTGCCAGATTTCCTCTCCTAGGCACGTAGTAATGGCCTTTTTTTAAGGATAGTTTTTAGTTCAACTGGTTCACTGCCAACCTCGATAAGATGGGAAACTGCGAGGTATGTGGCTAACATTTGCCATTCTTGATTCAGATGATGAATAACTTGTCGATGTGATAAAACTGGAAGTTGGGAAGAGGAAGGCTGCAATTTGGCCTCAAGTTGAGGAAATTGAGTGGACCATTGGGTAAATGAGAAGCCTTTATCTATTAGGGGTGGGACTTTTTTCCTCTGGTTCTTTAAAACTTCAGTTTGGCTATTTAAGGGTCGACTTGGAGTTGGTTGTATAGGGATCAAGCTCATATCTGACACTGGAAATACATAGAACCCTGTATAATGGCTCATTTTAAAGGAAATTGCTACATCTAGTGCCTTTTGTTATTAAAATAAAATAGTTTTTTAAATCGAATCAATTTTGACAAAAAAGAACTGTATTTTCGTGGACAAGCTTGATGAATGACAATATAGTCGTAAAGGTTATCAAACAGTTCGTGGTAATGAACTGTGTAGTAAGAGCGACTCGTCTCAATAGTAACCGAAATACATTTAAAGACGATCATTCGAAGAACATAACATTGCATGGATTGGACGTAGTTAGCTGCTCGATTCCTTGAAAAAAAATCTTATTTGTCAACTGAAACTAGAATAATTCCTGAAAATTTTAAACAAAATAATTTCATTTAACTGCAAAGTACAAAAATATTGATGGTGTCTGATCAATAATTTCTTTTTTTTATTCAAACCAGATAAAACCTAAATATTTTAAAATAAAGAATGAATTCTAACCTATAGTAACTGAAAGGTGTGCAGGGGTGTGTGGAATATAAAAAAAACACCCCCTAAAAGTCATAGATTCTTAATTAAAATCACACCATCAGTTTCAGCGTATCAGAGAACCTTACTGTAGAGGTTTCAAGCTCCTATCAGCAAAAATTTTGAATTTCTTGCCAAAAGAAAAAAAGTGGAATTTTTTGATAAAAGGAAGATCACAGATGCGTGTTTATTTGTTTGTTACATCTTTTCCCCAGGGGTGATCGCATCGACCCAGTGGCCCTAGAATGTCACGAGAGAGCTCATTCAAACGGAAATAAAAAGTTATTTTGCCTTTTCTAATCAAAAAACAAAAATTAAAAAATAGAATCTCTTTTTACAAAAACTTCATTTTTGATATCTTTTCATACTGCAGTGCTTTGTTCTATGCTGCCTGCTTTGTTCTATCGAATTTCCAAATCTTATGCTATGAAAACTAGACTTATCTGATAAAGCCACCTGCCGTCCACCTGCCAGTCTAGCCTGCTTTCATGCTTTACGATTGTGTGATTCACACACGCTTTTCATGCTTGTGTGATTCTAAATCATTTGTTAGTAAAGACACAATGAAGACACCATTATTTGCCGTACTACTTTTCAGCGTAGTGGGTGTTTCCTATATATATATATATATATATATATATATATATATATATATATATATATATATATATATATATATATATATATATATATATATATATATATATATATATATATATATATATATAATATATATCACAAATAATATATCACATATAATATATATATATCACATATAATGCATAATGGTTTTGTAGATGCAAATGGCTTGTATGTATGGCCCAGCGTGCAGCAGGGGGATGATTTGGAATTGTCTTGTCCGTACAACTTTGGGAGTACTGTCGTATTCTGGTCAAGGATTGGAACTGAACTGCAAAGAAATGCTCAGGATTTCGGAAATAATCTCAGGTCAGTCTAAATTAATTAGTCGACATGTGATTTTTGTTTTACCCATCATCTAATGCCTTTTACCATTGGATTTCTATCAATCTATGTATCCTTCTCGTTTTCTAGGGTCTAAAAGATAAGAAAATTTTACAGGAATTTTAAGTGTTGTTTTTGAAAAAAAAGTCCCTATTGTTCTACTTTAGGAAGCCTAATTTTTAGTACATAATTTAATTGTCCCTTCCCTACGCTTTTAAAAATGAAGCCGGTGTCAGGAAAATCAACTCCAACAACAACTCTCGTAAATATAGTTTACAGACAACGCTTGCTTAGTATTGATTTAAATAAATTTATCTTAATCAAGGAAGTAATCATTTTTTAGAGGCTAAATTTCTGTGCCACTTCCAAATGCTCATTTTTGCCGATTATCTAAAAACTTTCAACTTCATCCGGTCTTAGGGGTTTTCTACTGATTCGAACCCTCTCCTATGATATTAGACCCTCCAAGAGGATGTCTCTTGGACATTTAAAGCCGTCTTGAGGTATTGAAAGGTTCTAGGCTATTTAATGTATATATAGATCCTAGGCTATATATATATATATATATATATATATAGATATATATATATATATATATATATATATATATATATATATATATATATATATATATATATATATATATATATATATATATATATATATATATATATATATATATATGTATATATATATATATATATATATATATATATATATATATATATATATATATATATATATAATATATATATATATATATATATATATATATTATATATATATATATATATATATATATATATATATATATATATATATATATATATATATATATATATATATATATATATATATATATATATATATATATATATATGCATATATATATATATATATATATATATATATATATATATATATATATATATATATATATATATATATATATATATATATATATATATATATATATATATATATATATATATATATATATATATATATATATATATATATATATATATATATATATATATATATATATACATATATATATATATATATTTATAATTTTATAAAAAGCTGGTTTCAACTCTCTCCTATGAAGGAAAATTATATTTTATTTTGGAAGAGAACTACACTAGAATGAGTCATTTTTTGGAAGCATTGGTATAAACAACGCACAAATCATTCTAAACAGTTGGGGATAATATCCCAATATATCTAAATTATTATACTAAAAACGATCAGAATTTAAGTATATAAAAAAGGAGTATAGTTTTTCAGATCAAAGGAACGAAATTGTTTTTTTCTCGCGTCTCCAAGACTGACTGCTCCATCACAAGTGCATTCTTATAAACAAAAAAAAAAGATTTTTTTTTTGTCACACCGTTTCGATAATGAAAGGGGTTACTTCTTCGAATCGGCTTAAGACAATAAAATTTTCGGTTTAAACACTTTGAAAGACAATTGGCAAAAAAAAAAAAAAAAAAAAAAAAAAAAAAAAAAAAAAAAAAAAAAAAAAAAAAAAAAAAAAAAAAAAAAAAAAACGTGGGAATCACCAACTGACCATATTTTTTGGAAACTATTTTGGTTTTAGTAAATCACCAGTCAACTTTATCGTGAGGAGCTGGGAGTTGAGTTGGCGACTTTGTTGCCCCCTAGTATCCGCTATTAATTATTGCCAGTACTGGAACGTCCTCTGTTTAATATTTATAATCAAATTCCTTTGTCTGTGGGAAAAGCAAGGGGCTTCACTAACACTTTATTGTGTGACTTCTGATCAATTTGGACCATAGATTCATAGTAGAATAGTAGGGACTTGAATATTATATTATAAATACTAAAAAAAACTTCTTTTTAATGTAAGAAACTAAAAAAATAGTTTCAACGAATTTTTTTGTCGAAGATTAGGCGCATTCTTTGGGTCATATTAACACGTGGGCTCGATGGAGACTTGCCAAAGGTCGAATAATTGGTGAAACTGCAAACGGCAGTCTTGTATAAATGATATATATATATTTAAACAAAAATTTAAGCCAATAACTTATTTCAGCAAAAAATGTAAAGATTTAACGACTAATCCAGTGATTTTTTGGCGACCCCTAGGGTTTGAGATACACTAATAATTGAAATAATTTTAATTCCTATCATTTTAGAATATATGGTGTCGGGAAAGATGATCGCGGAATATATAGATGTACGTTTTATACTTCAGATGGACGACGACTGGAAGAAGATATTGTCCTTGATTTCCAAGGTATAGCTATTTTTTAAGTGTTTATGTTTCAACCAGTATTAAAGTAATTTCCGATTGGTCCGATCCATTTACTTTAGTGAATTTTAAAAATGAATTTAAATAAGGATCTATCAATTAATGTAGAAACCATCGAATTGTAAATTTTTGATAATCCGAAGTGTTAAAAAACAAAACAAAATTTGTTTTTTACTTGTTTCTCCTTCTACCCGTCGTTGCAATTGGCAAAACTATATCCCTTAAGCTAAATTTCGTTAAAATTTTCCGAAACCCAAGGTGTGCACAAAAAAACTGTAATTCCGTCATATACGTCATAACTGAGTCGTGACTCGAGCCACTGACGGTGCATAAAAGTAGAATGGCCTTATTGAGTCCGAACAGGACCACGTGGTTTATGGTTTTCTCAGTGAGAATGAAAAAACAGGAATTTTCTCACTTGAAAAAACAGGAACTTTCTCACATTTATGGTTGTTTTCATGGTTGGTTATGTGTGTTGTTCGATTTATTTGATGTTTTCTCGGATGTCAACATCAAATTATGGATGTTTTATGGTTTTTGTCAGTGAGAATGAAAAAACAGGAACTTTCTCACTTGGAAAAACATAAACCACGTGGTCCTGTTGGGAGTAGAACCTAGCCTGTGAACTTGATTTACATAATCGGTGGGGAAATTATTGATTCACGAAGGGGGAATTAAGAAACATTATGGCTTCTTTAATCTTAGGTCTGAGGGATAAACGTTCTTTAGGTCAGAGAGAAAAATTAATATTCTATTTTTAAAGAGGGCTTCACTGATCTTAAGTGTCAGGAATCATAAATGACATCACTTGTTATCTTGGAATTATGCGGGAGTCTAAAGAGATAGAAATTCTATTTTTAAATACGGCTTCACGGAGCTTTAAGTCGGAGAGATAAATTGATATTCTAACGAAACCATAATAGTTTAGCTAGGAACATTTATGAGATGAAGAGATTAACGTAGGAAAGGGTTTCCTAGAAATTTGAAATGTGAAAGCACAGAGATGCCAAACAAAAGGAACACGCTGAAATTACGTTTAGGGATTATTTGGGCGAAACCGTTTTATCCATTTTATGGGATTATTTCGGCGAAACAGTTAGAGACATTTTGAAAGAAGATTTTAGGAAAGGTTTTAGAAGAGAATTTGAGGGTGAAACTCTGTGGTCGTTATAATACACAAGTTCCATTTGAACAGTGTTGTGAGGTCCTCTACCCCAACCCCAAAGGGTTCCGATCCCCCACCCCAACCCCGAAGGAAGCCCCCGGTACTCAAAGGTCCCCCAAGCTCCCATAGAGCCCCAGCCCCCCAAACGCCCTCCTCAGACCCTCAAAAGGCCCTCCTCTGGTCCTCAAAGGGCCCCCGGACCCCCAAAGGTCCCCCGGACCCCAAACGCTCTCCTCAGACCCTCAAACGCCCTCCTCAGACCCTCAAAGGCCCTCCCCTGGTCCTCAAGTGCCCCCCAAGCTCCCATAGAGCCCCAGCCCCCCAAACGCCCTCCTCAGACCCTCAAAGGCCCTCCTCTTGTCCTCAAAGGGCCCCCGGACCCCAAAGGCCCTCCCCCCGGTCCTCAAAGGTCCCCCGGGCCCGAGAAGCGCCGCGGGCCAGGAATGTGCCGCATGGGGATGCGCCGCAGGGGATGCGCCGCGGGTCGGGGGAAGCGCCACAGGGATGCGCCGCAGGGATGCGCAGCAGGGATGTGCCGCAGGGAAGCGCCGCAGGGATGCTCCGCCCCATTTTTTAATATTTTTTTGTGCATTGAGACACAGAACAACCCTTCCCCCGGCCCCTCCCCCCCCCCCCAAAAAAAAAAAGGTCCCCCGACACTCCAAAGGCCTGATTTTTCAAACTTCATTTTGAATTTCTTTCACTGAAATGCAAGAGTTGGAATATTTCAGTAGTGTTTGGTTGTGGTTTACCTTGTCACAGTTACATTTTCTTGATTTTTCAAACTTCATTTGAATTTCTTTCGTTGAAATGCAAGAGTTGGACTATTTCACTAGTGTTTGGTTGTGGTTTACATTATCACAGCTACATTTTCTTGATTTTTCAAAGTTCATTTTGAATTTCTTTCGTTGAAATGCAAGAGTTGGAATATTTCAGTAGTGTTTGGTTGTGGTTTACATTGTCACAGTTACATTTTCTTGATTTTTCAAAGTTCAATTTGAATTTCTTTCGTTGAAATGCAAGAGTTGGAATATTTCAGTAGTGTTTGGTTGTGGTTTACCTTGTCACAGTTGCATTTTCTTGATTTTTCAAAGTTCATTTTGAATTTCTTTCGTTGAAATGCAAGAGTTGGAATATTTCAGTAGTGTTTGGTTATGGTTTACCTTGTCAGAGTTACATTTTCTTGATTTTTCAAATTCATTTTGAATTTCTATCATTGAAATGCAAGAGTTGGAATATTTCAGTAGTGTTTGGTTGTCGTTTACCATGTCACAGTTACATTTTCTTGATTTTTCAAACTTCATTTTGAATTTCTTTCGTTGAAATGCAAGAGTTGGAATATTTCAGTAGTGTTTGGTTGTGGTTTACCTTGTCACAGTTACATTTTCTTGATTTTTCAAAGTTCATTTTGAATTTTTTTCGTTGAAATGCAAGAGTTGGAATATTTCAGTAGTGTTTAGTTGTGGTTTACCATGTCACAGTTACATTTTCTTGATTTTTCAAAGTTTATTTTGAATTTCTTTCACTGAAATGCAAGAGTTGGAATATTTCAGTAGTGTTTGGATGTGGTTTACCTTGTCACAGTTACATTTTCTTGATTTTTTCAAAGTTCATTTTGAATTTCTTTCATTGAAATGCAAGAGTTGGAATATTTCAGTAGTGTTTGGTTGTGGTTTACCGTGTCACAGTTACATTTTCTTGATTTTTCAAAGTCCATTTTGAATTTCTTTCGTTGAGATGCAAGAGTTGGAATATTTCAGTAGTGTTTGGTCGTGGTTTACCTTGTCACAGTTGCATTTTCTTGATTTTTCAAAGTTCATTTTGAATTTCTTTCATTGAAATGCAAGAGTTGGAATATTTCAGTAGTGTTTGGTTATGGTTTAACTTGTCACAGTTACATTTTCTTCATTTTTCAAAGCTCATTTTGAATTTCTTTCGTTGAAATGCAAGAGTTGGAATATTTCAGTAGTGTTTGGTTGTGGTTTACCTTGTCAAAGTTACATTTTCTTGATTTTTCAAAGTTGATTTTGAATTTCTTTCGTTGAAATGCAAGAGTTGGAATATTTCAGTAGTGTTTGGTTGTGGTTTACCTTGTCACAGTTACATTTTCTTGATTTTTCAAAGTTCATTTTGAATTTCTTTCGTTGAAAAGCAAGAGTTGGAATATTTCAGTAGTGTTTGCTTGTGGTTTACCTTGTCACAGTTACATTTTCTTGATTTTTCAAAGTTCATTTGAATTTCTTTCGTTGAAATGCAAGAGTTGGAATATTTCAGTAGTGTTTGGTTGTGGTTTACCTTGTCACAGTTACATTTTCTTGATTTTTCAAAGTTCATTTTGAATTTCTTTCGTTGAAATGCAAGAGTTGGAATATTTCAGTAGTGTTTGGTTGTGGTTTACCTTGTCACAGTTACATTTTCCTGATTTTTCAAAGTTCATTTTGAATTTCTTTCATTGAAATGCAAGAGTTGGAATATTTCAGAAGTGTTTGGTTGTGGTTTACCTTGTCATAGTTACATATTCTTGATTTTTCAAAGTTCATTTTGAATTTCTTTCGTTGAAATGCAAGAGTTGGAATTTTCAGTAGTGTTTGGTCGTGGTTTACCTTGTCACAGTTACATTTTCGTGATTTTACAAAGTTCATTTTGAATTTCTGTCGTTGAAATGCAAGAGTTGGAATATTTCAGTAGTGTTTGGTTGTGGTTTACCTTGTCACAGTTACATTTTCTTGATTTTTCAAAGTTCATTTTGAATTTCTTTCGTTGAAATGCAAGAGTTGGAATATTTCAGTAGTGTTTGGTCGTGGTTTACCTTGTCACAGTTACATTTTCTTGATTTTTCAAAGTTCATTTTGAATTTCTTTCATTGAAATGCATGAGTTGGAATATTTCAGTAGCGTTTGGTTATGGTTTAACTTGTCACAGTTACATTTTCTTGATTTTTCAAAGTTCATTTTGAATTTCTTTCGTTGAAATGCAAGAGTTGGAATATTTCAGTAGTGTTTGGTTGTGGTTTACCTTGTCAAAGTTACATTTTCTTGATTTTTCAAAGTTCATTTTGAATTTCTTTCGTTGAAATGCAAGAGTTGGAATATTTCAGAAGTGTTTGGTTGTGGTTTACCTTGTCACAGTTACATTTTCTTGATTTTTCAAAGTTCATTTTGAATTTCTTTCCTTGAAATGCAAGAGTTGGAATATTTCAGTAGTGTTTGGTCGTGGTTTACCTTGTCAGAGTTACATTTTCGTGATTTTTCATAGTTCATTTTGAATTTCTTTCGTTGAAATGCAAGAGTTGGACTATTTCAGTAGTGTTTGGTTGTGGTTTACCTTGTCACAGTTACATTTTCTTGATTTTTCATAGCTCATTTTGAATTTTTTTCGTTGAAAAGCAAGAGTTGGATTATTTCAGTAGTGTTTGCTTATGGTTTACCTTGTCACAGTTACATTTTCTTGATTTTTCAAAGTTCATTTGAATTTCTTTCGTTGAAATGCAAGAGTTGGAATATTTCAGTAGTGTTTGGTTGTGGTTTACCTTGTCACAGTTACATTTTCTAGATTTTTCAAAGTTCATTTTGAATTTCTTTCGTTGAAATGCAAGAGTTGGACTATTTCAGTAGTGTTTGGTTGGGGTTTACCTTGTCACAGTTACATTTTCTTGATTTTTCAAAGTTCATTCTGAATTTCTTTCATTGAAATGCAAGAGTTGGAATATTTCAGTAGTGTTTGGTTGTGGTTTACCATGTCACAGTTACATTTTCTTGATTTTTCAAAGTTCATTTTGATTTTCTTTCGTTGAAATGCAAGAGTTGGAATATTTCAGTAGTGTATGGTTATGGTATACCTTGTCACAGTTACATTTTCTTGATTTTTCAATGTTCATTTTGAATTTCTTTCGTTGAAATGCAAGAGTTGGAATATTTCAGTAGTGTTTGGTTGTGGTTTACCTTGTCACAGTTACATTTTCTTGATTTTTCAAAGTTCATTTTGAATTTCTTTCGTTGAAATGCAAGAGTTGGAAATATTTCAGTAGTGTTTGGTTGTGGTTTACCTTGTCACAGTTACATTTTCTTGATTTTTCAAAGTTCATTTTGAATTTCTTTCGTTGAAATGCAAGAGTTGGAATATTTCAGTAGTGTTTGGTTATGGTTTACCTTGTCAGAGTTACACTTTCTTGATTTTTCAAATTCATTTTGAATTTCTATCATTGAAATGCAAGAGTTGGAATATTTCAGTAGTGTTTGGTTGTTGTTTACCATGTCACAGTTACATTTTCTTGATTTTTCAAACTTCATTTTGAATTTCTTTCGTTGAAATGCAAGAGTTGGAATATTTCAGTAGTGTTTGGTTGTGGTTTACCTTGTCACAGTTACATTTTCTTGATTTTTCAAAGTTCATTTTGAATTTTTTTCGTTGAAATGCAAGAGTTGGAATATTTCAGTAGTGTTTAGTTGTGGTTTACCATGTCACAGTTACATTTTCTTGATTTTTCAAAGTTCATGTTGAAATTCTTTCGTTGAAATGCAAGAGTTGGAATATTCCAGTAGTGTTTGGTTGTGGTTTACCTTGTCACAGTTACATTTTCCTGATTTTTCAAAGTTTATTTTGAATTTGTTTCACTGAAATGCAAGAGTTGGAATATTTCAGTAGTGTTTGGATGTGGTTTACCTTGTCACAGTTACATTTTCTTGATTTTTTCAAAGTTCATTTTGAATTTCTTGCATTGAAATGCAAGAGTTGGAATATTTCAGTAGTGTTTGGTTGTGGTTTACCGTGTCACAGTTACATTTTCTTGATTTTTCAAAGTTCATTTTGAATTTCTTTCGTTGAGATGCAAGAGTTGGAATATTTCAGTAGTGTTTGGTCGTGGTTTACCTTGTCACAGTTACATTTTCTTGATTTTTCATAGTTCATTTTGAATTTCTTTCATTGAAATGCAAGAGTTGGAATATTTCAGTAGTGTTTGGTTATGGTTTAACTTGTCACAGTTACATTTTCTTCATTTTTCAAAGTTCATTTTGAATTTCTTTCGTTGAAATGCAAGAGTTGGAATATTTCAGTAGTGTTTGGTTGTGGTTTACCTTGTCAAAGTTACATTTTCTTGATTTTTCAAAGTTGATTTTGAATTTCTTTCGTTGAAATGCAAGAGTTGGAATATTTCAGTAGTGTTTGGTTGTGGTTTACCTTGTCACAGTTACATTTTCTTGATTTTTCAAAGTTCATTTTGAATTTCTTTCGTTGAAAAGCAAGAGTTGGAATATTTCAGTAGTGTTTGCTTGTGGTTTACCTTGTCACAGTTACATTTTCTTGATTTTTCAAAGTTCATTTGAATTTCTTTCGTTGAAATGCAAGAGTTGGAATATTTCAGTAGTGTTTGGTTGTGGTTTACCTTGTCACAGTTACATTTTCTTGATTTTTCAAAGTTCATTTTGAATTTCTTTCATTGAAATGCAAGAGTTGGAATATTTCAGAAGTGTTTGGTTGTGGTTTACCTTGTCACAGTTACATATTCTTGATTTTTCAAAGTTCATTTTGAATTTCTTTCGTTGAAATGCAAGAGTTGGAATATTTCAGTAGTGTTTGATCGTGGTTTACCTTGTCACAGTTACATTTTCGTGATTTTTCAAAGTTCATTTTGAATTTCTTTCGTTGAAATGCAAGAGTTGGAATATTTCAGTAGTGTTTGGTTGTGGTTTACCTTGTCACAGTTACATTTTCCTGATTTTTCAAAGTTCATTTTGAATTTCTTTCATTGAAATGCAAGAGTTGGAATATTTCAGAAGTGTTTGGTTGTGGTTTACCTTGTCATAGTTACATATTCTTGATTTTTCAAAGTTCATTTTGAATTTCTTTCGTTGAAATGCAAGAGTTGGAATATTTCAGTAGTGTTTGGTCGTGGTTTACCTTGTCACAGTTACATTTTCGTGATTTTACAAAGTTCATTTTGAATTTCTGTCGTTGAAATGCAAGAGTTGGAATATTTCAGTAGTGTTTGGCTGTGGTTTACCTTGTCACAGTTACATTTTCTTGATTTTTCAAAGTTCATTTTGAATTTCTTTCGTTGAAATGCAAGAGTTGGAATATTTCAGTAGTGTTTGGTCGTGGTTTACCTTGTCACAGTTACATTTTCTTGATTTTTCAAAGTTCATTTTGAATTTCTTTCATTGAAATGCATGAGTTGGAATATTTCAGTAGCGTTTGGTTATGGTTTAACTTGTCACAGTTACATTTTCTTGATTTTTCAAAGTTCATTTTGAATTTCTTTCGTTGAAATGCAAGAGTTGGAATATTTCAGTAGTGTTTGGTTGTGGTTTACCTTGTCAAAGTTACATTTTCTTGATTTTTCAAAGTTCATTTTGAATTTCTTTCGTTGAAATGCAAGAGTTGGAATATTTCAGAAGTGTTTGGTTGTGGTTTACCTTGTCACAGTTACATTTTCTTGATTTTTCAAAGTTCATTTTGAATTTCTTTCCTTGAAATGCAAGAGTTGGAATATTTCAGTAGTGTTTGGTCGTGGTTTACCTTGTCAGAGTTACATTTTCGTGATTTTTCATAGTTCATTTTGAATTTCTTTCGTTGAAATGCAAGAGTTGGACTATTTCAGTAGTGTTTGGTTGTGGTTTACCTTGTCACAGTTACATTTTCTTGATTTTTCATAGCTCATTTTGAATTTCTTTCGTTGAAAAGCAAGAGTTGGATTATTTCAGTAGTGTTTGCTTATGGTTTACCTTGTCACAGTTACATTTTCTTGATTTTTCAAAGTTCATTTGAATTTCTTTCGTTGAAATGCAAGAGTTGGAATATTTCAGTAGTGTTTGGTTGTGGTTTACCTTGTCACAGTTACATTTTCTAGATTTTTCAAAGTTCATTTTGAATTTCTTTCGTTGAAATGCAAGAGTTGGACTATTTCAGTAGTGTTTGGTTGTGGTTTACCTTGTCACAGTTACATTTTCTTGATTTTTCAAAGTTCATTCTGAATTTCTTTCATTGAAATGCAAGAGTTGGAATATTTCAGTAGTGTTTGGTTGTGGTTTACCATGTCACAGTTACATTTTCTTGATTTTTCAAAGTTCATTTTGAATTTCTTTCGTTGAAATGCAAGAGTTGGAATATTTCAGTAGTGTATGGTTATGGTATACCTTGTCACAGTTACATTTTCTTGATTTTTCAATGTTCATTTTGAATTTCTTTCGTTGAAATGCAAGAGTTGGAATATTTCAGTAGTGTTTGGTTGTGGTTTACCTTGTCACAGTTACATTTTCTTGATTTTTCAAAGTTCATTTTGAATTTCTTTCGTTGAAATGCAAGAGTTGGAAATATTTCAGTAGTGTTTGGTTGTGGTTTACCTTGTCACAGTTACATTTTCTTGATTTTTCAAAGTTCATTTTGAATTTCATTCGTTGAAATGCAAGAGTTGGAATATTTCAGTAGTGTTTGGTTGTGGTTTACCTTGTCACAGTTACATTTTCATGATTTTTCAAAGTTCATTTTGAATTTCTTTCGTTGAAATGCAAGAGTTGGAATATTTCAGCAGTGTTTGGTTGTGGTTTACCTTGTCACAGTTACATTTTCTTGATTTTTCAAAGTTCATTTTGAATTTCATTCGTTGAAATGCAAGAGTTGGAATATTTCAGTAGTGTTTGGTCGTGGTTTACCTTGTCACAGTTACATTTTCTTGATTTTTCAAAGTTCATTTTGAATTTCTTTCGTTGAAATGCAAGAGTTGGAATATTTCAGTAGCGTTCGGTTGTGGTTTAACTTGTCACAGTTACATTTTCTTGATTTTTCAAAGTTCATTTTGAATTTCTTTCGTTGAAATGCAAGAGTTGGAATATTTCAGTAGTGTTTGGTTGTGGTTTACCTTGTCAAAGTTACATTTTCTTGATTTCTCAAAGTTCATTTTGAATTTCTTTCGTTGAAATGCAAGAGTTGGAATATTTCAGTAGTGTTTGGTTGTGGTTTACCTTTCGTTGAAATGCAAGAGTTGAAATATTTCAGTAGTGTTTGGTCATGGTTTACCTTGTCACAGTTACATTTTCGTGATTTTTCAAAGTTCATTTTGAATTTCTTTCGTTGAAATGCAAGAGTTGGACTATTTCACTAGTGTTTGGCTGTGGTTTACCTTGTCACAGTTACATTTTAATGATTTTTCAAAGCTCATTTTGAATTTCTTTCGTTGAAAAGCAAGAGTTGGAATATTTCACTAGTGTTTGCTTATGGTTTACCTTGTCACAGTTACATTTTCTTGATTTTTCAAAGTTCATTTGAATTTCTTTCGTTGAAATGCAAGAGTTGGAATATTTCAGTAGTGTTTGGTTATGGTTTACCTTGTCACAGTTACATTTTCATGATTTTTCAAAGTTTATTTTGAATTTCTTTCGTTGAAATGCAAGAGTTGGAATATTTCAGTAGTGTTTGGTTATGGTTTACCTTATCACAGTTACATTTCTTGATTTTTCAAATTCATGTTACATTTTCATGATTTTTCAAAGCTCATTTTGAATTTCTTTCGTTGAAAAGCAAGAGTTGGAATATTTCACTAATGTTTGCTTATGGTTTACCTTGTCACAGTTACATTTTCTTGATTTTTCAAAGTTCATTTGAATTTCTTTCGTTGAAATGCAAGAGTTGGAATATTTCAGTAGTGTTTGGTTATGGTTTACCTTGTCACAGTTACATTTTCTTGATTTTTCAAATTCATTTTGAATTTCTATAGGTTAAGTTAGGTTAGGTTAGCCTACGGACGCTTCACTTAGGTTAGCTTAGGTTAGGTGAGAGACAGGCAAAAAGTTAGGTGTATGATTAGGTTAGGTTAGATTAAGTTAGGTTAGGTTAAGTTAGGTTAGGCTAGGTTAGCCTACGTACATGCGCGTACGTAGGCTAACCTAGCCTAACCTAACTTAACCTAACCTAACTTAATCTACGCGCGTGTACGTAGGCTAACCTAGCCTAACCTAACTTAACCTAACTTAATCTAACCTATTCATACACCTAACTCTTTGCCTGTCTCTCACCTAACCTAAGCTAACCTAAGTGAAGCGTCCGTAGGCTAACCTAACCTAACTTAACCTATAGAAATTCAAAATGAATTTGAAAAATCAAGAAAATGTAACTGTGATAAGGTAAACCATAACCAAGCACTACTGAAATATTGCAACTCTTGCATTTCAACGAAAGAAATTCAAAATGAACTTTGAAAAATCATGAAAATGTAACTGTGACAAGGTAAACCATAACCAAACACTACTGAAATATTCCAACTCTTGCATTTCAACGAAAGAAATTCAAATGAACTTTGAAAAATCAAGAAAATGTAACTGTGACAAGGTAAACCATAAGCAAACATTAGTGAAATATTCCAACTCTTGCTTTTCAACGAAAGAAATTCAAAATGAGCTTTGAAAAATCATGAAAATGTAACATGAATTTGAAAAATCAAGAAAATGTAACTGTGATAAGGTAAACCATAACCAAACACTACTGAAATATTCCAACTGTTGCATTTCAACGAAAGAAATTCAAAATGAACTTTGAAAAATCATGAAAATGTAACTGTGACAAGGTAAACCATAACCAAACACTACTGAAATATTCCAACTCTTGCATTTCAACGAAAGAAATTCAAATGAACTTTGAAAAATCAAGAAAATGTAACTGTGACAAGGTAAACCATAAGCAAACATTAGTGAAATATTCCAACTCTTGCTTTTCAACGAAAGAAATTCAAAATGAGCTTTGAAAAATCATGAAAATGTAACATGAATTTGAAAAATCAAGAAAATGTAACTGTGATAAGGTAAACCATAACCAAACACTACTGAAATATTCCAACTGTTGCATTTCAACGAAAGAAATTCAAAATGAACTTTGAAAAATCATGAAAATGTAACTGTGACAAGGTAAACCATAACCAAACACTACTGAAATATTCCAACTCTTGCATTTCAACGAAAGAAATTCAAATGAACTTTGAAAAATCAAGAAAATGTAACTGTGACAAGGTAAACCATAAGCAAACACTAGTGAAATATTCCAACTCTTGCTTTTCAACGAAAGAAATTCAAAATGAGCTTTGAAAAATCATTAAAATGTAACTGTGACAAGGTAAACCACAGCCAAACACTAGTGAAATATTCCAACTGTTGCATTTCAACGAAAGAAATTCAAAATGAACTTTGAAAATCATGAAAATGTAACTGTGACAAGGTAAACCATAACCAAACACTACTGAAATATTCCAACTCTTGCATTTCAACGAAAGAAATTCAAATGAACTTTGAAAAATCAAGAAAATGTAACTGTGACAAGGTAAACCATAAGCAAACACTAGTGAAATATTCCAACTCTTGCTTTTCAACGAAAGAAATTCAAAATGAGCTTTGAAAAATCATTAAAATGTAACTGTGACAAGGTAAACCATGACCAAACACTACTGAAATATTTCAACTCTTGCATTTCAACGAAAGGTAAACCACAACCAAACACTACTGAAATATTCCAACTCTTGCATTTCAACGAAAGAAATTCAAAATGAACTTTGAGAAATCAAGAAAATGTAACTTTGACAAGGTAAACCACAACCAAACACTACTGAAATATTCCAACTCTTGCATTTCAACGAAAGAAATTCAAAATGAACTTTGAAAAATCAAGAAAATGTAACTGTGACAAGTTAAACCCCAACCGAACGCTACTGAAATATTCCAACTCTTGCATTTCAACGAAAGAAATTCAAAATGAACTTTGAAAAATCAAGAAAATGTAACTGTGACAAGGTAAACCACGACCAAACACTACTGAAATATTCCAACTCTTGCATTTCAACGAATGAAATTCAAAATGAACTTTGAAAAATCAAGAAAATGTAACTGTGACAAGGTAAACCACAACCAAACACTGCTGAAATATTCCAACTCTTGCATTTCAACGAAAGAAATTCAAAATGAACTTTGAAAAATCATGAAAATGTAACTGTGACAAGGTAAACCACAACCAAACACTACTGAAATATTCCAACTCTTGCATTTCAACGAATGAAATTCAAAATGAACTTTGAAAAAACAAGAAAATGTAACTGTGACAAGGTAAACCACAACCAAACACTACTGAAATATTCCAACTCTTGCATTTCAACGAAAGAAATTCAAAATGAACTTTGAAAAATCAAGAAAATGTAACTGTGACAAGGTAAACCACAACCAAACACTACTGAAATATTCCAACTCTTGCATTTCAACGAAAGAAATTCAAAATGAACATTGAAAAATCAAGAAAATGTAACTGTGACAAGGTATACCATAACCATACACTACTGAAATATTCCAACTCTTGCATTTCAACGAAAGAAATTCAAAATGAACTTCGAAAAATCAAGAAAATGTAACTGTGACATGGTAAACCACAACCAAACACTACTGAAATATTCCAACTCTTGCATTTCAATGAAAGAAATTCAGAATGAACTTTGAAAAATCAAGAAAATGTAACTGTGACAAGGTAAACCACAACCAAACACTACTGAAATAGTCCAACTCTTGCATTTCAACGAAAGAAATTCAAAATGAACTTTGAAAAATCTAGAAAATGTAACTGTGACAAGGTAAACCACAACCAAACACTACTGAAATATTCCAACTCTTGCATTTCAACGAAAGAAATTCAAATGAACTTTGAAAAATCAAGAAAATGTAACTGTGACAAGGTAAACCATAAGCAAACACTACTGAAATAATCCAACTCTTGCTTTTCAACGAAAGAAATTCAAAATGAGCTATGAAAAATCAAGAAAATGTAACTGTGACAAGGTAAACCACAACCAAACACTACTGAAATAGTCCAACTCTTGCATTTCAACGAAAGAAATTCAAAATGAACTATGAAAAATCACGAAAATGTAACTCTGACAAGGTAAACCACGACCAAACACTACTGAAATATTCCAACTCTTGCATTTCAAGGAAAGAAATTCAAAATGAACTTTGAAAAATCAAGAAAATGTAACTGTGACAAGGTAAACCACAACCAAACACTTCTGAAATATTCCAACTCTTGCATTTCAACGAAAGAAATTCAAAATGAACTTTGAAAAATCAAGAAAATGTAACTTTGACAAGGTAAACCACAACCAAACACTACTGAAATATTCCAACTCTTGCATTTCAACGAAAGAAATTCAAAATGAATTTTGAAAAATCAAGAAAATGTAACTGTGACAAGTTAAACCATAACCAAACGCTACTGAAATATTCCAACTCATGCATTTCAATGAAAGAAATTCAAAATGAACTTTGAAAAATCAAGAAAATGTAACTGTGACAAGGTAAACCACGACCAAACACTACTGAAATATTCCAACTCTTGCATTTCAACGAAAGAAATTCAAAATGAACTTTGAAAAATCAAGAAAATGTAACTGTGACAAGGTAAACCACAACCAAACACTACTGAAATATTCCAACTCTTGCATTTCAACGACAGAAATTCAAAATGAACTTTGTAAAGTTACGAAAATGTAACTGTGACAAGGTAAACCACGACCAAACACTACTGAAATATTCCAACTCTTGCATTTCAACGAAAGAAATTCAAAATGAACTTTGAAAAATCAAGAATATGTAACTATGACAAGGTAAACCACAACCAAACACTTCTGAAATATTCCAACTCTTGCATTTCAATGAAAGAAATTCAAAATGAACTTTGAAAAATCAGGAAAATGTAACTGTGACAAGGTAAACCACAACCAAACACTACTGAAATATTCCAACTCTTGCATTTCAACGAAAGAAATTCAAAATGAACTTTGAAAAATCACGAAAATGTAACTGTGACAAGGTAAACCACGACCAAACACTACTGAAATATTCCAACTCTTGCATTTCAACGAAAGAAATTCAAAATGAACTTTGAAAAATCAAGAATATGTAACTGTGACAAGGTAAACCACAACCAAACACTTCTGAAATATTACAACTCTTGCATTTCAATGAAAGAAATTCAAAATGAACTTTGAAAAATCAAGAAAATGTAACTGTGACAAGGTAAACCACAACCAAACACTACTGAAATATTCCAACTCTTGCATTTCAACGAAAGAAATTCAAATGAACTTTGAAAAATCAAGAAAATGTAACTGTGACAAGGTAAACCACAAGCAAACACTACTGAAATATTCCAACTCTTGCTTTTCAACGAAAGAAATTCAAAATGAACTTTGAAAAATCAAGAAAATGTAACTGTGACAAGGTAAACCACAACCAAACACTACTGAAATATTCCAACTCTTGCATTTCAACGAAAGAAATTCAAAATCAACTTTGAAAAATCAAGAAAATGTAACTTTGACAAGGTAAACCACAACCAAACACTACTGAAATATTCCAACTCTTGCATTTCAACGAAAGAAATTCAAAATGAACTTTGAAAAATCAAGAAAATGTAACTGTGACAAGTTAAACCATAACCAAACGCTACTGAAATATTCCAACTCATGCATTTCAATGAAAGAAATTCAAAATGAACTTTGAAAAATCTAGAAAATGTAACTGTGACAAGGTAAACCACGACCAAACACTACTGAAATATTCCAACTCTTGCATTTCAACGAAAGAAATTCAAAATGAACTTTGAAAAATCAAGAAAATGTAACTGTGACAAGGTAAACCACAACCAAACACTACTGAAATATTCCAACTCTTGCATTTCAACGACAGAAATTCAAAATGAACTTTGTAAAATCACGAAAATGTAACTGTGACAAGGTAAACCACGACCAAACACTACTGAAATATTCCAACTCTTGCATTTCAACGAAAGAAATTCAAAATGAACTTTCAAAAATCAAGAATATGTAACTATGACAAGGTAAACCACAACCAAACACTTCTGAAATATTCCAACTCTTGCATTTCAATGAAAGAAATTCAAAATGAACTTTGAAAAATCAGGAAAATGTAACTGTGACAAGGTAAACCACAACCAAACACTACTGAAATATTCCAACTCTTGCATTTCAACGAAAGAAATTCAAATGAACTTTGAAAAATCACGAAAATGTAACTGTGACAAGGTAAACCACGACCAAACACTACTGAAATATTCCAACTCTTGCATTTCAACGAAAGAAATTCAAAATGAACTTTGAAAAATCAAGAATATGTAACTGTGACAAGGTAAACCACAACCAAACACTTCTAAAATATTCCAACTCTTGCATTTCAATGAAAGAAATTCAAAATGAACTTTGAAAAATCAAGAAAATGTAACTGTGACAAGGTAAACCACAACCAAACACTACTGAAATATTCCAACTCTTGCATTTCAACGAAAGAAATTCAAATGAACTTTGAAAAATCAAGAAAATGTAACTGTGACAAGGTAAACCACAAGCAAACACTACTGAAATATTCCAACTCTTGCTTTTCAACGAAAGAAATTCAAAATGAACTTTGAAAAATCAAGAAAATGTAACTGTGACAAGGTAAACCACAACCAAACACTACTGAAATATTCCAACTCTTGCATTTCAACGAAAGAAATTCAAAATCAACTTTGAAAAATCAAGAAAATGTAACTTTGACAAGGTAAACCACAACCAAACACTACTGAAATATTCCAACTCTTGCATTTCAACGAAAGAAATTCAAAATGAACTTTGAAAAATCAAGAAAATGTAACTGTGACAAGTTAAACCATAACCAAACACTACTGAAATATTCCAACTCTTGCATTTCAATGAAAGAAATTCAAAATGAACTTTGAAAAATCAAGAAAATGTAACTGTGACAAGGTAAACCACGACCAAACACTACTGAAATATTCCAACTCTTGCATCTCAACGAAAGAAATTCAAAATGAACTTTGAAAAATCAAGAAAATGTAACTGTGACACGGTAAACCACAACCAAACACTACTGAAATATTCCAACTCTTGCATTTCAACGAAAAAATTCAAAATCAACTTTGAAAAATCAAGAAAATGTAACTGTGACAAGGTAAACCACAACCAAACACTACTGAAATATTCCAACTCTTGCATTTCAACGAAAGAAATTCAAAATGAAGTTTGAAAAATCAAGAAAATGTAACTGTGACATGGTAAACGACAACCAAACACTACTGAAATATTCCAACTCTTGCATTTCAATGATAGAAATTCAAAATGAATTTGAAAAATCAAGAAAGTGTAACTCTGACAAGGTAAACCATAACCAAACACTAATGAAATATTCCAACTCTTGCATTTCAACGAAAGAAATTCAGAATGAACTTTGAAAAATCAAGAAAATGTAACTGTGACAAGGTAAACCACAACCAAACACTACTGAAATATTCCAACTCTTGCATTTCAACGAAAGAAATTCAAAATGAACTTTGAAAAATCAAGAAAATGCAACTGTGACAAGGTAAACCACAACCAAACACTACTGAAATATTCCAACTCTTGCATTTCAACGAAAGAAATTCAAATTGAACTTTGAAAAATCAAGAAAATGTAACTGTGACAATGTAAACCACAACCAAACACTACTGAAATATTCCAACTCTTGCATTTCAACGAAAGAAATTCAAAATGAACTTTGAAAAATCAAGAAAATGTAACTGTGACAATGTAAACCACAACCAAACACTAGTGAAATAGTCCAACTCTTGCATTTCAACGAAAGAAATTCAAATGAACTTTGAAAAATCAAGAAAATGTAACTGTGACAAGGTAAACCACAACCAAACACTACTGAAATATTCCAACTCTTGCATTTCAGTGAAAGAAATTCAAAATGAAGTTGGAAAAATCAGGCCTTTGGAGTGTCGGGGGACCTTTTTTGGGGGGAGAGGGGCCGGGGGGAAGGGTCGTTCTGTGTCTCAATGCACAAAAAAATATTAAAAAATGGGGCGGCGCATCCCTGCGGCGCATCCCTGCGGCGCATCCCTGCGGCGCATCCCTATGGCGCTTCCCCCGACCCGCGGCGCATCCCCATGCGGCGCATTCCTGGCCCGCGGCGCTTCTCGGGCCCGGGGGACCTTTGAGGACCGGGGGGAGGGCATTTGGGGTCCGGGGGCCCTTTGAGGACCAGAGGAGGGCCTTTGAGGGTCTGAGGAGGGCGTTTGGGGGGCTGGGGCTCTATGGGAGCTTGGGGGGCCCTTGAGGACCAGGGGAGGGCCTTTGAGGGTCTGAGGAGGGCGTTTGAGGGTCTGAGGAGAGCGTTTGGGGTCCGGGGGACGTTTGGGGGTCCGGGGGCCCTTTGAGGACCAGAGGAGGGCCTTTTGAGGGTCTGAGGAGGGTGTTTGGGGGGCTGGGGCTCTATGGGAGCTTGGGGGACCTTTGAGTACCGGGGGCTTCCTTCGGGGTTGGGGTGGGGGATCGGAACCCTTTGGGGTTGGGGTAGAGGACCTCACAACACTGTTCAAATGGAACTTGTGTATTATAACGACCACAGAGTTTCACCCTCAAATTCTCTTCTAAAACCTTTCCTAATATCTTCTTTCAAAATGTCTCTAACTGTTTCGCCGAAATAATCCCATAAAATGGATAAAACGGTTTCGCCCAAATAATCCCTAAACGTAATTTCAGCGTGTTCCTTTTGTTTGGCATCTCTGTGCTTTCACATTTCAAATTTCTAGGAAACCCTTTCCTACGTTAATCTCTTCATCTCATAAATGTTCCTAGCTAAACTATTATGGTTTCGTTAGAATATCAATTTATCTCTCCGACTTAAAGCTCCGTGAAGCTGTATTTAAAAATAGAATTTCTATCTCTTTAGACTCCCGCATAATTCCAAGATAACAAGTGATGTCATTTATGATTCCTGACACTAAAGATCAGTGAAGCCCTATTTAAAAATAGAATATTAATTTTTCTCTCTGACCTAAAGAACGTTTATCCCTCAGCCCTAAGATTAAAGAAGCCATAATGTTTCTTAATTCCCCCTTCGTGAATCAATAATTTCCCCACCGATTATGTAAATCAAGTCTACAGGCTAGGTTCTACTCCCAACAGGACCACGTGGTTTATGTTTTTCCAAGTGAAAAAGTTCCTGTTTTTTCATTCTCACTGACAAAAACCATAAAACATCCATAATTTGATGTTGACATCCGAGAAAAACATCCAATAAATCGAACAACACACATAACCAACCATGAAAACAACCATAAATGTGAGAAAGTTCCTGTTTTTTCAAGTGAGAAAATTCTTGTTTTTTCATTCTCACTGAGAAAACCATAAACCACGTGGTCCTGTTCGGACTCAATAAGGCCATTCTACTCATAAAAGGCGGAGTTTAACATATTTTTTAGTTAGTTCTCATTTTTTTCAAGCATTTAGAAAAACCTAGTTCAATACAATGCATTTGTAACTGAAAAACTTGTATAAATTGGATATTATGCACATCCCATGGATTATAAGTCTTTGTATTGTTCTAAATAAATTGCCTAGAAATACCTAAGTCAAGTTTCTTAATTTCCTTGAGAGCTTCTCTAGTTTTTCCTATGTTATCAAAAATAATCTTACAACGCGTTCAATCACTAGATTATGTCTTTACGTTGGATTCTTAATCTTAAAAAACAATGAAGTAGCTAACTAAGTCCAATGTATGCAAAGGTTTGTTATTCTAATGATCATATTTTGTAATTAATTAAAAAAACTTTTTCCATAAAAATAAGTTTTCAAAGAAAAGTAAAGAGCTCCATTAAACAAAAATGAGCAAAAATAAAATCAAATAATCTATCAAGCGTGAAACTACCACAAATCAGCATCGATAAATAAATGAAGCCCAAAACGAACAGAAATTACAATAATTAACCGAGTCAAACTCAAAACGAGCAGAAATTAACATAAGTTGGGCGCAAAACCCCTATGCCTTCCCAAGGCCAGAAGAAAATTTGCACTTTACTGAAAAAATATAAATTTTTTTACTTTTATAACTTTAATAAATCAAATAATTTTAACATTTTGATTACTAAATATTAGTATATGTATATTAAACCGACTCATTTATGCTAGTTTTACTACAAAGGTGTTAAAACCAAAAACTGTTCACCAGAATAATGGAAGACGTGCGACGCTGCTAATCTAATGCATGAGGAGCAGACTGAAAAGGAGCTCACAGAGTTTGAGGAGCCCAAGTGAAGCCCAAGAAAGGGAAAAAGAAAATTTGTTACAAGTGATATTGAACCCTCTCTTACCCCCATGAGAACACAGCTGAGCCTCAGCTTAAAGAGCAAGTCGAAAAAAAAACTTTTTTGTATGAATCCACCCTATTTAAGAGAACGATGGTATATAATAAAATACCACCAAATACCGAAGATATTTCCCAAATCAACTTTAGTAGGTATTTAAATTGATGCGTACTTTTCTCAATTATGCTGTCCCTACCATTTATTATTGTGTCGGAAGATTAACAGAAATCTAGAAAAAAAAAAAAATATGGTCAGTTGGTGATTCCCACGTTCTTTTTTTTTTTTTTTTTTTGCCAATTGTCTTTCAAAGCGTTTAAACTGAAAATTTTATTGTCTTAAGCCGATTCGAAGAAGTAACCCCTTTCATTATCGAAACGGTGTGACAAAAAAAAAAAAAACTTTTTTTTTTGTTTATAAGATTGCACTTGTGATGGAGCAGTCAGTCTTGGAGACGCGAGAAAAAAACAATTTCGTTCCTTTGATCTGAAAAACTATACTCCTTATTTATATACTTAATTTCTGATCGTTTTTAGTATAATAATTTAGATATATTGGGATATAATCCCCAACTGTTTAGAATGATTTGTGCGTTGTTTATACCAATGCTCCCAAAAAATGACTCATTCAAGTGTAGTTCTCTTCCAAAATAAAACATAATTTTCCTTCATAGGAGAGAGTTGAAACCAGCTTTTTATAAAATTATAAATATATATATATATATATATATATATATATATATATATATATATATATATATATATATATATATATATATATATATATATATATATATATACATATATATATATATATATATATATATATATATATATATATATATATATATATATATATATATATATATATATATATATATATATATATATAATATATATATATATATATATATATATATATATATATATATATATATATATATATATATATATATATATATATATATATATATATATATATATATATATAGCCTAGGATCTATATATACATTAAATAGCCTAGAACCTTTCAATATCTCAAGACGGCTTTAAATGTATAAGAGACATCCTCTTGGAGGGTCTAATATTGTAGGAGAGGGTTCGAATCAGTAGAAAGCCCCTAAGACCGGATGAAGTTGAAAGTTTTTAGATAATCGGCAGAAATGAGCATTTGGAAGTGGCACAGACATTTAGCCTCTAAAAAATGATTACTTCCTTGACTAAGATAAATTTATTTAAATCAATACTAAGCAAGCGTTGTCTGTAAACTATATTTACGAGAGTTGTTGTTGGAGTGGATTTTCCTGACACCGGCTTCATTTTTAAAAGCGTAGGGAAGGGACAATTAAATTATGTACTAAAAATTAGGCTTCCTAAAGTAGAACAATAGGGACTTTTTTTCTCAAAAACAACACTCAAAATTCCTGTAAAATTTTCTTATCTTTTAGACCCTAGAAAACGAGAAGGATACATAGATTGATAGAAATCCAATGGTAAAAGGCATTAGATGATGGGTAAAACAAAAATAACATGTCGACAAAGTAATTTAGACCGACCTGAGATTATTTCCGAAATCCTGAGCATTTCTTGGCAGTTCAGCTCCAATCCTTGACCAGAATACGACAGTACTCCCAAAGTTGTACGGACAAGACAATTCCAAATCATCCCCCTGCTGCACGCTGGGCCATACATACAAGCCATTTGCATCTACAAAACCAGTATGCATTATATGTGATATATATATATTATATGTGATATATTATTTGTGATATATATATTATATATATATATAGGAAACACCCACTACGCTGAAAAGAAGTACGGCAATAAATAGTGTCTTCATTGTGTCTTTACTAACAAATGATTTAGAATCACACAAGCATGAAAAGCGTGTGTGAATCACACAAGCGTAAAGCATGAAAGCATGCTAGACTGGCAGGTGGACGGCAGGTGGCTTTATCAGATAAGTCCAGTTTTCATAGCATAAGATTTGGAAATTCGATAGAACAAAGCAGGCAGCATAGAACAAAGCACTGCAGTATGAAAAGATATCAAAAATGAAGTTTTTGTAAAAAGTGGTTCTATTTTTTAATTTTTTGTTTTTTGATTAGAAAAGGCAAAAGAACTTTTTATTTCCGTTTGAATGAGCTCTCTCGTGACATTCTAGGGCCACTGGGTCGATGCGACCACCCCTGGGGAAAAGATGTAACAAACAAATAAACACGCATCTGTGATCTTCCTTTTCTCAAAAAATTCCACTTTTTTTCTTTTGGCAAGAAATTCAAAATTTTGCTGATAGGAGCTTGAAACCTCTACAGTAAGGTTCTCTGATACGCTGAAACTGATGGTGTGATTTTAATTAAGAATCTATGACTTTTAGGGGGTGCTTTTTTGATATTCCACACACCCCTGCACACCTTTCAGTTAGTATAGGTTAGAATTCGTTCTTTATTGTAAAATTAACATTGGACGTGATCGTCTCTTATTAGGTTGCTAGCTACCGCTGCAAACCAGATGATTTCTTAAGGAACATAATTAAAATTTCTTAATGTAATAAATATAATTTGTTTTAATTACAAAAGGTTTTTAACCCCATTAATTTTCTTTAAAATGAGCCATTTAACAACTCTTTACGATGTTCCAGTGCCAAGCAATCTGTTGAATTACTAACCTATACTATAATTAAGTGGCGTATAAAATTTAGTATAGGCAAGAGGTCATTCTTTATTATAATTCCAGTGCCAAGCTATCTGTGGAAAAGAAAGAAAGAAAAAAAGAGAAAAAAAATGCCGTTTAGGCAGAATGTTGTATTAGCTGCCACTTTTCTTGATTTTCAAGCCAATATATTTCCCTTTCTGTTCAAGCCAATAGACAGAAGGTTCTTCATACAGGGGTTTCGGACAAGACGGTTCTAATGGTGTACTTTTTGTTTTGATATGACTCTTTTTTTAGGAACTATGGGTTTTTATATTTCTTAACATTGGACGTGATCGTCTCTTAATAGGTTGCTAGCTACCGCTGCAACCCGGATTAAGTGGCGTATAAAATGTAGTATAGGCAAGAGGTCGTTCTTTATTATAATTTTTTGGAGTTATGGGTTTTTATATTTTTTAACATTGTACGTGAGCGTCCCTTACTAGGTTGCTAGCTACCGCTGCAGCCCGGATTGGCTCGAGTTCGATTACCGGTATGGGAAATATTTTGATTTATTTTCTTTCTGGTTATGATTTTTTTTTGGTTTGAATTAAAAAATTTAACATTGGAAGTGATCGTTTCTTCCTAGGTTGCTAGCTACCGCTGCAACCCAGATATGTAAGCTTTACTAACCTATACTATAGTTAAGTGGCCAGTAAAATTTAGTAAAGGCAAGAGGTCGTTCTTTATTATATATCTGTAATCTTCATCATTACCATACCGTTCCTTGCTCTTTTGTCTAGCCTGCTCAATTGCTGCTTCTCTATAAAGTTTATCATTGTGATAATGCTCCTTGATCTTTTGTTTGGCTCTCTCAATTTTACTTCTCGATACGCCTGGTCGGTTGAATACCTTTGCTTTTCTCTTTTCAAGATACTATCTCTGTTGTTTGTGTAGTACTGTTTTTTCAATTTGCGTGCAGCTTGCTTGATTGAAACCATTATGTAATTATGAATGTGAACATTTACAGTTCTGACGCTTCTTATATAGTAATTATGACGTCACAGCGTAATGATTTTATTGACGTCATAGCGCAATGATATTATTTCATGACGTCTTCAGAAACAACAATATAATTTCGTGTTTTTCTATTCACGTCATAGCTCTAATATAAAACTATGACGACATTCAATATTTATCTAGTAGGGTTTCAGACAAGGTAATTCTAATGATGTACTTTTGTTTTGATTTTACTCATTTTTTAGGAGTTTTGTTATATTTCTTAGCATTGGACTGATCGTCTCTTACTAGATTGCTAGCTACTGCTGCAACCCAGATTCACATTTATAGTTATTTATGAGAGGCAACCTGGCCGAGTGGTCCAAGGCACTGGTGTTAGCCACCAGTCTCTTCGGAGGCGTGGGTTCAAATCTTACCGCTGGTATACGATTATGTTTGAAAGACTGCAGTGTGAAAAGACATCGAAAATGCAGTTTTTGGTGGAAAAATTTATTCTCTTTTAGAAATAATTTATTTTAGTCACAAAAGGTTTTTAACCCAATTAATTTCCTTTAAAATGAGCTATTGAACAACCCTCTACGATGTTCCAGTGCCAAGCTATCTGTGGAAAAGAAAAAAAGAAAAAAAGAAAGAAAAAAATATCCCGTTTAGGCAGAATGTTGTAGTAGCTGCCACTTTTCTTGATTTTCAAGCCAATATATTTCCCTTGCTGTTCAAGCCAAGGGACAGAAAGTTTCCTATACAGGGGCTTCGGACAAGGCGGTTCTAATGGTGTACTTTTTGTTTTGATCTGACTCCTTTGTTAGGAACTATGGGTTTTTATATTTCTTAACATTGGACGTGATCGTCTCTTACTAGGTTGCTAGCTACCGCTGCAACCCGGATGTAATTAATAGGTTGCTAGATACCGCTGCAACCTAGATATTCTTATTTCTGCTACTATGGGCTAAGTTTCGTTCTTTACTGTAAAAACTGATCGTCTCTTACTAGGTTGCTAGCTACCGCTGCAACCCGGATTACTGTAGAGTTTATTACCATGAACTATTTGATTGCTTCAAAATTAAAATATCTTTTTAAAGACTGCAGTACGAAAATACATCAAAAATGCAGTTTTTTGGACAAAATTGATTCTACTTTAAAAATATTTTATTTTTAATGACAAAAGTGACTAGATGCACCAATTTCCTTTAAAATGAGCCATTATACAGCTCTCTATGATTTTTCAGTGCCCAGCTAGCTGAGGAGTAAAATCAAGTGGAAAGAAAAAAAGATGCCGTCTGTGGAGTATTAGGAAGAGGGAAAAGTATTAGGAAGAAGGATAAATCCAAAAACAAGCCCGGAGAACTAAAAAGATCTATTATAAAAGGTCTGAAACTATTCAATGTTATTAAAACGGTGTGAAATTGTAAATAAAGAAAGGTTGTAAGTTACTCTGAGTATAAGATCTTGCCAATGTCTTCCAAATATTTTGCACGCTACCAATAGTCCTAACTTGAACAGTAAAGAATTTAGAATATTTTGGTCTGGCCATAGAAATGACCAAACTTTACACAACATATCCCAAATTTCTACTTGTACCTATTTGCACTCTCAAAATAGATCTCCGTGTGAAGTTCATATTCTTTCATAATTTGACTGTTTTTCTGAGCTACTGACACTTTAAGACAATACAAATCATGCAGTGCGTTCTCCCCGTTCTAATATTCATTTTCTTTATCTTCCATTAGACGCCCTTTTCAGGAGAATGTTTTCCTGCTTCCACTTTGTACTTTTCAAATGTCTCTGCGAGTTAAGGTGGACATGCTACAAAATAAGTTCATTTTTCGTCATTACTGAAAGATCCACCAAGAAGTCCTTGCCTCGTTGACTTATATAAAAGATCCTCATTGACTGTTACTGCTTGAATTCGTGCTTTACGGGATAAATACCCAGGATATCTGGATCTTAAAACAATTTCTTCTATTAATTGTTGCTTTTCAAAACACACACAGTCTATAATAAGGAAGAGGTATAAATCCAAAAACAAACCCGGAGAACTAGAAAGAACTATTATAAAAGGTATGAAACTATTCAATGTTATCAAAATGGGGTGATATTGTAAATAAAGAAAGGTTGTAAGTTACTCTGAGTATAAGATCTTGCCAATGTCTTCCAATTTTTTTGCACGCTACCAATAGTCCTAACTTGAACAGTAAAGAATTTAGAATATTTTGGTCTGGCCTTAGAAATGACCAAACTTTACACATTCAAACAAGAAAATTAGAGCAACGGTAAATTATAATTGTTATTATTGAAGCTCTGCTCAAACAGGAAACAAAAAACTGAAAAATTAGCGCTTGCAATTAACGAAATATGAAAGAAAATAATGAGACAACCTTTATATCTTGGTGTTTCATTATACTTTTGTCGATGTATCCTGTATTCACGTATTGATTCAATTGCTTTTTCATATTTAAACTCCAAGTTTTGCTTCTCCGAGCGTTGGTCGTTACCAAAGATTCGGAATTCTTGAAGGAATTTCAAAGCGTTTTGTATGTCTTGTCGAGCTCTTCTTACTTTGGATAACATTTCAGGATAATATGCGCTTAAAATATCTTTATCAAGTGAATCTCGAACTATTTCTAATTCTGTAATTTTCTTGTATACATTCAAGAATTGCTTGTTTTCTTTGGGTTTGACTTTCAGACCTTTCAAAAGTGTAACCGGTGATTGTGTCGGTGTGGAGGTTTGCGTGGGTGGTATGGTTGTTGGTAAGGGTGGTATGGGTGTTCGAATAGTATACTTTTTGTTTTGATCTGAATCTTTTTTCATGAGTTATGGGTTACTTTAGTATTTACTATAGGGCGTGATCGTCTCTTACTAGGTTGCTAGCTACCACTGCAACCCGGATTATTAAAAACAGGAAAAAGCCTACGGCTTTTTCTTCTTTGAAATAGTAAGAGACTAACCTCAAATAATCAAGTAGCGAACTAAATCCAATTTATGTAATTGGTTTTTATTCCAATGATCGTCTTTTAATGGAAAATTTTAATATATTGACCTTAAATATAACTGTACTAGACTATACTATACGTAAGTGGCCTAGAAAAATTTAGTATAGGCAAGAGGTCGTTCTTTACTGTAAAACAGGAAAAAGCCTACGGCTTTTTCTTCTTTGAAATAGTAAGAGACGAACCACAAACAATCAAGTAGCTAACTAAGTCCAAAGTCTGCAATGGTTTGTTATTGCAATGATCGTCCCTTAATGTAACTTCATCATTATCATACCGTTCCTTACTCTTTTGTTTGGCTGTCTCAATTTTCGCATGTCTATAAACTACATCATTATAATAACGCTGTTTGTCACTATCAATTTTCGCATCTCGATACACCTTGTCAGTTGAATACCTTTGCTTTTCCCTTTTCAAGATGTTGTCTCTGTTTTTGTATAGTACTGTTTTTTTAAATTACGTATAACTCGCTTAGAACGCATCCTATTACAAAACAAGAAATAATATTTTCATCTAATTAACACTTCTTATAACTCGTATCGAGTATCCATAACCTAACAAAAAATAAAACTAATTTTTAAATTTTCAGGTATTTTGTTAGTTTGAATGAAAAGATTAAAATTATTGCTCAGATATCATAAATATGTTTGCAGTTTACATAATCACTTTAGCGATTCTAAACTGAAAAATAAAATATATAAAAAATGAAATTTTTGGTCTGAAAATACATAGTCAATCCCACATCGGGTAGTTAGAACCTAACCAAAAATAAAACTAATTTTAACATTTTAAGGTATTTTTCTAGCTTGTATTGAAATATTCAAACTATTGCTCGGATAGCATGGATATTTTTGCAGTTTACACAAGCTGCAAAGAACGCACAGGCTGATCTTTGTAAATTGAGAAAAATTTTACGAATGTTTTACCGGGATTATGAAAAATATTCAAAATTAAAGATTAGAATTATCTCTGAAAGAATAGATTTTGTTGAAAAGTCAGCTAGAGATGCTTTCGCAAAACTTCATAGTAATATCCAAAAGAAATGTTGCATGTTTAGTGAAAAGCTTCCAAGGTATGGACCGGCAACTATGGAACAGTTTATACAGATGTAATGGGAAATCTTATACATCACTGTGAATATATGGAGGCATAATTGTCCTTTACTTAATTTCAGCTTAAATTCGATGATCGAGCCTTTATTTAATTAGGTAGAATGTTGTAGTAGTAGTTCTAGTAGTTGTAGTATGTTGGACGTGATCGTCTCTTACTAGGTTACTAGCTACCGCTGCAACCCGGATCAAGTCTCCGATTGTAAAGTCGTATATCAGTTACTATGGGCGAGAGATCGTTCTTCACTGTAAACTATAGTTAAATGGCCTATAAAATTTAGTATAGGCAAGAGGTCGTTCTTTATTATAATTTAATATATTAAATTTAAAGCAATATCACTTAAATTAAAAATTTAAAAAAAGATACTCAGTTTAGCTACCTCCTAGACAAATATAATAACTTTAATATAAATTAATATAGGCAAGAGGTCATTCTTTATTATAATCATCTCTCACTAGGTTGCTAGCTACCTCTGCAACCCGTATCTAAATATAAAAACTTTAATATAAATTAATATAGGCAAAAGGTCGTTCTTTATTATATTATATGGCGTATTAATTATGATGATTTCTTAAGGAACATAATTAAATTTCTTAATGTAATAAAAAAAAATTTGTTTTAATTACATAAGGTTTTTAACCCCACTAATTTCCTTTAAAATAAGCCATTGAACAACTCTCTACGATGATCCAGTGCCATGCTATCTGTTGAATTACTAACCTATACTATAATTAAGTGGCGTATAAAATTTAGTATAGGCAAGAGGTCGTTCTTTATTATAAAATCCAGTGCCAAGCTATCTACGGAATATAAAGTTTAAATACAACTTTACCACGAACAGTTTAATTGCTTCAAAAATCAAATATCTTTGAAAAGACAGCAGTATGAAAAGACATCAAAAATACTGTTTTTAGTGGAAAAATTTATTCTGTTTTAAAAATAATTTATTTTAGTTACAAAAGATTTTTAACCCAATTTATTTCCTTTAAAATGAGCCATTGAGCAACTCTCTACGATGTTCCAGTGCAAAGCTATCTGTGGAATTACTAACCTATACTATAATTAAGTGGCGTATAAAATTTAGTATAGGCAAGAGGTCGTTCTTTATTATAAAAATATTCAAAATTCGGATTAAAATTCTCTCTGAAAGAGCGGATTTGTTGAAAAGTTGACTAGAAATGCTTTGGTAAAACTTCATAGTAATATCCAAAAACAATGTTGTATGTTTAATGAAAATCTTCCAAGGTATGGACCGGGAACTGTGGAACAGTTTACAGATGTAATGGGAAATATTAGACATCACTGTGAATAAATGGAGGCATAATTGTCCTTTACTTAGTTTCAGCTTTATTCGAGGATCGAACCCTTATGTACTACATCCAACGACTATGAAGTCATTTATCAATATTGTACATAAAAAATGAAGTTTTTTGTAAAAATCTTTTCTGTTTAAAAAAAAAATTAATTGCAAATGGCATTAGATCTAGAGATTTTCTTAAAAATGAGTCATTGAACAAATCTCTACGATGTTCCAGTGCCAAGCTATCTGTGGAAAAGAAAAAAAATATGCCGTTTGGGCAGAATGCTGTAGTAGCTCTCAGTTTTCTTGATTTTCAAGCCAATATATTTCCCTTACTGTTAAAGTCAAACGACAGAAAGTTTCCTATATAAGGGTTTTGGACAAGGCAGTTCTAATGGTATACTTTTTGTTTTGATCGGACTTTATTTTAAGGAGTTATGGGTTTTTATATTTCTTAACATTGGACGTGATCGTCTCTTAATAGGTTGCTAGCTACCGCTGCAACCCAGATACAGCTACCCGTGCAACCATAATATATCAGTTACTATAAGCCAGAGATCGTTCTTTACTGTAAACACACAGGAAAAAGCCAACGGCTTTTTCTTCTTTGAAATAGTAAGAGACGAGTCTCAAACAATCAAGTAGCTAGCTAATTCCAATGTATGCAATTGTTTGTTATTCCAATGATCGTCTTTTATTGTAATTATTAGGGTGCTAGCTACCGCTGCAACCCGGATTAAAAATAATTTGTTTTTTAAATGCAAAAGGTTTTTAACCCCATTTATCTCCTTTAAAATGAGCCATTAAACAACTCTCTACGATGTTCCAGTGCCAAGCTATCTGTGGAATTACTAAACTATGCTATAATTAAGTAGTGTATAAAATTTAGTATAGGCAAGAGGTCGTTCTTTATTATAACAATAGTTGTCTCGTACTTTTCAGGACAGTTTGTTATACTACACAGAGAATTTTTTGCCAAATATTCAGTAGAACTAAAAGAACTGTTTAAAACACAGTTAGAAATACTTTTTTCTTGAGTCGGTATTCCAGGAATTTGTTCTAAATCATTAGTCTTACAAACACATATACTAATAACCCTAACAGGCTCGTTTTCGCCATAATTGAAAAACATTGCTTTTCCTTCGCTGCTGATAGGTATGCTTGTATATATATTTTTATTGCTGCTACATAAACTGCAATTGCTCCTTCCAAAATTAATATACGAATTTTCTAAGAAGTACGCCTCTGTATATTCACTGTGTTGTCGAACATTTTCCATTGTATCTATAAACTGTTCCGCAGTTGCCAGTCCATACCTTGGAAGCTTTTCATTAAACTGCCAACATTTCTTTTGGATATTACTATGAAGCTTTGCCAAAGTATTTCTAGCCGACTTTTCAACAGCATCCGCTCTTTCAAAGAGAATTTTAATCTGTAATTTTGAATACTTTTCGTGATCCCGATAAAACATGCGTAAAATGTTTCTCAATTTACAAAGATCAGCCCGCATTTTTGCCATCTTCTTGTATTTCTGAATGTAATTTTTCCCTTTGTCCTTATGCGTTCTTCGGTACAACCTCGCAGAGAATTTAATTTTTTCATTATAGCTTTTGTCACCCCAGTATCTACCCATTATTCTGGTAGCAACTTTTTTCTTATGTTTGTTTCGGTAATCTATATCGTTATCATACCGTTCCTTGCTCTTTTGTTTGGCTGTCTCAATTGTTGCTTCTCTGTAATCTTCATCATTATCATACCGTTCCTTAATCTTTTGTTTGGCTGTCTCAATTTTTGCATGTCTATAATCTTCATCATTGTGATAACACATCTTGCTGTTTTGTTTTGCTCTCTCAATTTTTACTTCTCGATACGCCTGGTCGGTTGAATACCTTTGCTTTTCTCATATCAAGATGCTATCTCTGTTTTTTTGGCAGTACTGTTTTTTTAACTTGCGTGTAGCTTGCTTTGATCTAACCATTATGTAATTGACGAATGAGACCATTTACATCTTTGTCGTTCTTAAGTAGTATTTTCGCCATAATTGAAAAACATTGCTTTTCCTTCGCTGTTGATAGGTATGCTTGTATTTATATTTTTATTGCTGCTACATAAACTGCAATTGCTCCTTCCAAAATTAATATACGAATTTTCTAAGAAGTACGCCTCCGTATATTCACTGTGTTGTCGAACATTTTCCATTGCATCTATAAACTGTTCCGCAGTTGCCAATCCATACCTTGGAAGCTTTTCGTTAAACTGACAACATTTCTTTTGGATATTACTATGAAGCTTTGCCAAGGAATTTCTAGCCGACTTTTCAACAGCATCCGCTCTTTCAAAGAGAATTTTAATCTGTAATTTGGAATACTTTTCGTGATCCCGATAAAACATGCGTAAAATGTTTCTCAATTTACAAAGATCAGCCTGCATTTTTGCCATCTTCTTGTATTTCTGAATGTAATTTTTCCCTTTGTCCTTATGCGTTCTTCGGTACAACCTCGCAGAGAATTTAATTTTTTCATTATAGATTTTGTCACCCCAGTAACGCTCCTTGATCTTTTGTTTTGCTGTCTCAATTTTTACTTCTCGATACACCTGGACGGTTGAATACCTTTGCTTTTGGTTTTTCTTATATTTGATGCGGTAATCTTCATCATTGTGATAACTCTCCTTGAACTTTTGTTTGGCTGTCTCAATTTTTGCATGTCTATAATCTTCATCACTGTGATAACACATCTTGCTGTTTTGTTTTGCTCTCTCAATTATTACTTCTCGATACGCCTGGTCGGTTGAATACATTTGTTTTGCTCTCTCAATTATTACTTCTCGATACGCCTGGTCGGTTGAATACCTTTGTTTTGCTCTCTCAATTTTTACTTCTCGATGCAACTGGTCGGTTGAATACCTTTGCTTTTCTCTTTTCAAGATACTATCTCTGTTGTTTGTGTAGTACTGTTTTTTCAAATTGCGTATAGCTTGCTTCGATCTAACCATTATTCTAATCAAGAATGAGAGAATTTATATCTGTGTCGTTCTTAAGTAGTAATACTATGTACCCTGGTATGTCGTTTACTAGATTTCAGCTATATCCAATGAAACTTGCATAGTCCCCATTTGTAATCAATTATATCGATCCTTTATAGAATTTTTAGGAGTTATGGGTTTTTATATTTCTTAACATTGGACGTGATCGTCTCTTACTAGGTTGCTAGCTATCGCTGCAACCGAGATTATAAACTGCAAAACATTTATGGTACCTGAGCAATAACTTTAACCTTCTAATTTAAACTGGAAAACTACCCGAAAAATTTTAAATTAGTTTAATTTTTTGTTGAAATTACAAACAGGAAAAAGCTTACGGCTTTTTCTTAGTTTGAGTAGTAAGAGACGAATTTCAGAGAATAAAGCATGTAAGTGAGTCAATTATCGCACCATACTCTAGAAAAGTTTACCGATGATAATACTGCCACTAAAGCTAGAGCTACTACTTTTGATTATTTTTCAGTTACTATGAGCAAGCGTTCGTTCTTTATTCTAATACTATTGAGACAAGTAGCTATTATTACTATAGAGTGCATTACCATGAACTTTTTGATTGCTTCAAAATTCAAATATCTTTGAAAAGACTGCAGTATGAAAATACATCAAAAATGCAATTTTTTGACAAAATTGATTCTACTTTAAAAAGTATTTTATTTTTAATTGCTAAAGGCACTAGATGTTGCAATTTCCTTTAAAATGAGCTATTATACAGCTCTCTATGATTTTCCAGTGCCCAGCTAGCCGAGGAGAAAAATCAAGCGGAAAGAAAAAAATATCCCCTTTGTGGAGAATAACGTGGTAAAAGTCAATTTTCTTGATTTTCAAGCCAATATATTTTCTTTGTTATTCAAGCCAAAGGGCGGTAAGTTTCCTTTATAGAGGATTTGGATAAGGCGGTTCTAATGGTGTACTTTTTGTTTTGATCTGACTCTTTTCTTAGGAGTTGGGGGGTTTTATATTTTTTAACATTGGACGTGATCGTCTCTTACTAGGTTGCTAGCTACCGCTGCAACCCGGATTACACATATCTCATATGGTCTAGTGGTTTAGGATAGTTGGCTTTCAACCAATTAGCTTGGGTTCGAATCCCCGTGCGGGAATTATTTTTAAAACAAAATCAGGTGAAATTAATTAGCTAATTTGACAAGACATAGGTAACTAAGTGCAAAAGTTTGGTTCTTTACTATAATCCTTCAAAATGAGCCATTGAACAACTCTCTACAATGTTCCAGTGCCATGCTATCTGTTGAATTACTAACCTATACTATAATTAAGTGGCGTATAAAATTTAGTATATAGGTAAGAGGTCGTTCTTTATTATAAAACTAAGGGCAAGAGTTCGTTCTTTAGTATAATGGGAAATTTTTTACTTATGATGATTTCTTAAGGAACATAATTAAAATTTCTTAATGTAATAAAAATAATTTGTTTAATTACAAAAGGTTTTTAACCCCATTAATTTCCTTTAAAATGAGCCATTGAACAACTCTCTACGATGTTCCAGTGCCATGCTATCTGTTGAATTACTAACCTATACTATAATTAAGTGGCGTATAAAATTTAGTATAGGCAAGAGGTCGTACTTTATTATATTTTAAAGCCAATATATTTCCCTTGCTGTTCAAGCCAAGGGACAGAAAGTTTCCTATACAGGGGTTTCGGACAAGGCAGTTCTAATGGTGTACTTTATGTTTTGATCTGACTCCTTTGTTAGGAGCTATGGGTTTTTATATTTCTTAACATTGGACGTGATTGTCTCTTACTAGGTTGCTAGCTACCGCTGCAACCCGGATTTGATTTGACTCTATTTTTAGGAGTTTTGTTATATTTCTTATCATTGGACTGATCGTCTCTTACTAGATTGCTAGCTACTGCTGCAACCCAGATTCACATATATAGTTATTTATGAGAGGCAGCCTGGCCGAGTGGTCCAAGGCACTGGTGTTAGCCACCAATCTCTTCGGAGGCGTGGGTTCAAATCTTACCGCTGGTATACGATTATGTTTGAAAGACTGCAGTGTGAAAAGACATCAAAAATGCAGTTTTTGGTGGAAAAATTTTTTCTCTTTTAGAAATAATTTATTTTAGTTACAAAAGGTTTTTAACCCAATTAATTTCCTTTAAAATGAGCTATTGAACAACCTTCTACGATGTTCCAGTGCCAAGCTATCTGTGGAAAAGAAAAAAAGAAAAAAATATCCCGTTTAGGCAGAATGTTGTAGTAGCTGCCACTTTTCTTGATTTTCAAGCCAATATATTTCCCTTGCTGTTCAAGCCAAGGGACAGAAAGTTTCCTATACAGGGGTTTCGGACAAGGCGGTTCTAATGGTGTACTTTTTGTTTTGATCTGACTCCTTTGTTAGGAACTATGGGTTTTTATATTTCTTAACATTGGACGTGATCGTCTCTTACTAGGTTGCTAGCTACCACTGCAACCCGGACTAGCTACCACTGCAACCCGGATTCTTCTTTCAAATAGTGAGAGACGAACCTCAAACAATGAAGTAGCTAACTAGTTCCAATGTACAGAATGGTTTGATATTCCAATGATAGTCTTTTAATATCTTTTCAAAACATGTAAACAGTAACCTTTGATTACAGTAAGCATCATCTATTTAAAAGTTCCTTATAACACTTCAGTTACTATGGACTGAAGATCGTTCTTTAATGTAAATCAAAAATGCAGTTTTTGGTGGAAAAATTTATTCTCTTTTAGAAATAATTTATTTTAGTTACTATAGATTTTTAACCCAATTAATTTCCTTTAAAATGAGCTATTGAACAACCCTCTACGATGTTCCAGTGCCAAGCTATCTGTGGAAAAGAAAAAGAAAAAAAAAAGAAAAAAGAAAAAAATATCCCGTTTGGGGAGAATAACGTGGTTAAAGTCAATTTTCTTGATTTTCATGCCAATATATTTCCCTTGCTGTTCAAGCCAAGGGACAGAAAGTTTCTTATACAGGGGTTTCGGACAAGGCGGTTCTAATGGTGTACTTTTTGTTTTGATCTGACTCCTCTGTTAGGAACTATGGGTTTTTATATTTCTTAACATTGGAGGTGATCGTCTCTTACTAGGTTGCTAGCTACCGCTGCAACCCGGATTGCTAGTTACCGCTGCAACCCGGATAATAATCGGATGATAATGTCAGTTGCAGCTGGGGTTCATACTATGCTATATGATTACAAACAGGAAAAAGCCTTTGGCTTTTTCTCCTTTGAAGTAGTAAGAGACGAACCTCAAACAATCAAGTAGGTAACTAAGTCCAATGTATGCGATGGTCTTTTATTATTCTAATGATCGTCTTTTAATGTAAAACATTGGACGTGATCGTCTCTTACTAGGTTGCTAGCTACCGCTGCAACCCGGATATGATTTATGTACAAAAATCAAATATCTTTGAAAATACTGCAGTGTGAAAAGACATCGAAAATGCAGTTTTTGGTGGAAAAATTTATTCTCTTTTAGAAATAATTTATTTTAGTTACAAAAGGTTTTTAACCCAATTAATTTCCTTTAAAATGAGCTATTGAACAACCCTCTACGATGTTCCAGTGCCAAGCTATCTCTGGAAACAAAGAAAAAAAGAAAAAAATATCCCGTTTGGGAAGAATGTTGTAGTAGCTGCCACTTTTCTTGATTTTCAAGCCAATATATTTCCCTTGCTGTTCAAGCCAAGGGACAGAAATTTTCCTATACAGGGGTTTCGGACAAGGCGGTTCTAATGGTGTACTTTTTGTTTTGATCTGACTCCTTTTTTAGGAACTATGGGTTTTTATATTTCTTAACATTGGACGTGATCGTCTCTTACTAGGTTGCTAGCTACCGCTGCAACCCGGATTCAGTTTTGACTTTCCTTATATACTAATTATGACGTCACTCTATTCACGTCATAGCTCTAATATAAAACTATGATGATCTTATATAGTAATTATGACGTCACTGCATCAAAAATACAGTTTTTATTGGAAAAATTTATTCTCTTTTAGAAATAATTTATTTTAGTTACTATAGATTTTTAACCCAATTAATTTCCTTTAAAATGAGCTATTGAACAACCCTCTACGATGTTCCAGTGCCAAGCTATCTCTGGATACAAAAAAAGAAAAAAAAAAGAAAAAAAATATCCCTTTTGACGAGAATAACGTGGTTAAAGTCAATTTTCTTGATTTTCAAGCCAATATATTTCCATTGCTGTTCAAGCCAAGGGACAGAAAGTTTCCTATACAGGGGTTTCGGACAAGGCGGTTCTAATGGTGTACTTTTTGTTTTGATCTGACTCCTTTTTTAGGAGCTATGGGTTTTTATATTTCTTAACATTGGACGTGATCGTCTCTTACTAGGTTGCTAGCTACCGCTGCAACCCGGATAATCAGATCTAGTTTTAGAGCATTTTTCAATAGTTGTCTCGTACTTTGCAGGACAGTGTGTTCTACTACACAGAGAATTTTTTGCCAAATATTCAGTAGAACTAAACGAACTGTTTAAAACACAGTTAGAAATGCTTTTTTCTTGAGTCGGTGTTCCAGGAATTTGTTCTAAATCATTAGTCTTACAAACACATTTACTAATAACCCTAACAGGCTCGTTTTCGCCATAATTGAAAAACATTGCTTTTCCTTCGCTGTTGATAGGTATGCTTGTATATATATTTTTATTGCTGCTACATAAACTGCAATTGCTCCTTCCAAAATTAATATACGAATTTTCTAAGAAGTACGCCTCCGTATATTCACTGTGTTGTCGAACATTTTCCATTGCATCTATAAACTGTTCCGCAGTTGCCAATCCATACCTTGGAAGCTTTTCGTTAAACTGACAACATTTCTTTTGGATATTGCCATGAAGCTTTGCCAAAGCATTTCTAGCCGACTTTTCAACAGCATCCGCTCTTTCAAAGAGAATTTTAATCTGTAATTTCGAATACTTTTCGTGATCCCGATAAAACATGCGTAAAATGTTTCTCAATTTACAAAGATCAGCCTGCATTTTTGCCATCTTCTTGTATTTCTGAATGTAATTTTTCCCTTTGTCCTTATGCGTTCTTCGGTACAACCTCGCAGAGAATTTAATTTTTTCATTATAGCTTTTGTCACCCCAGTATCTACCCATTATTCTGGTAGCAACTTTTTTCTTATGTTTGTTTCGGTAATCTATATCGTTATCATACCGTTCCTTGCTCTTTTGTTTCGCTGTCTCAATTTTCCCTTCTCGATACCCCTGATCCGTAAGATACCTCTGTTTTGCTCTGTCATATTTCATTTTCTTAAATCCTGGATCACAAGACATCTTAGTAGCAATCCTTACGCGTGCTCGAGCTTTATTGCGTTTGGTGGCATTTTTATCTCTTTTAAATAAACTTTTCTTATATTTCAGGATGTTAGCTTTATTTTTTGTGTAGTAAAGTTTTCTATTAGTAGAAATTTGGATTGTTCTATTTTGATATTGTTTTTGGTTATTCTTTCTTTTTTTCCTTTCAAGTGAGACCATATTTTTTCAAGATTTAAAATTATTAAGCACACAAAATCCCGTGTCGAGTATCTAAAACCTAGCATAAAACAAAACTAATTTTAAAATTTTCAGGTATTTATCTTGTTTGAATTACAAAATTAGTATTATTGGTTAGACACCATAAATATTTTTGCAGTTTAAATAATAAGTTTAGTGATTCTGGACTGAAAACTAAAATAATTGCAATTATGAGACAATAATATGGAGATATGTACTTTACGGGTTACAGGATACAATAATAAATTTGAACTGAGATGAAAAAAAAATTTCTTCCAGGAGACAAAAAGCAAAACTAATTTTAGAATTTTCATGTATTTTTGTTGTTTAAATTAAAAAATTACTATTACTGATTAGGCATCATAAATATTTTTGCAGTTTACATAATAATTTTAGCGATTAAGCCAAAAAAGAAAATTTTGGTTCCAGGAGTTTCGGTTACTATTGAGACAAGTAGCTATTATTACTATAGAGTTCATTACCATGAACTGTTTTATTGCTTCAAAATTCAAATATCTTTGAAAAGACTGCAGTATGAAAATACATCAAAAATGCAATTTTTTTGACAAAATTGATTCTACTTTAAAAAGTATTTTATTTTTAAATACAAAAGGCACTAGATGTTGCAATTTCCTTTAAAATGAGCTATTATACAGCTCTCTATGATTTTCCAGTGCCCAGCTAGCTGAGCAGAAAGAAAAAGCGGAAAGAAAAAAATATCCCGTTTGGGGAGAATAACGTGGTAAAAGTCAATTTTCTTGATTTTCAAGCCAATATATTTTCTTTGTTATTCAAGCCAAAGGGAGGTAAGTTTCCTTTATAGAGGATTCGGACAAGGCGGTTCTAATGGTGTACTTTTTGTTTTGATCTGACTCTTTTTTTAGGAGCTACGGGTTTTTATATTTCTTAACATTGGACGTGATCGTCTCTTACTAGGTTGCTAGCTACCACTGCAACCCGGACTAGCTACCACTGCAACCCGGATTCTTCTTTCAAATAGTGAGAGACGAACCTCAAACAATGAAGTAGCTAACTAGTTCCAATGTACAGAATGGTTTGATATTCCAATGATAGTCTTTTAATATCTTTTCAAAACATGTAAACAGTAACCTTTGATTACAGTAAGCATCATCTATTTAAAAGTTCCTTATAACACTTCAGTTACTATGGACTGAAGATCGTTCTTTAATGTAAATCAAAAATGCAGTTTTTGGTGGAAAAATTTATTCTCTTTTAGAAATAATTTATTTTAGTTACTATAGATTTTTAACCCAATTAATTTCCTTTAAAATGAGCTATTGAACAACCCTCTACGATGTTCCAGTGCCAAGCTATCTGTGGAAAAGAAAAGAAAAAAAAAGAAAAAAGAAAAAAATATCCCGTTTGGGGAGAATAACGTGGTTAAAGTCAATTTTCTTGATTTTCATGCCAATATATTTCCCTTGCTGTTCAAGCCAAGGGACAGAAAGTTTCTTATACAGGGGTTTCGGACAAGGCGGTTCTAATGGTGTACTTTTTGTTTTGATCTGACTCCTCTGTTAGGAACTATGGGTTTTTATATTTCTTAACATTGGAGGTGATCGTCTCTTACTAGGTTGCTAGCTACCGCTGCAACCCGGATTGCTAGTTACCGCTGCAACCCGGATAATAATCGGATGATAATGTCAGTTGCAGCTGGGGTTCATACTATGCTATATGATTACAAACAGGAAAAAGCCTTTGGCTTTTTCTCCTTTGAAGTAGTAAGAGACGAACCTCAAACAATCAAGTAGGTAACTAAGTCCAATGTATGCGATGGTCTTTTATTATTCTAATGATCGTCTTTTAATGTAAAACATTGGACGTGATCGTCTCTTACTAGGTTGCTAGCTACCGCTGCAACCCGGATATGATTTATGTACAAAAATCAAATATCTTTGAAAATACTGCAGTGTGAAAAGACATCGAAAATGCAGTTTTTGGTGGAAAAATTTATTCTCTTTTAGAAATAATTTATTTTAGTTACAAAAGGTTTTTAACCCAATTAATTTCCTTTAAAATGAGCTATTGAACAACCCTCTACGATGTTCCAGTGCCAAGCTATCTCTGGATACAAAGAAAAAAGAAAAAAATATCCCGTTTGGGAAGAATGTTGTAGTAGCTGCCACTTTTCTTGATTTTCAAGCCAATATATTTCCCTTGCTGTTCAAGCCAAGGGACAGAAATTTTCCTATACAGGGGTTTCGGACAAGGCGGTTCTAATGGTGTACTTTTTGTTTTGATCTGACTCCTTTTTTAGGAACTATGGGTTTTTATATTTCTTAACATTGGACGTGATCGTCTCTTACTAGGTTGCTAGCTACCGCTGCAACCCGGATTCAGTTTTGACTTTCCTTATATACTAATTATGACGTCACTCTATTCACGTCATAGCTCTAATATAAAACTATGATGATCTTATATAGTAATTATGACGTCACTGCATCAAAAATACAGTTTTTATTGGAAAAATTTATTCTCTTTTAGAAATAATTTATTTTAGTTACTATAGATTTTTAACCCAATTAATTTCCTTTAAAATGAGCTATTGAACAACCCTCTACGATGTTCCAGTGCCAAGCTATCTCTGGATACAAAAAAAGAAAAAAAAAAAGAAAAAAATATCCCTTTTGACGAGAATAACGTGGTTAAAGTCAATTTTCTTGATTTTCAAGCCAATATATTTCCATTGCTGTTCAAGCCAAGGGACAGAAAGTTTCCTATACAGGGGTTTCGGACAAGGCGGTTCTAATGGTGTACTTTTTGTTTTGATCTGACTCCTTTTTTAGGAGCTATGGGTTTTTATATTTCTTAACATTGGACGTGATCGTCTCTTACTAGGTTGCTAGCTACCGCTGCAACCCGGATAATCAGATCTAGTTTTAGAGCATTTTTCAATAGTTGTCTCGTACTTTGCAGGACAGTGTGTTCTACTACACAGAGAATTTTTTGCCAAATATTCAGTAGAACTAAACGAACTGTTTAAAACACAGTTAGAAATGCTTTTTTCTTGAGTCGGTGTTCCAGGAATTTGTTCTAAATCATTAGTCTTACAAACACATTTACTAATAACCCTAACAGGCTCGTTTTCGCCATAATTGAAAAACATTGCTTTTCCTTCGCTGTTGATAGGTATGCTTGTATATATATTTTTATTGCTGCTACATAAACTGCAATTGCTCCTTCCAAAATTAATATACGAATTTTCTAAGAAGTACGCCTCCGTATATTCACTGTGTTGTCGAACATTTTCCATTGCATCTATAAACTGTTCCGCAGTTGCCAATCCATACCTTGGAAGCTTTTCGTTAAACTGACAACATTTCTTTTGGATATTGCCATGAAGCTTTGCCAAAGCATTTCTAGCCGACTTTTCAACAGCATCCGCTCTTTCAAAGAGAATTTTAATCTGTAATTTCGAATACTTTTCGTGATCCCGATAAAACATGCGTAAAATGTTTCTCAATTTACAAAGATCAGCCTGCATTTTTGCCATCTTCTTGTATTTCTGAATGTAATTTTTCCCTTTGTCCTTATGCGTTCTTCGGTACAACCTCGCAGAGAATTTAATTTTTTCATTATAGCTTTTGTCACCCCAGTATCTACCCATTATTCTGGTAGCAACTTTTTTCTTATGTTTGTTTCGGTAATCTATATCGTTATCATACCGTTCCTTGCTCTTTTGTTTCGCTGTCTCAATTTTCCCTTCTCGATACCCCTGATCCGTAAGATACCTCTGTTTTGCTCTGTCATATTTCATTTTCTTAAATCCTGGATCACAAGACATCTTAGTAGCAATCCTTACGCGTGCTCGAGCTTTATTGCGTTTGGTGGCATTTTTATCTCTTTTAAATAAACTTTTCTTATATTTCAGGATGTTAGCTTTATTTTTTGTGTAGTAAAGTTTTCTATTAGTAGAAATTTGGATTGTTCTATTTTGATATTGTTTTTGGTTATTCTTTCTTTTTTTCCTTTCAAGTGAGACCATATTTTTTCAAGATTTAAAATTATTAAGCACACAAAATCCCGTGTCGAGTATCTAAAACCTAGCATAAAACAAAACTAATTTTAAAATTTTCAGGTATTTATCTTGTTTGAATTACAAAATTAGTATTATTGGTTAGACACCATAAATATTTTTGCAGTTTAAATAATAAGTTTAGTGATTCTGGACTGAAAACTAAAATAATTGCAATTATGAGACAATAATATGGAGATATGTACTTTACGGGTTACAGGATACAATAATAAATTTGAACTGAGATGAAAAAAAATTTCTTCCAGGAGACAAAAAGCAAAACTAATTTTAGAATTTTCATGTATTTTTGTTGTTTAAATTAAAAAATTACTATTACTGATTAGGCATCATAAATATTTTTGCAGTTTACATAATAATTTTAGCGATTAAGCCAAAAAAGAAAATTTTGGTTCCAGGAGTTTCGGTTACTATTGAGACAAGTAGCTATTATTACTATAGAGTTCATTACCATGAACTGTTTTATTGCTTCAAAATTCAAATATCTTTGAAAAGACTGCAGTATGAAAATACATCAAAAATGCAATTTTTTTGACAAAATTGATTCTACTTTAAAAAGTATTTTATTTTTAAATACAAAAGGCACTAGATGTTGCAATTTCCTTTAAAATGAGCTATTATACAGCTCTCTATGATTTTCCAGTGCCCAGCTAGCTGAGCAGAAAGAAAAAGCGGAAAGAAAAAAATATCCCGTTTGGGGAGAATAACGTGGTAAAAGTCAATTTTCTTGATTTTCAAGCCAATATATTTTCTTTGTTATTCAAGCCAAAGGGAGGTAAGTTTCCTTTATAGAGGATTCGGACAAGGCGGTTCTAATGGTGTACTTTTTGTTTTGATCTGACTCTTTTTTTAGGAGCTACGGGTTTTTATATTTCTTAACATTGGAGGTGATCGTCTCTTACTAGGTTGCTAGCTACCGCTGCAACCCGGATTATGACGTCACGGCGTAATGATTTTATTGACGTCATGGCGCAATGATATTATTTCATGACGTCATCAGAAACAACAATATAGTTTCGTGTTTTTCTATTCACGTCATAGCTCTAATATAAAGCTATGACGACATTCATTATTTATCTAGTAGGGTTTCAGACAAGGTAGTTCTAATGATGTACTTTTGTTTTGATCTTACTCTATTTTTAGGAGTTTTGTTATATTTCTTAGCATGGGACTGATCGTCTCTTACTAGGTTGCTAGCTACTGCTGCAACCCAAATTCACATTTATATTTATTTATGAGAGGCAGCCTGGCCGAGTGGTCCAAGACACTGGTGTTAGCCACCAGTCTCTTCGGAGGCGTGGGTTCAAATCTTACCGCTGGTATACGATTATGTTTGAAAGACTGCAGTGTGAAAAGACATCAAAAATGCAGTTTTTGTTGGAAAAATTTATTCTCTTTTAGAAATAATTTATTTTAGTTACTGTAGATTTTTAACCCAATTAATTTCCTTTAAAATGAGCTATTGAACAACCCTCTACGATGTTCCAGTGCCAAGCTATCTGTGGAAAAGAAAAAAAAAGAAAAGAGAAAAAAATATCCCGTTTGGGGAAAATAACGTGGTTAAAGTCAATTTTCTTGATTTTCAAGCCAATATATTTCCATTGCTGTTCAAGCCAAGGGACAGAAAGTTTCCTATACAGGGGTTTCGGACAAGGCGGTTCTAATGGTGTACTTTTGAATTTGATCTGACTCCTTTTTTAGGAACTATGGGTTTTTATATTTCTTAACATTGGACGTGATCGTCTCTTACTAGGTTGCTAGCTACCGCTGCAACCCGGATTAATGTAAATTTGATCTGAATCTTTTTCAGGAGTTATGGGTTACTTTAGTATTTACTATAGGGCATGATCATATATACATCTATATATATATATATATATATATATATATATATATATATATATATATAATATATATATATATATATATATATATATATATATATATAAATATATATATATATATATATATATATATATATATATATATATATATATTATATATATATATATATATATATATATATATATATATACATATATATATATATATATATATATATATATATATATTATATATATATATATATATATATATATATATATATATATATATATATATATATATATATATATATATATATATATATATATATATATATATATATATATATATATATATATATATATATATATATATATATATATAGATATATATATATGTCTCCTACTAGGTTGCTAGCTACCGCTGCAACCCGGATGATTACTAACAGGAAAAAGCTTACGGCTTTTTCTTCTTTGAAATAGTAAGAGACTAGCCTCAAATAATCAAGTAGCGAACTAAATCCAATGTATGTGATTGGTTTTTATTCCAATGATCGTCTTTTAATGGTAAATTTGAATATATTGACCTTAAATATAACTGTACTAGACTATACTATACGTAAGTGGCCTATAAAAATTTAGTATAGGCAAGAGGTCGTTCTTTACTGTATACCTGGCCGAGTGGTCCAAGACACTGGTGTTAGCCACCAGTCTCTTCGGAGGCGTGGGTTCAAATCTTACCGCTGGTATAATGTTTGAAATACTGCAGTGTGAAAAGACATCAAAAATGCAGTTTTATGTGGAAAAATTTATTCTCTTTTAAAAATAATTTATTTTAGTTACTATAGATTTTTAACCCAATTAATTTCCTTTAAAATGAGCTATTGAACAACTCTCTACGATGTTCCAGTGCCAAGCTATCTCTGGAAAAGAAGAAAAAAGAAAAAAAAAAAGAAAAAAATATCCTGTTTAGGCAGAATGTTGTAGTAGCTGCCACTTTTCTTGATTTTCAAGCCAATATATTTCCCTTGCTGTTCAAGCCAAGGGGCAGAAAGTTTCCTATACAGGGGTTTTGGACAAGGCGGTTCTAATGGTGTACTTTTTGTTTTGATCTGACTCCTCTGTTAGGAACTATGGGTTTTTATATTTCTTAACATTGGACGTGATCGTCTCTTACTAGGTTGCTAGCTACCGCTGCAACCCGGATAACAAACAGGAAAAAGCCTACGGCTTTTTCTTCATTGGAATAGTAAGAGACGAACTTCAAAGAATCAGGCAGCTAACTAAGTCCAATATAAGCAATGGTTTGTTTTTCTAATGATCATCTTTTAATTGTGCGTTTCTTACTAGGTTGCTAGCTACCACTGCAACCCGGATTATGTAATTAATAGGTTGTTAGCTACCACTGCAACCTAGATATTCTTATTTCTGCTACTATGGGCTAAGGTTCATTCTTTACTGCAAAACTAGCAAAACAGTTTTTAAGTCTGATGAAGATTTAACTGATGTGTCAAAAGTAAGGTTGCAATTCGACGATTTTGTTTTGGCCTTATTATAATTGGTATGGTGAAATAATAATATGCATATGGTTCTTAAATCATACTTCTTTATGGTCCCTTTTGGTCTAGTGGCTAGGATAGTTAACTTTCACTTAGGAGGACCGGGTTCGATTCCCGGTGTGGGAAAATTTTTAACTCTATAATCTTCAAACATTCGAACCTTTTATAATTTATAATGATGTATAATATAAATACTGTAATCTTCACTATAGTGAAGTTGCCTATGCAAGTTAGTATAGGGAAGAGTTCGATCTTTATTATATCAAATAGTAAGAGACGAACCTCAAACAATCAAGTGGCTAACTAGTTCCACTGTACACAATGGTTTGATATTCCAACGATAGTCTTTTGATATCTTTTCAACACATTGTAAATAGTAACCTTTGATTGCTGTAAGCATCATCTAAATAAGGGTTTCTTATAACACTTCAGTTAGTATGGACTGAAGATCGTTCTTTAATATATGCTGTTCAAGCCAAATGACAGAAAGTTTCCTATGCAAGGGTTTTAGACAATGCAGTTCTAATGGTGTACTTTCTGTTTTGATCTGACTCCTTTTTAGGAGCTATGGGTTTTTATATTTCTTAACATTGGACTTGATCGTCTCTTACTAGGTTGCTAGCTACCGCTGCAACCCGGAACTGTAGTAGCTTATACTATAGTTAAGTGGCCTATAAAATTTAGTACAGGCAACAGGTCGTTCTTTATTATAAAGCTGGTAAAATTTTAGACAAAAGCAAACAAATTTCTTCTTTGAGTCATACATTATAACCTTATTTAATTTGCTATGGGCTGAAGTTCGTTCTTTACTGTATACTGTAAATGACCTGGATACAACCTACGATTATGACTCCATTGATCAATCTTTAATATTAACGTCTCTTACTAGGTTGCTTGCTACTGCTGCAACCCGGATGTAATCTTATTCTAGTTACTATGGGCTGGAAGTCCGCTCTTTACTGTAAATAAAAATTTAAAAAAGAAACTTGTTTATTTACATTCTAGCTTAAATAATGAAGATAATATGAATGAACCACAGGGTTCAGTTTCTTTGGACTTGAGTTCGTTTTTTAACTATAAATACAAACAGGAAAAAGCCTACGGCTTTTTCTTCTTTTAAATAGTAAGAGACGAAACTCAAACAATCAAGTAGCTAACTAAGTCCAATGTATGGAATGGTTTGTTATTTCAGTGATCGTCTTTTAATGCAAACTTGATCTGAATCTTTTTTCAGGAGTTATGGGTTTCTTTAGCATTTACTATAGGGCATGATCGTCTCCTACTAGGTTGCTAGCTACCGCTGCAACCCGGATGATTACAAACAGGAAAAAGCCTACGGCTATTTCTTCTTTCAAATAGTAAGAGACTATCCTCAAATAATCAAGTAGCGAACTAAATCCAATTTATGTGATTGGTTTTTATTCCAATGATCATCTTTTAATGGAAAATTTTAATATATTGACCTTAAATATAACTTTACTAGACTATACTATACGTAAGAGGCCTTTAAAAATTTAGTATAGGCAAGAGGTCGTTCTTTACTGTACATCAAAAATACAGTTTTTGGTGGAAAAATTTATTCTCTTTTAAAAATAATTTATTTTAGTTACTATAGATTTTTAACCCAATTAATTTCCTTTAAAATGAGCTATTGAACAACCCTCTACGATGTTCCAGTGCCAAGCTATCTCTGGATACAAAAGAAAAAAAAAAGAAAAAAATATCTCGTTTGGGGAGAATAACGTGGTTAAAGTCAATTTTCTCGATTTTCAAGCCAATATATTTCCCTTGCTGTTCAAGCCAAGGGACAGAAAGTTTCCTATACAGGGGTTTCGGACAAGGCGGTTCTAATGGTGTACTTTTTGTTTTGATCTGACTCCTGCTTTAGGAGCTATGGGTTTTTATATTTCTTAACATTGGACGTGATCGTCTCTTACTAGGTTGCTAGCTACCGCTGCAACCCGGATGACTAGATGTTGCAATTGCCTTTAAAATGAGCTATTATACAACTCTCTATGATTTTCCAGTGCCCAGCTAGCTGAGCAGGAAAAAAAAGCGGAAAGAAAAAAATATCCCGTTTGTGGAGAATAACGTGGTAAAAGTCTATTTTCTTGATTTTCAAGCCAATATATTTTCTTTGTTATTCAAGCCAAAGGGCGGTAAGTTTCCTTTATAGAGGATTCGGACAAGGCGGTTCTAATGGTGTACTTTTTGTTTTGATCTGACTCTTTTTTTAGGAGTTGGGGGGTTTTATATTTCTTAACATTGGAGGTGATCGTCTCTTACTAGGTTGCTAGCTACCGCTGCAACCCGGATATTCAAATGATCGTCCTTTAATGTAATTTCATGCTATATTATTACAAACAGGAAAAAACCTACGGCTTTTTCTTCTTTGAAATAGTAAGAGACGAGCCTCAAGCAATCAAGTAGCTAACTAAGTCCAATGTATGCAGTGGTATGTTATTCCAATGATCGTCTTTTAATGTAAACAGCCATGATACTGATGGGAATTACATAATCCCTATTTATGTTTCAGTTAACATGGGCTAGGTTTCGTTCTTTATTGTAAAAATTTTTCTTCCAGGAGACAAAAAGCAAAACGAATTTTAGAATTTTCATGTATTTTTGTTGTTTAAATTAAAAAATTACTATTACTGATTAGGCATCATAAATATTTTTGCAGTTTACATAATAATTTTAGCGATTAAGCCAAAAAAGAAAATTTTGGTTCCAGGAGTTTCGGTTACTATTGAGACAAGTAGCTATTATTACTATAGAGTTCATTACCATGAACTGTTTTATTGCTTCAAAATTCAAATATCTTTGAAAAGACTGCAGTATGAAAATACATCAAAAAGGCAATTTTTTTGAAAAAATTGATTCTACTTTAAAAAGTATTTTATTTTTAATTACAAAAGTGACTAGATGTTGCAATTGCCTTTAAAATGAGCTATTATACAACTCTCTATGATTATCCAGTGCCCAGCTAGCTGAGCAGGAAAAAAAAGCGGAAAGACAAAAATATCCCGTTTGTGGAGAATAACGTGGTAAAAGTCTATTTTCTTGATTTTCAAGCCAATATATTTTCTTTGTTATTCAAGCCAAAGGGCGGTAAGTTTCCTTATAGAGGATTCGGACAAGGCGGTTCTAATGGTGTACTTTTTGTTTTGATCTGACTCTTTTTTTAGGAGTTGGGGGTTTTATATTTCTTAACATTGGAGGTGATCGTCTCTCACTAGGTTGCTAGCTACCGCTGCAACCCGGATTGCTCATTAAGTCATATATGGTTATTAGTACACAATAGGTTTTAGATTTTATTACGTCATGTCACTTATTACGTCATATATGGTTATTAGTAGATAATCGGTAAAATATTAGTTCTTTATTATAATTTTTATATTTCTTAGCATTGGACTGATCGTCTCTTGCTAGGTTGCTAGCTACTGCTGCAACCCAAATTATGAGAGGCAGCCTGGCCGAGTGGTCTAAGGCACTGGTGTTAGCCACCAGTCTCTTCGGAGGCGTGAGTTCAAATCTTACCGCTGGTATACGATTATGTTTGAAAGACTGCAGTGTGAAAAGACATCAAAAATGGAGTTTTTGGTGGAAAAATTTATTCTCTTTTAGAAATAATTTTTTTTAGTTACTATAGATTTTTAACCCAATTTAATTCCTTTAAAATGAGCCATTGAACAACTTTCTACGATGTTCCAGTGCCAAGCTATCTCTGGATACAAAAGAAAAAAAGAAAAAAAAATATCCCGTTTAGGCAGAATGTTGTAGTAGCTGCCACTTTTCTTGATTTTCAAGCCAATATATTTCCCTTGCTGTTCAAGCCAAGGGGCAGAAAGTCTACTATACCGGGGTTTCGGACAAGGCGGTTCTAATGGTGTACTTTTAAATTTGATCTGACTCCTTTTTTAGGAACTATGGGTTTTTATATTTCTTAACATTGGACGTGATCGTCTCTTACTAGGTTGCTAGCTACCGCTGCAACCCGGATTTCGGTAATCTTCATCATTATCATACCGTTCCTTGCTCTTTTGTTTAGCCTGCTCAATTCTTGCTTCTCTGTAATCTTTATCATTATCATACCGTTCCTTGCTCTTTTGTCTAGCCTGCTCAATTGTTGCTTCTCTATAATCTTCATCATTTTGATAACGCTCCTTGATCTTTTGTCTAGCCTGCTCAATTCTTGCTTCTCTGTAATCTTCATCATTACCATACCGTTCCTTGCTCTTTTGTCTAGCCTGCTCAATTGTTGCTTCTCTATAAAGTTTATCATTGTGATAACGCTCCTTGATCTTTTGTTTGGCTCTCTCAATTTTTACTTCTCGATACGCCTGGTCGGTTGAATACCTTTGCTTTTCTCTTTTCAAGATACTATCTCTGTTGTCTGTGTAGTACTGTTTTTTAACTTCCGTGCAGCTTCCTTTGATCTAACCATTATGTAATTCACGAATGAGACCATTTTCATCTTTGTAGTTCTTAAGTAGTAATTATGACGTCACGGCGTAATGATTTTATTTCATGATGACGTCACAGCGCAATGATATTATCTCATGACGTCTTCAGAAACCACAACATAATTTTGTGTTTTTCTATTCACGTCATAGCTCTAATATAAAACTATGACGACATTCATTATTTATCTAGTAGGGTTTCAGACAAGGTAATTCTAATGATGTACTTTTGTTTTGATTTTACTCTATTTTTAGGAGTTTTGTTATATTTCTTAGCATGGGACTGATCGTCTCATACTAGGTTGCTAGCTACTAATGCAACCCAAATTATAAGAGGCAGCCTGGCCGAGTGGTCCAAGACACTGGTGTTAGCCACCAGTCTCTTCGGAGGCGTGGGTTCAAATCTTACCGCTGGTATACGATTATGTTTGAAAGACTGCAGTGGGAAAAGACATCAAAAATGCAGTTTTTGGTGGAAAAATTTATTCTCTTTTAGAAATAATTTATTTTAGTTACTATATATTTTTAACCCAATTAATTTCCTTTAAAATGAGCTATTGAACAACCCTCTACGATGTTCCAGTGCCAAGCTATCTGTGGAAAAGAAAAAAAGAAAAAAAGAAAGAAAAAAATATCCCGGTTAGGCAGAATGTTGTAGTAGCTGCAACTTTTCTTGATTTTCCAGCCAATATATTTCCCTTGCTGTTCAAGCCAAGGGACAGAAAGTTTCCTATACAGGGGTTTCGGACAAGGTGGTTCTAATGGTGTACTTTTTGTTTTGATCTGACTCCTTTGTTAGGAACTATGGTTTTTTATATATCTTAACATTGGACGTGATCGTCTCTTACTAAGTTGCTAGCTACCGCTGCAACCCGGATATGTACCCCCGCAACCCAGATACCAGTAGCTATGGGCTATAGTTCATTCTTTAATGTAATTTTTAAAACACAATTTGAAGACATCATCATTAACTAATTTGACAAGACACAGGTTACTAAGGACAAGAGTTCTTCCTTTACTATAATTTTAAAAGATGCTTGTACTATATAAGCTTTTAGTAGCTACATTTCGTGGTTTTCCACTATATATATAGACCCTATATGTAACTTTATATAATCTTTTTCTTTTCCTTATTGCATCAGTTATTATGAGATAGACTTCGGTCCTTATTGTAAAAGTCCAATATAACCTCATTTATTTTTAACCCCATTAATTTTGCTTTAAAATGAGCCATTTAAAAACTCTCTACGATGTCCCAGTGCCAAACTATCTGTTGAATTACTAACCTATACTATAATTAAGTGGCGTGTAAAATTTAGTATAGGCAAGAGGTCGTTCTTTATTATATTCTTTATTATTTATAAAAAATTAAGTTTTCCGTAAAAAATAATTAATTTAAAAGAAAATTAAGTAAAAATAGCACTAGATCTAGAGATTTCCTTTAAAATGAGCCATTGAACAACTCTCTACAATGTTCCAGTGCCAAGCTATCTGTGGAAAAGAAGAAGAAGAAGAAAGAAAGAAAAAATATCCCGTTTGTGGGATATTTTTCTTGGCCGAGTGGTCTAAGGCGCTGGTGTTAGTCACTAGTCTCTTCGGAAATATGGTTTCAAATCCTACCACTGGTATACGATTATGACGTCATTGATCAATCTTTAATATGAAATATGCGATTTTTCGTAACAAACTGATTCTATTTTAAAAATACATTGTTTTAAGTACAAAAAGTTTTTAACACAATTAATTTCCTTTAAAATGAGCCATTGAACAACTCTCTACGATGTTCCAGTGCCAAGCTATCCGTGGAAAAGAAGAAGAAAGAAAAAAATATCCCCTTTGTGGAGAATAACGTGGTAAAAGTCAATTTTCTTGATTTTCAAGCCAATATATATTCTTCGTTATTCAAGCCAAAGGACGGTAAGTTTTCCTTATAGGAATTTTGGACAAGGCGATACTAATGGTGTATTTTTTGTTTTGATCTGACTCTTTTTTTAGGAGTTATGGGTTTTTATATTTCTTAACATTGGACGTGATCGTCTCTTACTAGGTTGCTAGCTACCGGTGCAACCCGGATTTATTTTATGATAATAATTATTTTTGTTAATTACAAAAGGTTTCTATATACAGCAATTTCCTGTAAAATTAGCCATTAGACAACTCTTTGTTATGGCCAAGAACTGTTTGATTTAATAATTCAGTTACTACGGGTTACAATTCGTTCCTTATTTTTATTATAATCTTATTTTATTTACTATGGACTGAAGTTTGTTCTTTACTGTAAACATCTATAAACTGTTCCACAGTTGCCAATCCATACCTTGGAAGCTTTTCGTTAAACTGACAACATTTCTTTTGGATATTACTATGAAGCTTTGCCAAAGAATTTCTAGCCGACTTTTCAACAGCATCCGCTCTTTCAAAGAGAATTTTAATCTGTAATTTTGAATACTTTTTGTGATCCCGATAAAACATGCGTAAAATGTTTCTCAATTTACAAAGATCAGCCTGCATTTTTGCCATCTTCTTGTATTTCTGAATGTAATTTTTCCCTTTGTCCTTATGCGTTCTTCGGTACAACCTCGCAGAGAATTTAATTTTTTCATTATAGATTTTGTCACCCCAGTAACGCTCCTTGATCTTTTGTTTGGCTGTCTCAATTTTTGCATGTCTATAATCTTCATCATTGTGATAACACATCTTGCTGTTTTGTTTTGCTCTCTCAATTATTACTTCTCGATACGCCTGGTCGGTTGAATACCTTTGTTTTGCTCTCTCAATTATTACTTCTCGATACGCCTGGTCGGTTGAATACCTTTGTTTTGCTCTCTCAATTTTTACTTCTCGATGCGCCTGGTCGGTTGAATACCTTTGCTTTTCTCTTTTCAAGATACTATCTCTGTTGTTTGTGTAGTACTGTTTTTTTCAAATTGCGTATAGCTTGCTTCGATCTAACCATTATTCTAATCAAGACTGAGAGAATTTACATCTTTGTCGTTCTTAAGTAGTAATTATGACGTCACGGCGTAATGATTTTATTGACGTCAAGGCGCAATGATATTATTTCATGACGTCATCAGAAACAACAATATAATTTCGTGTTTTTCTATTCACGTCATAGCTCTAATATAAAGCTACGACATTCATTATTTATCTAGTAGGGTTTCAGACAAGGTAGTTCTAATGATGTACTTTTGTTTTGATCTTACTCTATTTTTAGGAGTTTTGTTATATTTCTTAGCATGGGACTGATCGTCTCTTACTAGGTTGCTAGCTACTGCTGCAACCCAAATTCACATATATATTTATTTATGAGAGGCAGCCTGGCCGAGTGGTCCAAGACACTGGTGTTTGCCACCAGTCTCTTCGGAGGCGTGGGTTCAAATCTTACCGCTGGTATACGATTATGTTTGAAAGACTGCAGTGTGAAAAGACATCAAAAATGCAGTTTTTGGTGGAAAAATTTATTCTCTTTTAGAAATAATATATTTTAGTTGCTATAGATTTTTAACCCAATTAATTTCCTTTAAAATGAGCTATCGAACAACCCTCTACGATGTTCCAGTGCCAAGCTATCTGTGGAAAAGAAAAAAAAAGAGAAGAGAAAAAAATATCCCGTTTGGGGAGAATAACGTGGTTAAAGTCAATTTTCTTGATTTTCAAGCCAATATATTTCCCTTGCTGTTCAAGCCAAGGGACAGAAAGTTTCCTATACAGGGGTTTCGGAAAAGGCGGTTCTAATGGTGTACTTTTTGTTTTGATCTGACTCCTTTGTTAGGAACTATGGGTTTTTGTATTTCTTAACATTGGACGTGATCGTCTCTTACTAGGTTGCTAGCTACCGCTGCAACCCGGATTCAAGATACTATCTCTGTTGTTTGTGTAGTACTGTTTTTTCAATTTGCGTGCAGCTTGCTTGATTGAAACCATTATGTAATTATGAATGAGAACATTTACAGTTCTGACGCTTCTTATATAGTAATACAGTTAAGTGGCCTATAAAATTTAGTATAGGCAAGAGGTCGTTCCTTATTAAATTTGATTTAACCATTATGTAATCATGAATGAGACCATTTACATCTTTGTCGCTTTTATATAGTCATTATGACGTCGTGGTGTAATGATTTTATTTCATTACGTCATGGCGTAATGATATTATTTCATGACGTCTTCAGAAATACCAAAATAATGTCGTGTTTTTTTATTCACGTCATAGCTCTAATAAAACTATGACGACATTCATTATTTATTTATTAGGGTTTCAAAAAAGGTGGTTCTAATTATGTACTTTTGTTTTGATCTGACTCTATTTTTAGGAGTTCTGGGTTTTTATATTTCTTAGCATTGGACTGATCGTCTCTTACTAGGTTGCTAGGTACCGCTGCAACCCAGATTCTATGCTATATGATTACAGACAGGAAAAATCCTATGGCTTTTTCTTCTTTGAAATAGTTAGAGACGAACCTCAAGCAATCAAGTAGCTAACTAAGTCCAAAGTGTGCAATGGTTTTTTATTCCAATGATCGTCTCTTAATGTGTTCATCTGCTTAAAATTTTCAATGAAGTCTTTTGGAACCGCTAAATTGAGAGGCTGGACAGAAAAATGTTCAACCAATGTAGATTTTGCGCTTTCTGTCAGTTTCTGAAGGATTGCAGCTTCCGGTATTTCAGGTAAATTATCAACACCAACCGCTTTTTCAGCAAGACGTGCTTCAAGTATTTTATGTAAATCTTCTAGGGTGTATGCACGTATTGTTTTATAGAGACTGTTGTTCTCTCTTAACCACAACAGTGCTTCATGGACTTTTCTCAGATCTATTAGTGCAGTCCAAACATTCTTGTTGTAAGTAGGCTGACCATTGACAATGACTACAAAACTATCAATGTTAAGAAGTTTTTCAGGCTGAATATCTGCATTTGCTTGCACATCAACAGGTAGATATACTATTCTCCCCTTAAGAGCGTCAACAAGTTCTGTTCTAGGTCTCTTCAATGCAGTTACTTGCCCTAATCTGACGATCGTAAGACAAGGCATTACAAATCGAATCATTGCCATTTCAAAATTATTTAAACACTTTATACATTCCGGTGCACAGTCTATATGAAGGTTATTTAATACTGATCGGACATTCTCCTGACTTTTCAACATTTTCCCAGCACAGTAATCACAGACAAAGAATGAATCTATGACGTCCTCTTTCCAACCTGTACATTGAATTAGTTGTTCTCTGTCATCTTTGGGTATGTCCTGTTGTAGGTGTTCTAAAATCGTGGCCATCATTACATCAAAACCTTTCCTATTTGAAAGGGATCTTAGACTCTTCAATTGGTATTTTGTCTTTATCTGCTCACAACTGTCACAATGCATTGTGGGGTATACATCCCTGATGTTAGCTACCTTATCAAGGCTCTCACCAAATAGTTTTATTATTGTATTTTCATCCACAGAAACTCTAATATTGCTATCACCGTAAATGAAGTCTTGACTATTATTACGACAGAGTCTACTTGACACTTCTTCTATGTAATGACTTAGTTCCTTGTACGAACCCTCGACTTTTAGTAGATTAATATGTTGTATAATCTTACATTTTGATACTGCCTTATATACGCTATTAATGAAACAGTTCAAGACAGGAAAATGTGGAGCTAGTGCCCTTAGAGAACGCAAATAGCTCTGACATCCCTCATTTGGGCTACAGTATAACGAATGCCCAAGCTTTCTTGTGTCCCTGCAATTGATTTTACAATAATCCAAGCCGCCAAGGTAGAAATTAACCGCTTTGTCAGTTGAAAATTTTAATGCTATATTATTTTCAAGGATATCAAAAAGAATTTGACATAATTCAATATCCGTCGGATACAGCTTGCAGATATCAGGGTGACATTGCCAAGTAACCTGCTGCCCAATTTTTGGTTTTGAATGTTTACTCAGATTGTTATAGGTGACTTCAGCCATCATAATTTCCTTGTCAGATCTAGTTCTAGAGCATTTTTCAATAGTTGTCTCGTACTTTTCAGGACAGTTTGTTCTACTACACAGAGAATTTTTTGCCAAATATTCAGTAGAACTAAACGAACTGTTTAAAACACAGTTAGAAATGCTTTTTTCTTGAGTCAGTGTTCCAGGAATTTGTTCTAAATCATTAGTCTTACAAACACATTTACTAATAACCCTAACAGGCTCGTTTTCGCCATAATTGAAAAACATTGCTTTTCCTTCGCTGTTGATAGGTATGCTTGTATATATATTTTTATTGCTGCTACATAAACTGCAATTGCTCCTTCCAAAATTAATATACGGATTTTCTAAGAAGTACGCCTCCGTATATTCACTGTGTTGTCGAACATTTTCCATTGCATCTATAAACTGTTCCGCAGTTGCCAATCCATACCTTGGAAGCTTTTCGTTAAACTGACAACATTTCTTTTGGATATTACTATGAAGCTTTGCCAAAGAATTTCTAGCCGACTTTTCAACAGCATCCGCTCTTTCAAAGAGAATTTTAATCTGTAATTTTGAATACTTTTCATGATCCCGATAAAACATGCGTAAAATGTTTCTCAATTTACAAAGATCAGCCTTCATTTTTGCCATCTTCTTGTATTTCTGAATGTAATTTTTCCCTTTGTCCTTATGCGTTCTTCGGTACAACCTCGCAGAGAATTTAATTTTTTCATTATAGCTTTTGTCACCCCAGTATCTACCCATTATTCTGGTAGCAACTTTTTTCTTATGTTTGTTTCGGTAATCTTTATCGTTATCATACCGTTCCTTACTCTTTTGTTTGGCTCTCTCAATTTTTGCATCTCGATACGCCTTGTCGGTTGAATACCTTTGCTTTTCTCTTTTCAAGATGTTGTCTCTGTTTTTTGTATAGTAATGTTTTTTTAAATTACGTATAACTCTATTAGAACGCATCTTATTACAAAACAAGAAATAATATTCTCATGTAATTGAAACTTTTTAAGACTCGTATCATGTACCCATAATCTAACAAAAAATTAAACTAATTTTTAAATTTTCAGGTATTTTGTTAGTTTGAATTAAAAGATTAAAATTATTGCTCATATATCATAAATATTTTTGCAGTTTACATAATAACTTTAGCGATTCTAAACTGAAAAATGAAATATATTAAAAAATTGAATTTTTTGGTCTGAAAATACATAGTAAATTCCACATCGGGTAGTTAGAACCTAACTAAAAATAAAACTAATTTTAACATTTTCAGGTATTTTTCTAGCTTGAATTGAAATATTCAAACTATTGCTCGGATACCATGGATATTTTGCAGTTTACACAAGCTGCAAAGAACGCATAAGGGCAAAATTAAAAATTATATTCAGAAGTCCAAAAACATGGCAACAATGCTGACTGATCTTAGTAAATTTAGAAAAATTTTACGAATTTTTTACCGGGATTACGAAAAATATTCAAAATTAAAGATTAAGATTATCTCTGAAAGAATGGATTTTGTTGAAAAGTCAGCTAGAGATGCTTTCGCAAAACTTCATAGTAATATCCAAAAGAAATGTTGCATGTTTAGTGAAAAGCTTCCAAGGTATGAACCGGCAACTGTGGAACAGTTTATAGATGTAATGGGAAATTTTATAGATCACTGTGAATATATGGAGGCATAATTGTTCTTTACTTAGTTTCAGCTTTAATTCGATGATCCAGACTTTATGTACTAACTACATCCAAAGACTATGACGTCATTGTTTAATATTGTATATAAAAAATTAAGTTTTTCGTAAAAAAAATTAATTAAAAAAAGAAAATTAAGTACAAATAGCGCTAGATCTAGAGATTTCCTTTAAAATGAGCCATTGAACAACCCTCTACGATGTTCCAGTGCCAAGCTATCTGTGGAAAAGAAAGAAAAAAATATCCCGTTTGTGGAGAATAACGTGGTAAAAGTCAATCTTCTTGATTTTCAAGCCAATATATTTTCTTTGTTATTCAAGCCAAAGGGCGGTAAGTTTCCTTTAAAGAGGATTCGGACAAGGCGGTTCTAATGGTGTACTTTTTTTTTTGATCTGACTCTTTTTTTAGGAGTTGGGGGGTTTTATATTTCTTAATATTGGAGGTGATCGTCTCTTACTAGGTTGCTAGCTACCGCAGCAACCCGGATCTTAAGTAGTAATTATGACGTCACGGCGTAATGATTTTATTGACGTCATGGCGCAATGATATTATTTCATGACGTCATCAGAAACAACAATATAATTTTGTGTTTTTCTATTCACATCATAGCTCTAATATAAAGCTATGACGACATTCATTATTTATCTAGTAGGGTTTCAGACAAAGTAGTTCTAATGATGTACTTTTGTTTTGATCTTACTCTATTTTTAGGAGTTTTGTTATATTTCTTAGCATGGGACTGATCGTCTCTTACTAGGTTGCTAGCTACTGCTGCAACCCAAATTCACATATATATTTATTTATGAGAGGCAGCCTGGCCGAGTGGTCCAAGACACTGGTGTTAGCCACCAGTCTCTTCGGAGGCGCGGGATCAAATCTTACCGCTGGTATACGATTATGTTTGAAAGACTGCAGTGTGAAAAGACATCAAAAATGCAGTTTTTGGTGGAAAAATTTACTCTCTTTTAGAAATAATTTATTTTAGTTACTATAGATTTTTAACCCAATTAATTTCCTTTAAAATGAGCTATTGAACAACCCTCTACGATGTTCCAGTGCCAAGCTATCTGTGGAAAAGAAAAAAAAAGAAAAGAGAAAAAAATATCCCGTTTGGGGAGAATAACGTGGTTAAAGTCAATTTTCTTGATTTTCAAGCCAATATATTTCCCTTGCTGTTCAAGCCAAGGGACAGAAAGTTTCCTATACAGGGGTTTCGGACAAGGCGGTTCTAATGGTGTACTTTTTGTTTTGATCTGACTCCTTTGTTAGGAACTATGGGTTTTTATATTTCTTAACATTGGACGTGATCGTCTCTTACTAGGCTGCTAGCTACCGCTGCAACCCGGATCATGGCCTAATGATTTTATTTCATGACGTCATGGCGCAATGGTATTATTTCATGACGTCTTCAGAAACAACAATATAATTTCGTGTTTTTCTATTCACGTCATAGCTCTAATATAAAACTATGACGACATTCATTATTTATCTAGTAGGGTTTCAGACAAGGTAGTTTTAATGATGTACTTTTGCTTTGATCTGACTCTATGTTTAGAAGTTTTGGGTTTTTATATTTCTTAGAATTGGACTGATCGTGTCTTACTAGTTTGCTAGCTACTGCTGCAACCCAAATTATGAGAGGCAGCCTGGCCGAGTGGTCCAAGGCACTGGTGTTTGCCACCAGTCTCTTCGGAGGCGTGGGTTCAAATCTTACCGCTGGTATACGATTATGTTTGAAAGACTGCAGTATGGAAAGACATCAAAATGCAGTTTTCGGTGGAAAATTTTATTCTATTTTAGAAACAATTTATTTTAGCTACTATAACCCAATTAATTTACTTTAAACTGAGCCGTTGAACAACTATCTACGATGTTCCAGTGCAAAGCTATCTCTGGAAAAGCAAGAAAAAAAGAAAAAAATATCCCGTTTAGGCAGAATGTTGTAGTAGCTGCCACTTTTCTTGATTTTCAAGCCAATATATTTACCTTGCTGTTCAAGGCAAAGGGCGGTAAGTTTCCTTCCAAGGGGTTTCGGACAAGGCGTTTCTAATGGTGTACTTCTGGTTTTGATCTGACTCATTTTTTAGGACTATATGGGTTTTTATATTTCTTAAGATTGGACGTGATCGTCTCTTACTAGGTTGCTAGCTACCGCTGCAACCCGGATGTTATTCAAATGATCGTCTTTTAATGTAAAATTAAAAAATGGAAATTATTGTTCAGACACCGTAAATATTTTTGCACTTTGCAGCTAAATAAAATTATTTTGTTTAAAATTTTCAGGAATTATTCTAGTTTCAGTTGACAAATAAGATTTTTTTTTTCAAGGAATCGAGCAGCTAACTAAGTCCAATACATACAATGGTATGTTCTTTGAATGATATCTTTTAATTAGGTTCCTAGCTACCGCAACAACCAGAACTATTAAAAAATTATTTTATCTTTAATTACAGAATGAACTACATGTATCAAGTTTTACTATACAATTACCTATAGTAAGAATCGCTCTTACTATACAACATACAGTTCGTTATCACGAACTGTTTGCTTTGATGTATCTATTGGTATCAAAATTTCGTTCTTTAGAGTTTTGGCTACTATTGAGACAAGTAGCTATTATTACTATAGAGTTCATTACCATGAACGGTTTGATTGCTTCAAAATTCAAATATCTTCGAAAAGACTGCAGTATGAAAGTACATAGAAAATCTAATTTTTTTGACAAAATTGATTCTACTTTAAAAAGTATTTTATTTTTAATTACAAAAAACACTAGATGTAGCAATTTCCTTTAAAATGAGCTATTATACAGCTCTCTATGATTTTCCAGTGCCCAGCTAGCTGAGGAGGAAGAAAAAGCGGAAAGAAAAAATATCTTGTTTGTGGAGATTAACATGGTTAAAGTCAATTTTCTTGATTTTCAAGCCAATATATTTTTTCTTTGTTATTCAAGCCAAAGGGCGGTAAGTTTTCTTTATAGGGGGTTTCGGACAAGGCGGTTCTAATGGTGTAATTTTAGTTTTGATCTGACTCTTTTTTTTAGGAGTTAGGGGTTTTTATATTTCTTAACCTTGGACGTGATCGTCTCTTACTAGGTTGCTAGCTACCACTGCAATCCGGATTCGACAGTTTCAGTTACTGCGGGATAGACCTCGGTCTTT